>VDFB02193867.1:418590460-418807638 GCA_007258455.2 Sequoia sempervirens
TAGAAGCACACTCTAGAATCCACTTGTACACTCTTGAACCATCTTCCACACTCTTACACACTTCAATTCAAATAAAGAATTGCTCTTATATATCCACAACAAGAAATTTCATTCCTTCATGTTGGCCACAAAGAAATAATAGAATGAATATAAACTGTCAGCCTAAAAGATTAAAGATTAATAATGTGAATCAACCAAGGTTGGCCAAAACTCAGCAATGACCCAAAACAACATCTCTAGCATGAATACACTTCAATTAATTTCTCCTCAAAGATCCACAACATTCTACACCACCCTATTAGCCAAGAACATGAAAAACATGAACACACAAGAGAACATTGCCAACCACAAGCACAACAATCAACGTGAACATGCAACAAAGATAGAGCACAATCTAGAAACATTCACAAGCATCATGAATCACAAGAGAAGTATTCACAATAATTATACTAACTGAAATAGTATCATCTTCAAACAAGAACACGAATTGAAGGAACAAAAAAATTGTTAGAATGAAACTATTCATAACTAGATTGAATCTTCATGCGGATCTCTGAAACTCAATGTGGATAAACTAGATACACTCAAAAAAAAACCATTTAGTCCACAACCTCTGATCATCAATGTACAAAACTTACCGACATACAGAGGGTATGTGTAGGATCATGATGGGCCAAAAAGTGGCAATATGATGGTGAAAGGAAATAGAAAAGAGCAATGGAAAGTACTAATAAAGAGAAATTGTTTGAAGGAAAGAGATTACCAAATAGATTGAAGTAGCCAAACCAAGCACCACCAAAGCAAGAGAGACACAAGAATTTGTTAAGGGGAAAAAACAAGAAAAAACCCCAATATTATGAATGGAGGCAAAATGCCTAAAGAATAATACAAAGAGAGAGAGAGCTTCAGCCTTAGCTTGCTTGCATGAGTCTTTTAAGAATGAGAGGAGAGGCACCTCAATAAGTAGAGGTGAGAATGAGGAGTTAGAATGTAACTCCCAACTCAATGAATGCCACCATTCATCTATGTGTGTGCAAAGTGTCACCTCTTAAGGAGGTGGTTACAAATATTCCTTAATAAAGGAATTAAAAAATAAGTCATCCTCACACATGTGTGAGATGACAAAAAAGACAAAAGACTTGTAGGGATTCCTTTGGAATATTCCTACAAGTTAATAAATAATTACAATTAAAGAATAACCTTTACCAAGTAAAGATTAATCTTCTAACATCCCCCCTTAAGCTTTACTTGGGGAGGTTACATCAAACCCTTCAATGGGTTGTAAACCAAGATTTTTACAATGAAAGAGAAATTTATCTTTACAAAGAGCTTTGGTGAGAATATCTGCAACTTGATCTTCACTTTTACAATACAAAAGAGAAATTTGCTTGTCTTCAATTTGCTCTCTAATGAAGTGATGTTGAAGAGCAATGTGCTTGGTCCTTGCATGAAAAATTGGATTCTTTTCCAAAGCAATAGCACTTTGATTTTCACAATACAAAGGAGTAGGATCCTTTTGAGGTAGACCCAAGTCTTCAAGTAATCTTCTTAACCATTATGCTTCTTTAGATGCATTTGTACAACCTTTATATTTAGCTTCTATAGAAAAAGAGAAGTAGATTGTTGTTTCTTACTATTACATGAGATTGCACCTAATCCAACAAAGAAACAATAACCACAAGTGGATCTCCCATCATTGGGATCACCTTCTAAATCTGAATCAGTATAACCTTTTAAAGAAAAATCATAATTTGCATCATAAAAGAGACCAAGATTAAGAGTGCCTTTAACATATCTTAAAATTATTTTTGCAACTTTAAAATGAGTGTGTTGTGGTTTAGACATAAAGCTAGAAACCAATCCAACACTTTAGGTGTTTACCAAATTTGCATACCCAAAATAATGTAATAGGCCCAAATCACTCATTTGAAATTGTTGATTGAGATGAGACTTAACATCACTAATCAAAAAGTTAGAACTAGAAGTGATAATTAAATCATTAAAATAATAATCACAATATCATTTTCACTATGCTTAATATATAAATTTGGATTATTAAGAAAGCATAGCCCAAATTATAAAATGTCAACATATAGACATAGCAATAATAGATCTAGGTTTCCTCTCACTACATCATTTGTTGTAATGTAAAGGGAAATTGTGTCAAGATTAATAATAAAGGACTTTGAAAATTAGTCCTAAAGATGGTTTTTAAAAAAAACCATATTGCCTTCAATAATGAAACATAAAGGTTTCAAGAACTTGATCCCCATCAATTTAGAAAATAGATCTAAGTTCATAAAAAAAATAAGTAAGTGCATACCATCAAAGTGGATGGAAATATTTTCCATGGGTCCCCAAAAAAAAACTCCAATGAGACTTGATAAAATATATGAGTCATTATAGATAGGGCTCCCTATGCAACATTACTGCAAATGTGACTAGCACAAAATATATGTAAAGGCTCCATTGAGACTTGATAAAGTGATTAACTTGCAAAACATATATAGATGGAATAAATCCATCAAGAAGGCAAATACTCGAATGAGCTTTTAATTTTCAAAAAATATATAGATGAAATAAATCCATCCAAAAGACAAATTGACCAATAATGCACAATATCATATTAATGAGACACAATAAAATATCAAATTCCCTTTTTCAAAACAACATAATTGTAGTTGAGAAGGAAACACTAGATTTGTTTTAAATATTGTAATAGATGAAAAGCCACAAATCAAACCACCTTAAGTTATGAAAATTAATATTAAAAATAAATAAAAATTATGATGGAATAATGGGAATTGCATATTATGAAGTGAAGTATTATTAAGTATAAATAAGTCATTTAAGACAATATTCATGCATTCATGACTACATGAATATCCCCTTTTAATATTCCAAATATAATTGAGTAAAACAAGTACACTATTATTGGGTTGATCAAGTCCAATAATAAAGTACTTGTGAAGTTATTTAAAAAAAATCATGTGAAGCAACATGATGAGATGCACCTAAATCAATAACCCATTCAAAAAGGTTTAGAAACATTCAAACTACATGTAAAAGCATGTCTAGATTGATCACTATTGTTATGAAATTGTTGATTATTTTGATTCATAGGCTTTTTCTCAATTTTCTTTTTAAAACAAGTATTTTGCCAATGACCATCCTTATTACAATAAGTGCAATGTGGTCTCTTAGAAGAGTTAAACTCTCTAGGATCATTGCCATTATTATAATGAGGTTTGAAATTATAATGTTGTTGTTTAGAATGAGGTTTAAAATTTTGCTTATGCTTAGACAAGAAAGCATGTTCATTAGACTTAAGAGTACCAAACTGAATTAACTTAGCCTCTTCTTGTCTTAATAGATCATGAAAAATATCATAAGTTAATTGAGTAGCTAAAGAAGGAATAGCTAATTGAGCATGAATATTAGTAATGAATTGTTGAAATTGTCTAGGAAGACACTTTTTAAGAATAAGATGAATTAATCTAAGATTATCTAATTTAACTCCTAAACCATCCAATTGACTATTTAAAGCATCAAATTTCAATAAAAATTCATCCATAGATTTAAAATCAGAATACCTCAAATCTTCAAGTTGATCTTGAATTTGAATTTTTCTTGATTCATTTGTACTATCATAAATTGTTTTGAGTTTGTCCCATGCTTCATAGGCAGTTGTACATGTCCCAATGTGAACATAAAGTTCGGGTGACATGGAGATACCTATGAGGCCAAGGGCTTCTTCATTTTTGAGATTCCATTTTTCGATTTCATCTTTGGATGCAGAAGAACCTGGTTTAAATTTAGGATCTGTAGCTACATCTAAAAGATGTTTAAACCGAAAAATAAAGCATATATGAATTTTCCAAGAATGATAGTTAGAAGAATTCAACTTAATTTCAGGAATTAAGGTAGACATGTTTGTAATAAAAAAAAATTCACAACTTTATGAGAAAAATAACTATTGTAAATATTTGCTCCTTCTTGATCAAATTAAATCTTAAAAAAAACCTATTTAAATAAATTGCCTAAAAACAAAACAAACTCCTTATATTGAATATCTAAATTTTAAAATTATTTTAATATCCTTTTTAATTAATAAAAAACTATATAAAATTTATAAATATAAAGAAATTAATAGATTTTTATATAAAACAATTATTAAAAACTATGAATGATTTATTTTTCAAAAAAAGAGATTATATATTAAAAAAACTTAAACTTTAAACTTTCATAAAAACACAAGTAAATTTAAAAAACTTAAACTCAACTTTATTTCTTTTAAAAGAAAAGCTTTTATGCAAAAAAGTTTAATTTAGGAACCTTTATTTTAGTAACTTTTTTTTCCTTAAAACAAAGTCGATGAGGAAGCTTTAAGTAAAAGCTTTTGATTTTTTGCTTTTCAGGAAATGGGCGGGATAAATTTGAAAGAGGCAAAGAAAAGTTTGAAGATGCAAATTTTAATAATATTTATTTTTAAGGAACAAATACTATGATTCACACAGGGGATGGGAGATTGAAGGAAGGGCGATGCAGAGAGCAGGGCACACAAGGAGAAAAGAGTTGGGTGCTTACTGTGCAGAGGTCAGTGGAATCACCAGAGGAAGGCTGCAACAAAGGAAAGAAAGGCAATGGCCAAGGAATGAACCAAAGCCTCAAGAGAAGTTTTTTTGTATTATTATTATTTATAAAAAAAACTTTGAATACTATTTTGAAATTAAATTCCTGTCAAAAAAGTCAGGGTTTAAGATTTTTTTGAGATTTAAGAATTAAAAATTCTAAAAAACCCAAAAACAATTTGATATTTTTTAAAGAAATTTCAACATGCAAATAATAACATGCAGATTTTTTCTACAGATTTTTTAAAGAAATTTCAACATGCAAATAATAACATGCAGATTTTTTTCTACATATTTTTTTAAAGAAATTTCAACATGCAAATAATAACATGCAGATTTTTTCTACAGATTTTTTTAAAAAGCAGATTAGTTTTTTTCTTTTTAAAAAGAGTTTTTTTTTTAAAGTTTGAAATGAATACTTTGTTTTTTAACAGATTTAATATACAGATATGAATATATTATAGAGATTTTAAAAAAAAATTGATTTTTTAATAGAAATTTGAACATGCAAATATGAAGAAATTTTTACAGATTTGCAAAAAAGTAGATTAGCCTTTTTCTAAAATGTAAATTATAGTGATATTTTTTTAGAGATTTAGCCTAATATTCCAAAAAGATTACAGAACTAATGAACTGTTCTAAAAAAATTGAAAAATAATCCTATATTAGAGGGTTTTTAATTTTTATGCAAAAAATAAAACATGCATGCAATATATAATGATTTTTTTACAGATCTAATATACAGATTTGCAAAAAAAAATAGATTAGCTTTGAAATTTGAAATAAAAAACAAACTTAGAAAAGAAATCCTGCACAAGGGTTAAAAAAAATGATTTTTTTACAGATTAGATTTGTATAAACTATAGAAATAAATAAACTTGAAATTGAAAAAATTGAAAAATAAGATAAACTCTCATTGAGTTTTCTAAAAGCTAAGATTCCTGCACAAAAAAGGTTAGAAGACAAAAAACAAACAAGATTAGACACTTTTCTCTTCTTCTCTTCTTTGAGAGTGTCTCCAATGGTGTGCTGAAAAATATGGTAAACCTTCAACAATGTAGCTCACAAGATATTAGTAATACCAAGCTCTGATACCATGAAAGGAAATAGAAAAGAGCAATGGAAAGTACTAATAAAGAGAAATTGTTTGAAGGAAAGAGATTACCAAATAGATTGAAGTAGCCAAACCAAGCACCACCAAAGCAAGAGAGACACAAGAATTTGTTAAGGGGAAAAAACAAGAAAAAACCCCAATATTATGAATGGAGGCAAAATGCCTAAAGAATAATACAAAGAGAGAGAGCTTCAGCCTTAGCTTGCTTGCATGAGTCTTTAAGAATGAGAGGAGAGGCACCTCAATAAGTAGAGGTGAGAATGAGGAGTTAGAATGTAACTCCCAACTCAATGAATGCCACCATTCATCTATGTGTGTGCAAAGTGTCACCTCTTAAGGAGGTGGTTACAAATATTCCTTAATAAAGGAATTAAAAAATAAGTCATCCTCACACATGTGTGAGATGACAAAAAGACAAAAGACTTGTAGGGATTCCTTTGGAATATTCCTACAAGTTAATAAATAATTACAATTAAAGAATAACCTTTACCAAGTAAAGATTAATCTTCTAACAAGTCTATTTGTGGCTAACGACTTCTTTTTTACCCAAAATTGATGAAACTGTTAGGTCTCAAAAATGCATGTTTGAACCACGAGAGGTTGCCATGCTCTCACAATGTTTTTGGACAATGTACAAGGCCAAATGAATTGAAACCTTCTACTCTTAAGGTTCTACCAGACCTAGGTGGGTGTACCGATATGAATGAAGTGGACTTAAAGTTGTATGACTTGATTGAATTGATGGATCTATTATGATGGCACAAATGTAATAGATGAAAGCTTGCTGACTACTTCTACTCCTACTACATGAAAAAGTGAAAGTGTGTGTATACTTTGTTTTTATGAAATTTATTTCCTGTGGTGTGACAAATCAGTGCCTTCTATCCACATGGGCAATGGAGTCAAAAATCAAGAATGATATGTGTTTTCCTATTTTGCCTTTAACTCAAGTTGTTGGACACTTTAGAATGAGGCTCTATGACTGGCATAAAAATTCACTAAATTTATGACTTGCATAAATTGTGCTAGAATATTTCCTTACCAGGTTCTTCTTCAATTATCCAAAAGAAATCCTTAAATCATTGTGGTTCATTAACAATTATTTAAATTTGACTTGCAAACACCAATTGATTAAACCACACAAAATGAGAATACATTTTGATAAATCAGAAATATACTTGATATACTAATTTAAATGATTAAAAGACCTCAAGTTGGAGACAACCAAATAAAAATATAAATAATTTCATCACAACAAATGAACACTAGAAAGGAATTCACCAGTTCAAACATTATCTCCATTACTTTGCTTCAAAAAAGTCTGTACATTATATGCATCCCCTATTTTGATTCTCTCCTATTTCTAACTTCTACTCCCTCCCTGTTGATCATGATTTTAGCTTACATATATACATTATATTTGTAAATTTATGACCCTTCATATCTTTTCCATTGCAGTGCTTCAGTTATCTTCAACACATAAAATATGAGCCACTATGTAACTCCTTTTGGTAAAAATATTTTCCCTTATTTTAATTTATACTTAACTTGTAGATCTTTAAGCATGAAAAATTCCCCGAGTAAAAATAATCTCCCATCAAAATTTTGATTTTTCCTATAATTTCCTCTGTGAAAAGAGTTTCTCTCCATCATTAAAATATTCTCTAGGTAAAATAATTACCATTCCCGTGGTGAAAATATTTCCAACTTCATTTCACATAAGATAATACTTTTGTCTTGCACATTTGTTTTAATGTTTCAAGGAATAATATCTCTTCCACAATCTTATTTTATTCAATCTTTTGTTTGCATTATGACCAAATTTATTCATATATGGAGATGATTTGATTAATCAATGAGACCTATATTTCCACTGTCATTGATTTTCTTTCCCATGTGCTTCTATTAGCGTGGCTTGAAACATCGAAAATATTTTTTTTTCCCAACGATAGTATGATGTCTCCCCGATGGATTCTCATCGATGTAACCAACATTGTTAGAGAGACTTAGAAAAATCACTCTGGTCACCTCTTTCTTGCTGATGCATTCATTTAGGGTTTTCTCTTCTGTGTTAAAATATGTCATAAAATAGTTCAAATTTTAGTTAATTCTTGTAGGTGTAGATGTTACTCAAGTCTCAGCTCTTTAGATATATTCCAACTTGTACATATTACAACAATCGATTGCATCTTCTTTTAAAGTAGTTCTATCATATGCAAACACAATTTTCATCCACCTTATCAGACATCTCGTAGACTATCATATGTACATGTGTGTTAAAAAATATTTTGAAAAAAGAATGGGGTTGGTCATCTTTTATCTCCTTTTTCGTCAAAGAAATGTGTTGGAGCTTATTTGAGGAATGATAAACTTAATTTCACATCACTCTTATTGCTTTTGGCTATTTTTCTATGTTTGGCATCATTTGTTTCAATGTTAATCTTTGTTTTCACATTCTCGAATAGAACTGTCCTTTATAGAAAACTCTTATCCAGAATCAAAATCCAATTTGCATCTCTAAAACATAATTCAATATTAGGGCTTGAGCCACTTTGCATAATCCCTTACAGCCAAAATGAGTCCTTTGGTGGAAGGATTAGATAAATTTTCCATTAGTTTTACAATTACTATTATAATCTTAGACTCCATATTAGGTGGATATCATCAAGCATGTAGAGCCCAATTTCATTCATGTTTGGGTAAAATTCGTTTTTAGAAATCCAATGGAGGGAGACCTTTAATGGTGAGCCTCTAGTAATTCATCTCAGATCCTCAAAAACCATCCTCAATAGGGTTGTTTGGGTCATGAAATTTAATCATTGGACTCACACATTCCATCATTGATCAATTCCAATTTATAGCTACTCATCCACATCCCTTCCTTTTCTTGGTGGAGATATCTTCCCTTAATTTTTGTCAAAAATATATCTCTTGTGAATAGGATAGGTTCACATATTTAATGGAAACCAAACATATCTTACAGTAGTTATATAAATGCCACCAATAATTATATTAATTAGACTTATCACCCAGGTTTAGCTGACATTGGTCTCTTTGTGTTGTGGTTGTCTAGGATATCCTAGTGAACTATCATCTATGCCTCCAATAAGCCAAAGGATTAGTTGGGAGAGTGAACAATGTTGATTGATAAGATATTCTTGATGAATCATATTTCCCTGGTACTACAAAGAGAACCCTTGTTATTGTAGTATATTACACCTCTTTCATTCTTATGTGGAGAGTAATATATCTTCTTTGAGATACATATTGAACCTTGAGGCCTTCTTATCTATATATTTTTTTGAGTTTATGCATATATTTTCAATCAATTTTTTCATGCTTACTCACTCTTTCTTTGTTAAGGTGTTCAAGGCTACCCTAGCTTCTACAGGTTGAAGTGATATCTAGGCTATAGTATATGTCATTTTGCATCAATGGCATATTGTTCACTACTACTTTTGAATCCTTGGTATATGTGGAGGACTTTTTCTTTTCTTAAAATTAGTGCCATTTTAATTCCATCAAAAACCCAAAATACATCTTACACTAGAATGGGAATTCATCAAAATTCATTTTGCCATTTTGCAATATGACCAAAACAAGTTAGGTAGCCTCAAGAATTGTTTTTGAAATTTGATCAAATTATCTCCAAAAGTTATGAAATTGCACCAGCACGTTGTTTGAGGGTAGGGGATCATGCTCGCAAATTTTTTTGGCATGAACTTGGCAGAATAAAAAATTGTTAATGTTCAAAATTGCTAACTTGGTATTTTCTGAGAAATTTCACCTGTCAAATTGTGTAAAACCTATTTGATTTTGATTTTTTTTAAATATCAAATGACACTCAAACACCCAAAATAATGGCATAGAAGTAGACTTTGGTGTAGAGAATCGAGGGAACCAATTGGTTTATCTTGATGATCCTTCATTTTCTTAATTTTTTCCTCCAAAGTTGACAATTTTAATAGGATTTTCACTATACAACAAATTTTCTCCAAAAACCCTTCAACTTATCTGTAATACCCAACCTCGTAACCTTAAAGCAGGATTGAAACAAAATGGAAGTGTATCAATTTTTTTTTTAAGTGTTATATTTAATATGTAATATGTACAACACTAACACATGCATTCTCTAAGATACACAACAATGCATTACATTCGAAACCCATTACATAGAATTAACTAAGCATAACATATGATTAATTCTCATAAATTAAAGGTCATACATTCAATAAAATAAAATTACAACACATAAGGTATGAGGTACAATAATGATTTATTCTTACATTGCATTTAATATAATAGTTACAATACTCATTTCCAAATGAGGTAGATCATACAAAAGTGTTACAATTACAAGTTACAAGAATTCTTATCGAATAAAATTGAGGAGTGATACATAAAAAAGGTATTTAATTGAAACAAATGAGACATAAGAGAAAGAACATATCCACTGATACATGCAAGCTCTTCAATCAGGAAGCACCCGTCATCACGAACAAGAACTAGGGACCCAACGGTGTAAGGTGCACATTCCACCTAGCCAAGTGGTACTCATAGGCCTACCCCCTTCTCTAGGAGATAGTAAAATGGTTCCCTAGACATAACCCATCATCTCTAGACATAGGAAATACTCAAGAGTAAACTATACAAGTACAAACATAACATAATAGTTACATTGCTTCCAAAATAAAAGAATCAAGTACATTAATTGAACCAATAAATTTTTGTGATAGGAGGAGTGTCATCATAAAGTTGCATGGGTTACCCTGGTGAATCTTCTTAGGCTTCAGCCCCCATCTTGGGTTACCTTGGTGACCTCTTACGAAACCCGGCCCCACATGCAATCTAATGTAGAATCAATTATCTTTCATAGAGACAAGATAACAATCCTGCCATTCTAGGCCTTCCCATCTCATCCCAAGTCTGCACTAGCCCTTGATTCCATGAGCGAGGCATAATTAACAAATTAAATATTTTAGACTACCCATTTGCCTTAATACATTTATTTAGTTTTCACTATTTAGACTAACTCTACATGAGTTACCCAGGCACCACTTTTTGTGCCAACCCCCATGAAGAGCCACTCCCCTATTAACAACATAACAAACTAATCCACTAACCATGAGTTACAAGGTGCTCATAAACCAACAACAAATACCAATTTTATAACAATAGACAACACAACCCATTTATAGAACCAGGTGTCCCAAATGAATAAGAAACATGTGCACTACCCAAGTTAATTCAAGGGCCAATCCATAACACAAACTACCCCCAGATAAAATAAGTTCCTCTGGAAGACTTTCTAACTTAATTAATTCAAATTTCCCATAAATGTAAAAAGATGAAAACACAACTTAAAAGCAATTCAGGAAAATAAATATGATGGAGCTTGTGAAATTCTAAATAATTTCAACTCATTTTTCATGAGCCTGGTTTCTAGTCTAAACCCTTGTCCCAAGTTAGTAGGGTTTAATCAAAATATGCCAAAGTTATATTTCCAAGTTGACCTAATTAGTTGGTCATCAACTGCTTAGGTGATTTTCTAAGCCACTCGACATGTTTGTTTATCGGCCCCATTTTTCTGAGCAACCAGTCATCTTTTCCCACTATGTCAAGGCTTTCCTAAAGTCAAGTTGCAAGATTTTTAAGTCTGGTGACTTAAGGATTAATTCATTGACCCTTCGGTCATGTTACCATTGGGTGAGCCAAGTCTCATCCATTTAATGCTAACATAGAGTGTTGTGCAGCTCTCAAGATTTGGCGATCGAGGATGAAGTCTGAACCATACCCTGCCAGCCTGCAGGAGTAAAGTGCACACTAGATAAAAGTAGTGAGGTTAGCGAGAAGCTAACACATGTCCTAGGTACAATGCGAGATCCACTCCTCACTACTAATCATGTGCCCTGGCATCTTCAACGAGTGTTCAAGATCAGTTAAGTGGAACAATTTTCACTATTCTCCGTTGGCCCGCTAAATGAAGGTAAACAAATATTAAACCCAATGAGGTCAGCGAGATATTGACACTTGTCTCTCACTCGCTCAGACCGTGGAGCCCACGAGCAGTGATGGTGTCATCCAACATGGAAAGAAGCAATTAGATGAAAGCACATCAATGAAGCACCACTGGAAATCAAAGAAGGTCAAACACTAGCTAGCCATTTGATCACCCATCAAGACAAAAGATCAATGGATCACGTTCAAAAGTTGGCAAGTGACACCTAATGACCGATTCTACTCTACATAAAAATATTTCATTAATGGCTTACACTCTACAGAGCGATCGAATTGATTTCAACTCGTGTCAAGAGGACAATGCAAGTAATCATGATTGGTACATCTTCCAATGAGATACTAGAATTACACATGTGTGATGAACACTAAATGTGAACACCATTGATTCACTCAATAAATATAGTGGAGGTGGTTATTATTTGTGCCATTATCATGAGGTAGTTAAACACTTTCTGGCATGAGAAACTATCAAGAGAGAAATATGAGAAAACCAGCAAGAAGGTTAGTCCATCAAAGTTCACAAAGCTCTAGTCTTGGTGTGCATGAAGTCATTCTTACTATGGAGGCATATACTACTTCCAAGTCTATGTTGGCACCAAGAAGATGCAGTTGCTGATTTCAATTTGAAGGTGGTGTTGCTAAGGTAGAGGGTGGCAAAGGAAAACTCCCAGTGCAATCTTTGACATCAACACTCTCCCATTAACCTTACGAGCACCTCCTCTAGTAGCAGTGATTTATAGGCTGATACAACCTATGCTCTGTACCTGGAAATGCTAAACAAGGGCTTGCCCTTAGATAAGGAGGTAGTCATCATGTTGCCACTGGTCATGAAGACCCCAAGTGGGCATACTAGGAGCATAGTTGAAAAGGAAAAGAAGGAAGGAGAAGTTGAGGTTTCATCTCTTCCTCTTGCAACGACAAGGAGTGGTCAAGTTTACCATGGTCATAACTTGGGACATGGTGATGTGATGGGTAAATGAATTAGTTGTGATTGAAATCTTCTTTTTGCTTGTGTTTTATGAATTTTGCTATGGTGGCTCTCTAGTCTACCTTCGTGGAAAAAATTTGATGATTTGACATTGGTCATGTGCTTTTATGGTGTTTTGGTTGCTTGGTTTGTAGTGTTCGGGTTGCGATAAAGGAAGTTTTGGTGGCACTTTACATTTTTTCCTTGGCAGTGGTGACATTTTAAGCTTTCTCATATTAGGCTTGCTTCTACAATTTCAACATATGGGTTTTGAAATTCATACCAAATTCTACTAAAATTCAATTGAAATGATAATTTTGTATTGTAATTGCATTTGAGTCTGAAGCTTGTTGCTCCCTGTTAGTATAAAGTGAATTCAAGATTTGAATGCAAAAAGAGAGGATAAAAAGAGAGAAAAAAAGAAAAGGAAAGATAATATAAAGTATCATCTAGGCCATTCATAATGTGATTATAGTGACAGGACTGGAGAAGTATGCCTATTTTTTAGTTATCTTGGACAAATTTACATGTTATCTTAATTTGTTATGTAGACTTGATCCATAAATATAAATGAAGGTTTATCTATGATGTAGTTTCTCTCCTTGTGTGGGTGTGAGTAAATCTGGGATGGAATTGTTAATAAAACTTTCATTCTTCTTCTGAATTTCAATTCAAACATATATCTTTGTTTTGTGCCTTGCTTCAAGTAATCAATTAAATGCTTAAATAAGAGATAGATTTACAATTATCTGCTTAGGATGTGATAAGAAGTTGTGCATTATAGATCTTGAGTCTCATAATACAAAGTGTTATGCAGATAGTCTTTTCCATAAGAATTTGAGATCATTTTTGTATTATTGGTAATGTGCATATGACTCCATAGCCTAATTAGATAAGGCACTGATCCATTTCCTTGAGATTTTCTTAATGGGTTAATCAAATTATTCTATGATGACCAACCCAAAAGCAAAATTTGAATTCTTTTTAAAATTTCCAAAATATTTGAACAAATATATATTCATTTATCATATGTGAGGGCATTTACTAAAATGGTAGCAAGTTACTTAGAAACTAGTTGACTTCATAGTAAGCTTTGCATATTTACCTTTCAATTGAAATAATTTGTGATAAAGAAGTGTTCAATCAAGTGCAATTTTAGTGAACACCAATAGGAATACCCTCCTTGTTCCCTCACAAATAATAAAGTGTAGAAGATCTCAAGTTGTCCCTGGATCTTGTTAGTTGACCAGTCATTTTCAGGAATTTTGAATATAGGAAATGACAATCCCTTAGAAATTATTTTAATTGCACTGGAAAAAACACCAACAAAATAATCTAATATTCGGATTTACTAAATCCAATTAATTCAATAACACATTGCATGAAATTAATTAATTTAACTTTAATTCCATTTGCAATAATAGGAAAAATTAAAACTATTTGTTTAACTCCAACTTTCTCAATTACACATAATAATAAACATTAATATTTTTAATAAGATCAATTTATTATAAAACATCTATTGGTGTTTTGCATGCACTATTTAACAATATAATATTCAATTGAATAAATTTATTATCCATCTTTAATAAAATATGCATATATTTATATATATATATAATATATAATATATTATATATATATAATATATAACACATATATATATATAGTATATATATTTAAATTATATATAAAACAAAATAATAAATAAAATTAAATAAAAAGCAGTAGGAGGGATGCAGCCTTGGCTGTGCCAACCTCCCATAGGGAGGTTGCACTGCCTGTGGTAGTGCTTCCCCCACAAGCATGTGGGGAGTGTTGCTCACAGTAACACACCTTCCTATGTGTGGTTGTGGGGTAACCTTCCCCCCGCAATAAATAATTTTTTTTTTTTTAATTTCCTCCCCATAATTTCAAAACTTCGTCGTATGGCGATTTAAAAAAAAAAAAAAAAAGAATTTCCTACAGGAAATTCCTCCATAATTTTAACAAATTAATAAAATATATATAATAATATATAAGTTTGATTCAATATAAAAATTGATCAAAACAATTTGTTTCACCTGGCATATTAATTTAACAAAATATTTTCTATAGGAAATATTTAGAAAATCTTACAGAGGTTTCAATTTCCTTAGTTAAACTAGAAGATTTCATTTACAAATCTACAAAGGTTTTCTATTGTTTTCTTTTGAATTTTTCTATTGTTTAACAATAATTTTCTATGAGGCTCTCTAATTTCACTATAAAGTTTTTCTAGAGAGGCACTAAAATACTCACTGGCTAATTGTCACACATAGAGGTTGTCAACAAATTTTCCACATAGAAGCTTTCAACAATTTTTTCTACAGAAGCTTTAATCAAATCCACTTGTACAGACAATATTTCAATTTTACAAAATTTAACAAAGCTTCTACAAAATTGAATTTATACAACAATCTTTTAAAAATTTAACAAAGCTTCTACAAAATTTAATTTATAAAGACGATCTTTTCAAAATCTAATAAAGTTTCTACATAATTGAATTTATATAGGCAATCTTTTCAAATTTTAACAAAGCTTCTACAAAATTGAACTTGTACAGGCAATCTTTTCAAATAAACAAAATAAATAAATAATAAATAAAGGAACCTGTTTTCCCGAAGCTTGAAGAAATGAAAGTTGGAGCAAAGAATTGCCTTCAAAATTCAGTTTCCAAAGCCTTTTGCAAGAATCACCACTTCTAGAAAGATACAAAGTACAGAGCCCAAAACATATTTTTGAGAACCTTTTCCAATTTTCAACAAAACAATTTTGCAGAAAATATCCCTCTTTCCATTTCCGTGAAGTAACTTCTTACTTCCTAGAGTTATGACAAATATTCTCTGTGAGAATAATTTTTCAAAAAGAGTTTTGCATTAAATTTTACTCACACACATAGCTTTTCCAAAATATCTTTTAACCAAATTTGAGATATTTTCCTTTTTTTGATAATTATAAAGAATTAATGCTATTTTAATAATTTAAAATTCAAAAATTAATATCATTTACTTTATGCAAATTTAAAATTCAAATTCTTATAATAGCATTCAAAATATATTTAATCTATACACTTAATAAGTAAATTTAATCAATTAATTCATTTACTTAATAAAATAAATTTAATCGTAAGGATCAAATTATTTTACCAAATAAATCAAATTTAATTAATTAAATTAAATAAAAAATTAACAACATTATTTAAAATTAATCAAATAAGCTCTAAGATCATTAAAAACATTAATTTCATAAATAAATAATAATTAACAAAGCAAACATAGTCATGACAACTAAACATACTAAACATAGACTGGCGACACACTGTGACTAGGTTTGTGACTAGACTAGGAAAACCTCGTTACTATCTCCCAATCAATAATACCGTTGGGATATGGACACACTCAAACCTATGAAGCCAGGTGGTGTCAATGCCATGTACCTACAATCCTACAACCAAGATGAATGTCATACATGTATACAAATCATAACAATCACACTGTGAAGAGAAATTTTGGAATCACAGGCCGCTTGCAAGCGAGTGATGTAATTCCATCCCCTTCACCAATACAATCACATCAAGAACAACAAAATTAAAACATCAATAATCAACTCAAGTAACAACTATGCTAATCTGAAAGCATGTCACAAATAATCACCACCCATATAGTGTATCATCACATTATAAAATAAATCCATCATCGCTCCATTGTTAGCGATCAAATACAACAACATAGCAACCAATTCTATCAAAGTAAATGTATTTTCTAACAACATAAGCAAATCAGAGGGGTGCTACAATATCGCTCTGCAACTTTGTCAAATTGGATCGTATGGAGCTGAAAACTTGCAAAGATACTCCCATATGATAGATGAAGATGTTTGTAAAGTGATTTCACTTGAAATTGTACTAACTTCATTATGTGATTTTTCAAAGTAAGTCACTCAAGCATATTTTTTGACTATACTTCTAAGTGTTAAAATCAATTTTTTGAATATGGGAAGCTAAAATTTACATGCAATTTTAGGCTCCAATAGTGGGTTCATCTAGGGATGTATGCCCCTTGTGGGAATAACAAGAATTTAGACCTCTGGGAGAGCATACCAATCATTGTATCTAGTTGACAGCAAATTTAAACCTTTTCTTGTCATGAATTGATATGGTATTTTGAAAATCCATACTACAACTAATGGCACAAAGCCACCAGAAAAAGAAAGGCCCCTATTTTCCCCTATCATACACTTGGTTTTGTTTTGAGTTCATCAGATCCTTCTTGTGAATATTCATGCAATCTTCCCTATCACTTCCATTGAAATATTTTTAAATAACTTCACCTTTATTGCTACTCTCATTCCTTTGTTGATTCTATAGTTCATAATTAGGCATTAATTGAAAACTTATATCCCATTCATTACACCAAATTTTTTTATCTTCAATGCAACATTTTTTATCATTATGCTCAGTATCATGTTTTATAAAATGATTTCTGAGCTGGTTTGAAAATTCATCATCTAAACACTTCTCTTGTACATCAGAAAATTCTATCACATCAACATTTTCTGAGACAATCAAATCTGAAAAATCTTCTAGCTCTTCCATATCACTAATTGGAAATGTCACAAATTTTTGATCTAAATAGTCATCAATGTGCACAATTGAACCAATTAATGCTCGAGATGATTTTTTTGAATCTTCCCTATGCATGTACTTTTGATAAACTACTACTAGCAAATCTGAAATTTGTTCACTATTGAGTAAACATGCCTCTATATCCAAATCTTTGTTGTTGTATTCATCATCAAGAAGTAGTAATTCACATAATTTGATCTCATATTCATTTGTTTCATAAATTGGTACATCACTTTGATTATCATAAAATACTTTATCTTCAATAGAAATTGGATTTGAAAACACATAAAATTCATGTTCAGGCGCACCTTGGAAAAATGTCATTTGATCTTCACCTATCTCTTTATCATACAATGGACTTGAAAAAAATTGACAGCCATTTTCAGATGTACAAACCTCTTCCTCATCAAATGTGTCTTCATAGTACTCAACTGCAGTAGGGGGTATTTTTTTCTCACTATCAAATGGATCCACATTTTCCATTGCTTCTTCTTCTTGATCATCACAAGAACTGAAAGAATCACCTTGTTGTAAATCAAAATCCACAGGTTCATCTTCACAATCTAAACATTCATTGGATCCCTCATAACATGCACTGTCACAATCTATTACGTAGGAGATACTTTCTATATCTTCATATAACTTGTCATAAGAATTATTTTCATTTGCATATTCATCCTCTATGAACTAATCACAGTCACTGCCTTCTTCATTGTTGTAGGGCATATTGTCTTCTTTTATTTCAACTTCCAAATTTTAAATGCTATGAAAAATACATGGTTGTACCTCCACATCATCTAAATCATGGCTAATATACTCCTCATGCAATGTGTTTCCAACAACATGCACAATGTTGGAATCATCCTCCAAGGTGGGAAATTGGTCTTCAACAAGTTCATCTTCATTCAAATATGAAAAAAACATCATTTTCATATATTTCCTCTCTCGGTTCTATTGCCTGATCAATTTATCCATATTCATCTTCATGACCATACTAGCTTAGCAATAGTATTTTGAGCTCTTTACATGAAAAGATACTTTGGATAGGTAATCCAATAAACCACTCCCTTGCATCATCCCTTAAAGACTTTGAAAAAAATCTCATAATAACATCTTCTTGATAAATCCGAATGTCTAGAATGAAGTCCAAGAATTTTTGTACATGCTTACAAGCTGATTCACTCCATTCTCCATGAAATTTAGGGATATGCTTTAGCAGCTATGTTAGTTTGTATGGATAAGGATTTGGGTAGCCTCATATATTATTATAGTTAAATGTTTTATCAATGGCTGAGACAAGATTTTGGTAGATCACTGATCTTTGTCTAAGAGATGGAGGATAAGCATTTATTTGATATGGGGCTTGTGGTGTAAAAATGTCCTACTGTGAATGATGTCCAATACCTCTATTGTGAGAATTCCTAATTTTATTATGAGGCATTTGTGGGGTCCAATTCCTATTTGCACTTGTGTATTCATTCTTATTGCATAATGGTATATTTTGTGGCACATATGGAACATATTTGACTTTCCATTGTAGCAATTGTTGGTTTAATTATAGTCGTTGTTTTCTCAATTCTTTAATCTCTCTTATTAATTGTTGCCTCTCCTCTTCTTCTGACATTTTGACAAGAAAATCAGAAAAGTATTACTTGTTACACAATATCTATGCATTATTCATCAATTTTTACCATAGTCACCACCTACTTTTCCAAATTTAGGAAAATGATTCTTTTGAAATTATTTTTGATTTTACCCAATAGAATCTCCTCACTCCAAATGTGAAATTTATATTGACTCTATGTATGGATAGGCTAGAACTGAATTTTATGATATTTGTCCCCAACAGAGTCACCAAACTATTAGGTCTCGAAAATGCAGGTTTGAACCACAAGATGTTGCCAAGCTCTCACAACGTTTTTGGCCAAGGTACAAGGACAAATGAATTTGAACCTTATACTCTTTAGGTTATGCCAAACCTAAGTGGGTGTACCTATATGAATGAAGTAGACTCACGGTTGTATGACTTGATTGAATTGATGGATCTATTACAATGGCACAAACATAATAGATGAAAGCTTGTTGACTACTTCTACTCCTAGTGCATGAAAAAATGAAAGTGTGTGTCTACTTTATTTTTTATGAAATTTATTTCCTCGGGTGTGACAGATTAGTTCCTTCTATCCACATGGGCAATGGATTCAAAAATCAAGAATGATATGTGTTTTCCTATTTTGGCTTTAACTCAAGTTGTTGAGAACTTTGGGATGAGGCTCTATGATTGGCATAAAACTTCACTAAATTTATGACTTGCATAAATTATGCTGGAATATTTCCTTACCAGGTTCTTCAATTATCCAAAAGAAATCCGTTGATCACTGTGGTTCATTCAAAATAATTTAAATCTGGCTTGCAGACACTAATTGATTAAATCACACAAAATGAGAATACATTTTGATAAATCAGAAATATACTTGATATAATAATTTAAATGATTAAAAGACCTCAAGTTGGAGACAAATAGATAAAAATATAAATAATTTCATCACAACAACTAAACACCAAAAAGGATTTCACCAGTTAAAACATTATCTCCATTGCTTTTCTTCAAAAAGGTCTATACATTATATGCATCCCCTATTCTGATTGTCTCCTATTTCTAACTTCTACTCCCTCCCTACTGATCATGATTTCAACTTACATATATACATTATATTTGTAAAGTTATAACTCTTCGTATCTCTTCCATTGCAGTGCTTCAATTATCCTCAACACATAAAATATTTAATTAATTTCCTTTTGGAAGATTAAATATTTTAATCTTCATTATCTTTGTCTCCCATAAAAATCATTTTGTAATCAACTTTAATTCCTTTGTTGGCAATCCTCATTCTTCACCAATTAAAATATGAGCCACTTTGTAACTCCTTTTGGTAAAAATATTTTCCCTTATTTTACTTTATAGTTAACTTGTAGATCTTTAAGCGTGAAAAATTCCCTGAATAAAAATAATCTCCCATCAAAGTTTTGATTTTTCCTATAATTTCCTCTGTGAAAAGATTTTGTCTCTGTCATTAAAATATTCTCTAGGTAAAATGATTACCTTGCCCTTGGTGAAAATATTTCCAACTTCATTTCACATAAGATAATACTTTTATCTTGCACATTTGTTTTAATGTGGTTTCAAGGAATAATATCTCTTCCACAATCTTATTTTATTCAATCTTTTGTCTGCATTATGACCAAATTTATTCATATATCAGGATGATTTGATTAATCAATGAGACCTATATTTCCACCGTCATTGATTTTCTTTCCCATATGCTTCTATTGGCATGACTTGAAACATCATAAAGATTTTTTTTCGCACTGATAGTATGATGTCTTCCTAATGGATTCTTAGCAATGTAACCAACACTGTCAGAGAGACTAAAAAAACTCATCCCTATCACCTCTCTCTCCTTGATGCATTAATTTAGGGTTCTCTCCTATGTGTTAAAATATGCCATAAAATACTTTAGATTTTAGTTAATTCTTGTAGGCAGAGATGTTACTCAAGTCTCATCTCTTTAGATATATTCCAACCTGTACATATTATAGCAATCCCTTTCATCTCCTTTTAAAGTCATTCTATCATATGTGAACACACTTTGCATGTGTGTTAAAAAATCTTTTGATAAAAGAATGGGGATGGTAATCTTTTATCTCATTTTTTTGCAAAGCAATGCATCAGAGCTTATTTGAGGAAGGGCCAACTTAATTTCACATCACTCTTATTGCTTTTGGCTGGTTTTCTATGTTTGGCATCATTTTTTTCAATGTTAATCTTTGTTTTCATATTCTCAAACACAACTATCCTTTGTAGAAACATCTTGTCCAAAATGAAAATCCAATTTGAATCTCTAAAACATAATTCAATATTAGGTCTTGATCCACTTTGCATAATCCCTTATTGCCAAAATGAGTCATTTGATGGAAGGATTAGAGAAATTTTCCATCAATTTTACAATTACTATTATAATCTCAAACTCCATATCACGTGGATATCATCAAGCATATAGAGCCCAATATTTCATCCATGTTTGGGTAAAACTATTGCTTAGAAATCAAATGGAGGGAGACCTATAAGGGTGAGCCTCTAGTGATTCATCTCAGATCCTCAAACGCTATCCTCAATAGGGTTGTTTAGGTCACAAAATTTAATCATTGAACTTTGCACATTCCATCATTGATCAATTCCACTTTATAGCAGCATGTCCACATCCCTTCCTTTTCTCAATGAAGATATCTTCCCTTAATTTTTGTCAAAAATATATTGCTTGTGAATAGGATAGGTTCCAATATTTAATGGAAATGAAACATATATTACAATATCTATATGAATGCCACCAAGAATTTTATTAATTAGACTTATCACCCAGGTTTAGCTGGCATTGGTCTCTTTATGTGTTGTGGTTGTCTAGGATATCCTAGTGAACTATCATTTATGCCTCTAATAAGCCAAAGGCTCTCTTGGGAGAGTGAACAATGTCGATCGATAAGATATTCTTGATGAATCATATTGCCCTAGTATTACAAAGAGAACCCTTGTTATTGTAGTATATTACACCTCTTTCATGCTTATGTGGAGAGTAATATATCTTCATTGAGATACATATTGAACCTTGAGGCTTTTTTATCTATAGTTGTTGTTGAGTTTATGCATATATTTTCAATCAAGTTTTTCATGCCTACTCACTCTTTCTCTGTTAAGGTGTTTAGGGCTACCCTAGCTTCTATAGGTTGAAGTGATATCTAGGTTGTAGTATGTGTCCTTTTGCATCAATGGCATATTGTTCACTACTGCTTTTGAATCCTTGGTATCTATGGAGGAGTTTTTATTTTCTTAAAATTAGTGCCATTTTAATTCCATCAAAAACCCAAAATACATCTTTCACTAGAATGGGAATTCATCAAAATTCATTTTGCCATTTTGCAATATGACCAAAACAAGTCAGGTAGCCTCAGGAATTGCTTCTGAAATTTGATCGAATGATCTCCAAAAGTTATGAAATTTCACCAACATGTTTTTTTAGGGTAGGGGATTCTACTAGAAAAATGGTTTGGCATGAACTTTTTAGAATTGAAAACTGTTAATGTTCAAAATTGCTAACTTGGTCTTTTCTATAAAATTGCACCTATGAAACTGTGTGAAACTTATTTGATTTTGATTTTGATTTTGTAAAAATACCAAATGACACTCAAACACCCTAAAAATTGGCATGGAAGTAGAATTTGGTGTAGAGAATCAAAGTGGTTTATCTTGAAAATCCTTCATTTGCTTAATTTTTCCCTCTAGATTTGACCATTTTAATAGGATTTTCATTGTACAACAAATTTTCTCAAAAAAACCCTTCAACTTATCACTCCGGAACTTTGTCAAATTGGATCGTATGGAGCTGAAAACATGTATAGATACTCCCATATGATAGATGAAGATGTCTACAAAGTGATTTCACTTGAAATTGTACTGATTTCATTATGTGATTTTTCAAATTGAGTTACTCAAGCATATTTTTCAACTGAACTTATGAGTGTTAAAATCAATTTTTTGAATATTGGAACCTAAAATTTGCATCAAATTTTAGGCTCCAACAAAAATGAAAAAGGTTTTTAAAGGAGATTCCCAACTTTCCACCAATATAAATTATGCTTTTCTTTGAATTTAGTAAATAATTATTATTCATTTTTTATTTGAATTACCACTAAAGTCTTGATTGATATGTTGAATGAAAAATATCTATAGCTTTCAAACAGTTTCACATTTTTTGAATCTGAAACATGCATCATATTCTATGATTCGCATAATATAAGATTAAAAAAAAATGAATTTCATGAAGTTTTTACCAAGTTAAGGTGGTCAGACATACGAGTTTTTATATTTTTTAAAAGTTGTAATAAAAAATTCATAATTAATTATTTACTTAGAGAAAAATTACATAAAATATGCATCACATCGGGACATGAGTCCTCTACTTATATCTAAAATATTATTAAAAAAATATTATCATTTTATTGTGGTTAGGGTGGTCAGACAGACACCTACTTCTTATTTTTTCCCTGAAATTGAAGTACTACTACATTGAAATTTCAAATTGTCACTAAAAAGATTTAAAAAAAAAAAAAAACTAGTAGTTTAGAAACTACATTCAATTTGATATAGATTCTATTCTTACATATTTTTGAAATAATATAGATAACTTATTCAAATTTTTAAGTCAAGTTGCCTAACTCTGATTTTTCTAAATTTTTTGCCACTTAAGGGACTATTTTTTCCATGATGATCCTGCACATACCCTAGAACTTCACTTCACCATTGACAACTTGCAACTCATTTCTTTACAATTTACTCATTATCCTCAACATATACATCTTCAAATACATTAATGCTAATAGTTTTGACATCAATGACAACCACATATTAGAAACACAACCATAACATCAAACAATCTACCCCTTTGGCATTGATGGCAACACATGATGTGAAAAACACCATCAACGCAACTAAATCTTGACACTTACTCCCCCACTGGGATATGACTCATCTTCTCCTCAATACTTTCACATATTATTTCTCCCCACAAGGCTCATCTCCCCAGATAAACATCAATTTTTCACAAGACTCTTCTCCCCCTTTGACATCAATGATAAAAGTTCTCTAAGTTTTGAACCACTTATTTAAATTTTTAAACATCTAACTACCCCCCCTAAGTAACAGCCACCACAACATCAATCTAAAACAAGATATGACTATGAAATGCATGGACTAATGCAAAGCAATGAATCCTTAGTTCTGATTAGGAGGGGTAATCACCCCTAACTTCCCTCTAAGATAATCAAAAGTATTGTTAGGAAATGGCATGGTAAAGATTTCTACAATCTACTCCTTAGTAGGAACATACTCCAATTTGACTTCCTTTTCACTTACCTTTTCCCTCAAAAAGTGAAACTTGATAGATATATGCTTTGTTTTTTAATGCAACACTGGATTCTTGGAAATGTTAATAGCACTTGAATTGTAATAGAATATATAATAGGCTTATAATATACAACTTTGATATCCTTCAACATCTACTTCATCCATAATACTTGAGTACAATTGTTAGCAACAACAATGTATTCAACCTCTACAATAGACAAGGAAATGACATTATGCTTCTTGCTTAACCATGAAATTAGCTTCTTACCCAAGAAAAATGCTCCACCACTAGTAGTTTTTTTGTCATTCACATCTCCTGCCCAATCATCATTAGTAAAGGCACTTAGAGTAAGATCATCATCTTTAGAATACCATAGGCCAAGATCAACAGTTCCCTTCAAGTATCTAAAAATTCTCTTCACAATAGTCACATGAGATTCTTCCAGATTAGCTTGAAATCTTGCAACAATATGTACAACATTCATGATATCAGGCCTAGTTTAAATTAAATACAACAATCCACCAATAATTGATCTTTATCTTGTCTAATTTTCTTTCAGAGAATCATCTTTTGTTTCCAACTTGCATCCGGTCACCATGGGAGTACCAATTGGCTTTGAATCTTCCATACCAAACTTCTTTAGCAATTTCTTCACATACTTGGACCGAGATATAAAAATCCCTTTATTTTACTGAGTAATTTGCAATCCCAAAAATAATTTCATCTCACCACTCATAGACATCTAAAATTCATTATGCATCTCATTAGAAAACCTCATGCACAAACCACCATCTCCTCCAAAAATTATATCATCAACAAAGACTTGAACAATCAAATATTTATTATGATCTGACGAGGGAGAAAACCCGAGACACAGAAAACACTCACAGAATAGAGAATAATCTTTTATTCAATATTATGAAATTCTTACATGTAGAGGATCTCAAATCCTCGAGCTCTATGATAAATGCAAATTATAGACTTATAGAAAATTACCCAAATTCCCCTTTCGCAGCATGCAAACTTCTTTCCCCAACAAGTTACTCAAAAATTAGAAACTAACCCATTAATAGACCCATTTTAGTTTGGAACCAAAAACAACATTCGAGATAAGATTTTTGGTGTTTTGGCACCAAAATTACAATTTGAAATTCAAAAGCTAAGTCCTAATTCAAAAATTGGCAATTTTTCAAAAATCGGCCAACTTCTGGAAGCCATAACTTTTGATCCAAGACTCCGTTTTTCGAACCATTTACACCGTTGAAAAGTTCTCAGATAATTTATAGACCCATACAGGACCGTATAGTGCCTCAAACTATAGACTCAGAATGTTTTTCAGGGCAAAAAGCATAAACTGGAACTTGAATAACTTTCAAACTGTGAATGATCTTGACCTAATTCTTTTGCCAAAGTGCTTATTTTTCCATCAAGAACCTTCCCATAAATTTTTGTTTTCTCACACCTTAAAATTGACACCTGCTAAAAATAACAGTTGAGCAGAAAAAGTAGAAAAGCAATTCTAAAAGTTGGAAACTCTTATTCAATGAAAAGGGTATCTAGAAATGAAAAAACATCTACAAAAGGCAAACAACAGGAACAAAAATGGAAAGCATCTTTTTGTGTGATGCAAGATTTCCCTCACACCACTAGATGCTCCTGCATCAGACACCCAGGGTAATTTGAGAAGTGACCCTGTCATGTCACAGATGGTTGAGGAAAACCCAAATGGTCAACCTCTACCTTAGACAACCAGGATGAGTCTTCTATAGGCCTTCCTCTCCACTTCACTAGATATTCTTCATACTGCCTATTTTTGGTACTCCTTCCCACATGGCTATCTAGGATTTCTTCAATCTCCTCCTTTTCTGAAGTAGGTGCTGGAATGCCACACTATTCCATTAATGGTACTTCCTTTGCACCACATTCATGATACTCTATCAAATCTGAAATACTGAACAAAAGGGAAATTTTGACTCCATCATATGCATTCCCTGAATTGTGCCTCTTTAGAATTTTATAGGGACTGAACTTCTTCATCTTCAATTTGTTATAGGTTCCCACTGGAAACCTTTCTTTCCTCAAGTGGACCATCACCTCATCATCAATCTGGAACTCCTTATACCTCCTCTTCTGATCTGCCTTAGCCTTCTACTACATATTCATCTTGTTAATATATTCTCTTACCTTCTCATGTATATCCTTGATGTGCTCTGCAAAGTCTTTGACTTCGACACTTGTCTTCTTCTCTTGGTCCATATTCCTTAATTCTGGAGTGGTCATGGGACTACCTCCATACATAATCTGGAATGGTGATCTACAGTACTTCTATTGATAGAATTGTTGTAAGAAAATTCTGCCTTGGGTAAGATCAAGTCCCATCCCTTGGGTTTATCTCCTACCAAGCATCTCAGTAGGTTACCTAGACTTCTGTTCACAACCTCAGTCTACCCATCAGTTTGTGGATGGTGTGCGGAACTGAACTTCAACTCTGTTTTCAGATTTTTCCACAAGGTCCTCCAAAAGTATCCCACAAACTTGGTATCACGATCTGAGACTATACTCTTTGGTAGACCATGTAGTCTCACCACTTTTCTGAAGAACAAGTCAGTAATGTGGACTACATCATGGGTCTTCTAGCATGGGATGAAATGTGCCATTTTTGAAAACCTATCAACTACCAAAAATACTAAATCATTCCCTCTCTGTGTCCTTGGCAAACCAAGAACAAAGTCCATACTTATATCCTCCCATGGCCTCTCTGGTATAGGTAAGGGATGATACAACCTAGTATTCTGGCTCACTCCTTTAGCCATCTGACATACCCTACAACTCTACACAAACTTCTTCACCTCTTGTGATAACTGAGGCCAATAATAATGTTCACTGATAATAGCAATGGTCTTATCTCAACCAAAATGTCCTGCCATTCCTCCACTGTGCTTCTCCTTTATCAGGTTCTCTCTCATGGAACTCCTTGGAATACACAATTGACTTCCCTTAAACAACATGCCATCCTAGATTATGAAATCTAGCCACTTCGTCCTATCAACTGTAATAGGTTCCTTGCAAGCTTTCCAAGCTTTTGCAAAATTAGAATCTTCAGGATACAATTTCTTGAGTTCATTGAACCCAACCACTTCAATCTACATCTCTGTCAACAATGTTTGCCTCCTACTTAGGGCAATTGCAACCCTATTCGACTTGCCACTCCTATGCTTTAAAACAAAGGTATAACTCTACAAAAATTCTACCCATTTCATATGCCTCTAATTTAATTTTCCCTAACTACTCAGATACTGTAATGCTTGATGATCAGTAAACAAAACAAATTCCTTTGGCAACAGATAATGTCTCCATTTCTTTAATGCTTTAACTATTGCATAAAATTCTTGATCATATATAGAGTACTTTCTCTTTGCATCATTTAACTTTTCACTTAAATAGGCAATGAGCTTACCTTCTTGGCTCATCACTGCTCCAATGGCATAACCACTAGCATCACAATCCACCTGAAACACCTTATTGAAATATGGGAGGGCTAAAATTGGTTGCTCTGTCACCTTTTGCTTCAATAGATCAAAACTCTTCACTACTCCAGTGCTCCACTTGAACTCTTTTCTATCCCCTCTCATTGTTTCAGTCAGGGGTGCACAAATACCACTAAAGTTTCTAATGAAATTTCTATAAAAACTAGCCAAACCATGGAAAGATCTCACCTCAGTAGCAGTTCTTGGGGTAGGCCATTCTAGAATAACCTTCACCTTCTCAAGGTCCATCTTTAGACCTTATGTTGAGACAACAAACCCCAAGTACACTAACTCCTTTTTAACAAAGCTACACTTTTTCAAATTTATCAATAGTTTCTCCTCTCTCAACTTCTCAAAAACCCTAAGAATATGCATTAAATAGTCATCCATGTTCTTACTGAAAATCAAAATATCATCTAAATACACAATGACAAAACTTCCCAAAAACCTTTTAGTACCTCATTCATGAGCCATATGAATGTACTCGGTGCATTGGTTAGCCCAAAAGGCATGACTAACCACTCGTACAGGCCCTTATTGGTCTTGAAGGCAGTCTTCCATTCATCACCCTCTCGAATCTGGATCTGGTGATATCTACTCTTCAGATCAATCTTCGTGAAGTATTGTGCTCCACTCAAACAATCCATCAGGTCATCCATCCTTGGCAAGGGAAATCTATACTTGATTGTTATCTTATTTATGGCTCAGGAGTCTATACACATCCTCCACTCCCCATCCTTCTTTGGTGCTAGTACTGTAGGTACTGTACATGGGCTCAGACTCTCTCGAATCAAACCCTTTCTCAAAAACTCCTAAACTTGTCTATTCAACTCCTCATTTTCTGCAGGAGTCATTCTATGAGTTGCCTTATTTGGAAAATTGGCTCCAGAAATCAAGTCAATCTGATGACTGAGCTTCCTCATAGGTGGTAAACCCTCAGGTACGTTATCAGAAATAATCTCCTGAAACTCATCCAATAGTCTAGAAACTTCTACTGGCACCTTCTCACTATCTTCCTTTTCCATTCTAGGAATCAATGCATAACACATATGCTCATGCTTCATGCCATCTAAAAATTTCCTTCCATCAACAAAACAAATTCTAGCACTATTGCATACCTTTTCTTCATCTTTCTTTAGGGGTTTCAACTTATGGCGGACTCCATGCTTCATTAGGGAATAAGTGTTTGCATGGCCATCATGTACAAAATTCCTATTAAATTTCCATAGCCTCCCCAACAACATGTGACATGCATCCATGGGAATAATATCACATAGTACCTCATCACGATATCTTTCGATCTTGAACTTTACCAGGCACTACTCATTGACCAAAACTTTGTGGTCTTTCTGCAACTAGGCAATTCGATATGGATGTGGATTCCTTTCCCTTTTTAGCTTCAACTTTGTAACCATCTCTTCTAACATCGGATTATCAATGCTCCCACTGTCAATAATGACTTCATAGCATTTATCTTCACACTTGCACCTTGTGCAAAATAGATTCTTCCTTTGTTCTGGTTCCTTCTCTTCAGTCACCAAGGCTCTTCTAACCACTAGGGCTTCTCCCATTTTAGCATCATCTAAATGCTCAGATTGAGCCTTCTCATCTACATGTGCAACCCTTCCATGACCTTTTTGCTTTTTGTCTGTCCTTCCTTGATGTTGTGGACATTCGTAGGCTCGATGCCCTTCTTAACCACAATGGAAACAAGTTCCTCTAAAACCACCTCTTCCGGGTCCTGGCCCACATCTTCCTTGTCCTCTACCCCTTTGATCACCATTGTTTTGATCACGAGGGCAGTATAATTTATCATTCCTTTGACCTTGACTGGTACCCACATCTTCATGTTTCCTTTCATCCTCATTTCGGCTCCCAAAAGATCTTCCTCTACCTCTTCTGCTTTGACCTCCTCAACCTTTTTGCTTGCTGTCAAATCTCTTGTTCAACTTCTCCTCAACTTTCAAAGAAAACTAGTATGCATCCTCAATGGTGGTCATTCTAACCAGGCTTAGCTCCTCTTGAATGCTTGGTCATAACCCATTAAGATAACGAGCTACCTTCTCCTTGTTGGCCTCTGCATGGCCTGTTCTGATGATCATCTTGTGAAAATCTTTTGTGTATTCTTTCACAAAACTACTTCCTTGCCTCAACCCTTGGAATTTCTTTAGTAGATCTAACTCGTAATCTAATTTCTTCTTGAGTGTATAGGTAGAGCACCAAATGTGAGGTAGTTTGCACTAGGACTTGTGGTGTGTGTGATTTTTGTGTAGACAGATCACTAGACATGAGGCAGTCTATACCAGAAAGGATGGGATGGATCATGAGGAGGCCTATAAGAATTTTATTTTCAGAAAATTATTGGGAAGAAGTGGAAAAGAAGAATTACCATGAAGAATTTGAAAAGCTCCAAGCTCAAGTAGATGTATTGGAAAATTTGATTAAGGAGAAAGTGGGAATACAAGAAGAGAGATTTGGAAAGAAGAATGTTTTTTTGAGAGAGGACAACAAAAAGAAAAGAAAAATAAAAGGATGGAGAAAGAAAGAAGAGAAAATAGTCCTTGTAGATCATAAATTTAATGGTAATTTTAATGATTTTATTTTATCTGAAGATGCATTGTTCGTAGGAACTAGCAAAGGAAAAGAAATTATGAAAAGGATAAGGATATCATGGCAGAAAAAGAGGTATATATTAATTTTGTTAGTGAAAATTTACATGTAAAAGAAGTAGATGAAGCTACGGATGAAATTATGGAAATTCCAAAAACAGATTTTGATAGTCCTAGATTTGATAAAGGGAGCGAAGATGAAGATCTCCTACTCAAAGAGGAGATAAGAAAGATAAATATCTTGTTTGAGGGTAAAGTGACTGATGAATGTGAAAAGAAGATGATAGAGGATGCAGAAGGAGGAAATGTAATGGTAGATGGTGATGAAGAGCAAGATATTGCAGTAGCAATAGAGAAAGAAATCATTGAGGTATTGTTTAATTTTCCTCGTTTTGATTATAATAAAGAGGATAATGAGATGTATGCAATTAAAGAGTTGAATGTAGATGAGATGCAGATAGGTTTTGTGAGTACAAATTTTTATGGAGATATTGCAGAAGAATAAAAAGAACGAATCAAGGTTGATGATGAGCATATTGTTGCAACAATAATAGAGGAGGAGGTAATAAATTAATTTGATTATTTTATTGAAGAAGAGGAAACTAAATTTTATGATTTTTTAGAACTTAGTAGTGTATATTGGTGGGAGATGAACTATGTAAAAAGAAATAGGAGGGGAAGAATAAAGGATGGAAGAGATATAAAATTGCAAGGAAAGAAGAGAAGGAATAATGAGGCAAATAAGGTAGATAAATGGATTCAGGATGAGCACAACATTTATAAATGTTTATGATCTTAACTCATGAAACATTTGAATTTACCCAGTGTGTCTGATGCAGGAGCATCTGGGTGCACAGGCAATTAGCATCAAACAAAAATAAATATTTTAATTTTGTATTTTCCTAAGGTTTGATAATTATTTAGTTGGAGAAATAAATTAAAATATTAGGCCAAAAATTGTAAAAAGGCAACCATGGAAAGGATTTTTTTTTTGGGGAGTTACAGATTTTTAAAACTCAATTAAATCCTCATAAATTGTAATAATGGAGATCTTGAGTTGGCAGTTACTTTTCTAATTGGGTCCCTATTTTCTAGGAGTTGGAATCTTGCAAGTTTGTTATTCTTGGAAATTTCAAAGAGATGGATTTGATAATTCTTTTTTAGCATTTATTATTTTATTGTAAGGTTATTAATGGCATTTTCATATTGTTGGGACATTTCAAATGGAAGCTACAAGAAAAAATGGAGATTTAGCATAAAAGGGAAGATTTGACAATTTTTGGAACCAGTCACTCAACAGGAATGGTGAGACAAGCTGATTTCTATAGGGATTTGTGTAGAAGTGACTCAAAAGGGATTATTATGTGATGAATATTTCCATCACAAATGTTTTATTGCAGGTTTGAAGGTGTGTGACAAAAAAAATGGATCATGGAATCCATTGTTGAAGATGGATATAGTTTGCAGATTGTAGATTGCATGATAAAGGTTGTAGATTGAAGTGAACTGAAGGAGTTGAATAAATAGTTTGTATTGGTTGTGATTTGTTGTTGAGATCAGATTTTAATCTGAGTTTAATATGTATTTATCTTTACAAGAGGCTGCAATCTTTGTATTTCCTTAATGGAGAAGATTCTTTGATGTTTGCAAGAGAGTTTTGAATAAAGAATTTGGAAAATTGTTTGCAAAATTTCTGCCTTGTTTCTCTTTTCTAAGTTATTTCATATTTAACTCAAATCATTTAAGTGATTTGAATTTGTGGTTTGAGAAGGAACACCCATGGTAGGAAGAAAATTTTCTATAAGTGAAGCTGATGAAAATTTGAATATGCTATGTTCAAACTGGATCCACTTTTCAACCTCATCATTGTGAACATTTAGTTTTCCCTTTGCCTGCAATATGTTATCTCTACTCTCCTTCATTCTTCCCCTCTTTCTGCCTTTGTTCACAAAATTCAGCTCCCACCATTCTGCACTATGAAATTTTGGAAAACAATAATTAACATCCTTCTCTTCATTAAAAAAAATGAAATCATGTGTTACCTCCCTTTTTTTTCCTGCTGCAACAATTTGTTCATCATCAACACCTACACACAAATCAGTATTGACGAACTCATGGAAATCAATGAATTTTATCTGTACATCTTTCGTAACTATTTCTCCTTCACCCTCTTCTTCTTCTATGTCAACAAAATTCATCATACCTTGTTGTATTTCAGCTTGTAACATGTTATTGCTGCACCTTACCATCTCTCTTTCCTTACTTCCTTTTACCATTTCACCCTCACAAAAATTAGTTTCATTAGAAACATTGATTTTTTTTGATAAATCAGCAATTACCTCTATTTCCTTCTCATTTCTTGTTGCTGCAAATTTTCCTCCTTCAAAGAGGCATGTATTAGTTCCAACCTCTTTAATTTCATCATCTTCTTCTATAATTTCTCCTTGAAATAATTTTTCTATTTTTCTTATCTCCTCTTTCAACAGGAGACTATCTTCTTCTTCATTATTCCCTTTGTCAAATCTAGGACTATCCAAAGCCACTTTTGAAATTACTTTAACTTCATCCACAACTTCATCTACTTCTTTTGCATGTAAATAATTACTAACATAATTAAATGATACCTCTTTTCCTGCTATTGTATTCTTCTCATTTTCACCACTTTCTTTGTCTTTGCTAGTTCTTGCAAACAAAATATTTTCAGATGAAACAAAATCTTTAAAATTAAATTTATGATCTGCAATGACTATTTTCTCTTCTTTCTTTCTCCATCCTTCCTTTATTTTTCTTTTATTTTTTCTGTCCTCTTTCAACAAAACTTTCTTCTTCCCATAGCTCTCTTCTCTTATTGCCATTTTCTCCTTAATCAACTTTTCCAATACATCTACTTGAGCCTGTAGCTTTTCAAATTCTTCATGGTAATTCTTATTTTCCACTTCTTCCCAATAATTTTTCCAAAATAAAATTCTTACAGGCCTCCCCATGACCCATCCCATCCTCTTTGGTATAAACTACCTCACGTCCGACGATCTATCTACACACAAATCACACACACCACAAGTCCTGGTGCAAACTGCCTCACATTTGGTGCTCTGCCTATACACTCAAGAACTGCTACTCTGATATCACTAAAGCAGGAAGGGGGTGACACAAAACCCTCTCTGCTGATTTAATTTCAACACAAACACAGATTATCAATTCATTGTGAATTTCAACACAAGTATGAAAGAAACTACAATGTGAAACTTTCATTAAAATGGAAAATCTGCAATTACAAAATAATAAAGTCTCATTGAGACTATGGGCACAACATATGCCCTTTACAACATCATAGAATTCCTTACAAAAATCTACAACATTACATAGAATTTATGTGCTTCTCAGGCACTACAACCAACCCACATGCACACTCTGTCACTGTTCAACAATGGCTGCAATCAAATTATTGAAACCTTCATACTTTGCTGCAATTTCTCCTTAGAGAAAATCCATGGCAAGTTGTGATTTTCCTACCTTTGAAAACTAACTTCAAAATGTAAATGAATTATCTTTTATTACAAACTTTCCAAATATGCCAAAATGAAATGAAATTCAATTTCAATTTCATTTCCATTTCAAACTCAAAAATAATCTTTCCCAAAAAACCAAGGAGAGAATTTCTAAATTGAAATTCAAAGAAATCAAAAATCAAACTTCTCACTTGTGCAAGCAACCAGTCTCACACACACTTTACTGACAATTTCCAAAATTGAACTCACTCATCAAAGTTGCCAATTTGATCAGATGGGCACCCACTTTGATAGTCCCTATTTTTTAGGAATTTGTGGAAGTTGAGATTTTATTTTAAATTAAAATCTTAAAAATCACCTTTAACTTGCAAAAATCCAAATTTTGAATTTTTGCACTTCCATTTCCTTTGCAACACTTGGTTTTTCAGGCATAATCATTCAACATGAATTGTTAATGTAATTTAATTTAAAATTACATTATTACATTAATTAATAAATATTTGTGGTAACCATTTATTGAAAACCAAACAATTTTTTTTTGTTGATGCAAGATTACATGAGCCCATGGATGCTCCTGCATCATGATTAATCTTGAAATACAAATTACTATTAACAGTACCTTTGTTAAATCCAAGCTTCAACAAATACTTATCCAATCTTGCATACCATGCTATAGGGGGTTGCTTGATTCCATACAATAATTTCTTTAACCGACACACCATATCTTCCTTATTAGTCATCTAGAATCCATCAGGTTACTCAACATACACTTCTTCCAATTCACCATTTAGAAAAGCTTATTTGACATCCATTTGATAAACTTTGTAGTTCTTGTGAGTAGCATAGGAAAGAAATAATCTTACAACTTCAATTCTAGCAACAGGGGCAAGGTCTCTTCAAAATCAATTCCTTCCATCTGTGAATATCCTTTACATACCAGTCTTGCTTTGTTTCTAACCAATTCACCTTACTCATTCAATTTGTTTCTGAAGACCCATTTAGTTCCAATGAAATTCTTGTCCTTAGGTCTGGGAACAAGAATCCATGTATCATTTTTCTCAATCTATTTTAACTCTTCTTTCATTACTTCAATCCAATTCTTATCTTTACATGATGCATTTACACTAGCAGGCCCAATCTTTGATATTAAGAAATACTCTTCTGCAATCTTTCTCCTAGTCTGGACACCTTTGTTCTTATCATCTATAATCTGATCTTTTGAATGATTCAATCTTACATGCCTCAGAGTCTTCTTCGAATGTTCTTCAACTTTAGGCTCTTCTAATCTCTCTTCTTCTCTTTCACCAGTTCCTCCTCCTTCTTCATTTTCTTGATTTATTGGATTGATTTGCACTTGATTTGTAGTATGACCTTGCTTTACTTTGTTTATACTGTCATCTCGATCATCAAAGTCATATCCACAAGTTCTAGATGGTGCACCTAATTCTTCATCAACCTTAGCATTTTCAATTTCAACCATGTTCTTCAATCTTTTATTGTAATACTAGTAGGCCTTGCTTTTAGTAGAATAACCCAGAAAGATACCTTCATCACTCCTAGCATCAAACTTCCCTATGTCTTCATCTCTCTTAATATAACATTTGCTTCCAAATATCTTGAAGTATTTAACAATAGGATTTTGACCAGTCCATAGCTCAAAAAGGATCTTACCAGTATCACCTTTGATTTGTACCTGGTTGAGTGTGTACATAGTAGTACTCACAACTTCTCTCCAATAGATATGAGGGACTTTTCCTTCCAACATCATAGTTATAGCGACATCTTCAATTGTTTTGTTCTTCCTTTCCACAACTCCATTTTTCTAAGGGGTCCGCTGTGTAAATAATTGTCTCTTTATTCCATGTTCTTCACAAAAAGAATTAAATTCACTGAAATTGAATTCACCACCTCTATCTAATCTCAAACATTTAACCTTAAAACTTGTCTCTATCTCAACCATAGCTTTAAAGATCTTGAAATTTTCCACTGCTTCAGATTTCTCCCTTAAGAAAGTAACCCATACCATTCTAGAATAATCATCAATGAGCAACATGAAATACCTGTAACCTTGTAAACTTCCAAATTTAGAGGAACCACACAGATCAGTATGCACAAGCTCTAACAATTCATTTGAACAATGCTTTTTACTCTGAAATGAAATCCTAGTTTGCTTTCCCAATTGACATTACTTGCATATTGCATTAGTAGGTTTCACCAACTTAGGTAGATCTCTCACAGCCTTAGTGGAACTTATCTTGACAATATTATCAAAGTTAACATGACACAATCTCCTATGCCATAACCAAATTTCATTAACTTGAGAAATCAAACAAATTTTACTAGAAACACTCAAGTGAAAGACATTACCTTTTGTTTTTGTACCTAATGCAATTTCATTTTTGGAACTTAATATTCTACACTTTCCATACTTGAACTAAATATTATATCCCTTATCAACCATTTGACCAATACTTAGAAGATTATGCTTCAAGCCTTCCACATATAGAACATCATCAGTATTATGTTTACCATCAAGAGTAATGCATCCTCTTCCATGGATCACACCAGCTATATTATCACCAAATCTCACAACACCACCATCATACTTTTCCAAGCTTACAAATATACTTTTGTCTCTTGTCATATGATGTGAACGTCCACTATCAATCACCCATTCATCTTTCTCTTCAACTCAAGTAGTTAGGGATTTTTTCACATTTGTACAACCAACAAATTCAATAGATATGGGATTATTTTCCTTGATAGCAATAAATACTCATTCATCATCACTTCTATTTCCTTTATTAGATTCATCATCTTTCACACTTTCATCAACAACATAGTAACACTTCCTCTAAAATATAGGCTTGTTATGTTTTAGTTTAGGAGCTCTTTCTAGACATCTTGATGCAAAATGACCTATCTTATTGCAAGAAAAACATTTAAGATGAAATTTTCCTTCATACTTACCTTTTCCTCTTAGTATTCTTTTGACAATAAGTTCTTCCAGCTCTTCTAGCTATGGTTCTTATTCTTCAATCTATCTGATTTCATCCTCATACTTGAATATCTTTCTAGATGAACTTTCACCTAGATCATATCTCTATCTATCTCTTCCGAAAGTAGTAGCCTTAAATGTGGATTCAACCTTAGGAAGGGCATCACTAAATTCACTCAACTCAAAAGCAGTCAACCTACCAACCAATGTATCTTTGGTTATGTTTGTTACATTCTAGAGCTCTTCAATAGAACTAGCTTTGTCTTTGTAAGAATCAGGCAGGGATTTAAGCACTTTAGCAACAATCTTAGATTCATCTATCTTTCCACTAGCACATCTAATACCACACACAAGTTCATTCAATCTTTGCATGAAAGCGTTAGTGTTCTTATCATCACCCATTCTCAACCTTTCATATTTCCCTTTCAAACTCTACAACTTAGCAATCTTTACAATAGAATCACCTTCATACAAGGTTTTCAACTTTATCCAAATCTCATGAGCATTCTTCAGATCAATAACATTTGTCATCTCAAAATTAGTCAAACCACTAAATAAGGCTTCCTTAGCTCGGATATTATACTCAACATATTTGATCTCAATAGAAGTAGTAGGACCATTTTGTGGAATAATATACATATTACTTGTAATGCTCTAGTAGGGTTCACCAATGCATCTCAAAATGCACTCCATTCAAGTCTTCCACAAAGAATAATTTGTTCCATCAAATCTCAAACTATCCTTCTTGTAACTTTCCATCCTAGATCACCTTAAGCTATTAAACTTCTTCCAAGGAACATGCTCTGATACCAATTGTTGGCAACACAAGGGTAGAAAATTGAGAGGGGGTGTGAATCAGTTTTCACATAAATTCAAAACTTATTCAACTTATTAATCCTTATTCTCAGATCTGATAATTAAATATGAAAGCATAAATCATCAACACATCAGAAACACACATAACACCAAGATTTTTTATGTGGAAACCCAATTAGGGTAAAAAACACAGTGGAGGTCAGTCCACAAGATTATACCCTATTAAAAGTATAATGAAAATGAAATATGTGGATCACACATGCATTCAGGCACACTGCCTAGAGATCACTGCTCAATTACAAAGGAAGAAAAATAGATTCATATTACAACCATCAAGATTTTGAACTGAGAAAATAGCATCCACTAATTCCTAATTATAGTTCCAGTTAAGCACATGAACAATTCTTCACTCTTCTTTACTCTTCTTCACACTCTGCTCTACCTTTGAATGATATTCACACATACACACATAGAAGCACACTCTAGAATCCACTCACAAACTCTTGCACCCTCTTCCACACTCTTACACACTTCAATTCGAATAAACAATCGCTCTTATATATGCACAAGTAATTTTGTTCCTTCATGTCGGCCACAAAGAAATAATAGAATGAATATAAACTATTGGCCCAAAAAATTAAAGATTAATAATGCGAATCAACCAAGGTTGGCCACAACTTAGTGAGGACCCAAAACAACATCCCCAACATGAAAAACTTCAATTAATTTCTCCTCGAAGATCCACAACATGCTACAACACCCTGTTGCCCAAGAACATGAAAAACATGAACACACAAAAAAAAATCGCCAACCACGAGCACAACGATCAATGCAGATGTGAAACAAAGATAGAGCATGATATAGAAACATCCAAAAGCATCAAGAATCACAAGAGAAGCATCCAAAACAACAACACTAACTAAAATAACATCATCTTCAATGAAGAAACACAAAAACTCTCAAAATGAAAATCTTCATAACTTGATCAAATCTTCATATAGATCTCTAAAAATCAGCATGGATAAACTAGATACACTCAACAAAAAAACCTTTAGTCCAAAACCTTTGATAATCAATGTATAAATCTTACCGACATACATAAATTCACTTCACCACTGACAACCTATAACTGATTTCTTTACAATTTTCTCAATATCCTCGACATATACAACTTTAAATATATTAATATTAATAGTGTTGACATCAATTTCAACCACATTAGAAAAATAACCACAAAATCCAATAGTCAGGACTTCTAGCCATTGAGAATGGGGTGTGAAGGCACTGGAGCATTTGGTAAGACCTAAATTCCATCACTATGTCATGGTGGCGATAAATGGACTTAACTACTATCCTCAAACTGGACTGGTAGCTGATACCATTTCATTGTATCTACTATTTAGGATGAGAATATGGAGGAGGTCATGGCCCTGTTGTGCACTGGAGTAGTGAGAAATGACATGGGATTGTTCATGCAATTCCTCCAATCACATGAGAACCTGCTTTCACTTTCTCAAATTGAATGCTTGTAGGTTGTTATCAAGAGCATTTGGGTCCTGATGTTTACCTTATGCACCTGAAATATCTTCTTTTTTCCTCTTTTGTGTCCACCAACCTAGTTTTTGTACACAAGCCAAGCGATTATAGCTGTACCAGCATAATGTAAAATTGTTTACATATGAATAAAATATCTCTTTTTGGTGTTATTTGTGTTTTCACATGTATGGTTTGTTGGTTTCTATTTATGTTGTGCTTGGAAAATTACTAGCTTTATTCTATTTAACATCTTAATTAAGTAACCAGACTGGAAATAATCTGGTTTAATCAATATAACCTTTTGTGGGCAACAAAACCTATGGCTTTCATAACTTAACAAAAACCCCGTCTAGGTTCCAAATGACTTAGGAAATGCCACACAAATAACTTGGGAGTGAAGTTTTCAAACTTAGACTAATTGATCAATCAGTTCCGTACATGCACTTTGGAAGATAAGGAAGTTTGGATGTGATAGGAGAACACCATCTAATGAAATATAAGTAAAGTAGGTGGTAAAATAGGAGGTTCAACAAACCTAACAAAACATTGCCCAAGTTCAAAATGGGTGAAAAAAGACCACCAAGAACTAGATTTGGTCCATGATTCAGGAAAAACAATCAGATAACATCCTAAATAATGACTTAAGGAAAATTTGTGGATAACACTACACATCTATCCAACACTCAAGATATTATGCCTTAAGCCCTTAACATAATAGACCTCATTAGTATTATGCTTTCCATAAAAAATTATTGAAGCTATCCCACACATTTTAGCACTAGTATCATCTCCAAACATAAGTAAGCCTCCATCATAATTTCCAAGTTTAACAAACTTACTCTTGTCACTGGTCATATGATGTGAACAACCACTTTCAAGAACCCAATAATTATTTTCTTTTTTATCATGTAGGGAAGAAATTACAGTATCTTTAACTTTCTCCAGAGGAAATTCCTTCACCCATCTTTTAGATTTAGCACAAGTAGGTTCATTTTTAAAGTCAAGAACAAGCATTCATTATCATCAAAATCTCCATAATCATATTCTTCATCATAGTTACTAGCATCATTCACATAGTATGCTCTGTTGATCTTATTTCCTTTGTTTACTTTGTTAAATATTTCCTTTTTCTTCTTATCTCTTTCTATACATCTTGAAGCATAATGACCTATTCCTCCATAACAAAAGCATTTAAAGGGTAACTTACCAGCATACTTATTGGAGCCTTTCTTCATCCTTCTCACAAAGTTAGATTCTACTTCATCAATGTTCTCTTCATCGTAATCTTCAACTCTTTTAGCCTTGAAAGAAGTTTCTAATTTGGATCCATTTCTCAAATTTGGTTTTCTCATCTCATAAGATGTTAGGATTTTCAATAAATGATCTTTAGTATAAGTATTTTAATCTACATATTATTCAATAGCAGATACCTTTTCACTATATTCATTAGGGAGAGTTCTAAGAATCTTCTTCACAATACTAGTTTCATCTAGTGTAGCACCAAGTCCTCGCATTCCACCTACCAGCTCATCCACTCTTTGTAGGTAGGATCTAATGTTATCATCTTTGGACATATGCAAGATCTCAAACTATGCCTACAAATTCTTCAACTTTGCTTCCTTGGCCTTTTCACCTCCTTCACGGATCTTTTCTAAATCGTCCCAAACCTCTTTAGTAGTCTTCATATTTTGAAATTTAATCAACTTAGAATGTGAAAGACCATTCTTCATAATGAAATTTTCCATATTATTTGCTTCATGCACCTTAATTTCTTTAGTTGTACTTAGACCATTAGAAGGAGTGTAAGAATTCTTATAAGTTTTCTCAATGTCATATCCATAATACTCTAGATATCTTTCCCTCTGTATTTTCTAGATAACATATTTAGTTCCATCAAACCTAGGATACTCAATGTGATTTTGCCTACCATCCTAGACCTTCCTTAAGTGGTTAAGCTCTTTTCCAAGGAACCAAGCTCTGATACCAATTTTTGAACAAGAAAATTTAGAGGGGGGGTGAATCAATTGTAGAAAATTAAAACCTTTAAAACTTCCAACAAAAATTAGATCAATCATAAATCCTTTACTCTAATTATATGATTAATCATTAAGTGCAAAAGTAGAAACCGAAAAAAACCACACACACAAAATAACACTAGATTTACATAGAAAACATAATAAAGGAAAAATCATGATCATGATTAGCTCACAATCTAGAGAATATCAAAATCAATTAAAAAGGCTCACCACCAAAATAGGACTTACTATTCGGATTAGGACTCACTATTCAACAAGGGTTAACCACCTAGAGGGCTCACTGCCATAAAATTACAAAGAAGATAGAAAATATTTGTTACAAAGAGAAGAAAATATCAATGCAATTAATATTTCCACCACAACTCACTCAAACACTTGAAAAAATGCATGAATGATAGAGTACACCTTCAACTCACTACTTCCAAAAATTGAGCAATTATATTTCCCACTAATCTACTCAACCACACACTCTATTTCACATCTATCTTGCATCTATTTTGATTTATTTATTTGCACACCTTTCACCAATATCTCATCATGTATTTATATCATCTTTAACTTTGAAACATATCCAAATTTGACCACAAATACATCATTTGTATTTTCAAATTTAAATTAAGTCAGTGCCAAAATATTATACAGTGGAATTAGAATGAGGGAGACACAATCACATGATTTAGCTTGCTTCCATGTTGTTCACAAGTAGTTCTAAACACAAGGTCAGTCAAACCAGTGTAAAATACATAACTCAATTAAGCACACACAACCTTAATATGATCTAGTCATTCTAGACAACAAAATTAACTTGAAAACATTCCCAACAACTTATCCTAAGAACCACAAGTCATAGGATTTGAACAAGAAGAAATCTAGAGCAACTATCATTTCTCCTGAACCTCAACCAAAGACATTGAAAAACACATTTCACAACTAGTGAACATAACTTGCACTACACAACGATCCAAAAACCCAAAATATGGATATAGAAACTTCCAATAGCCAAGATCAACATATTTGAACCACATGAACATAGGAGAAAATCTCAGAGAAAAACCCAGAGCAACCACTGAATACCTCCAAACTTTCTTCATTACAATTTTTTCAATATCCTTGACATATACAACCAATAACCATTATCCATGATATCAATGACAACAACAACTAGTTGAGAACCAATTAAATAGTTGACATAAATGACAACACTTTCATACTTGCAACAATATTGCAACACATCATATCACCCTACTCAACATAATGAAAATCATGAAATCTCAAGGAATCTGAGCAGGGACAAAATCCATGAAGGCTAAGCATTTGGGAAATCTAGGACATGGAGAATTATGTGAAATATGAAAGTTCAGGAAATTGGGGAAGCTATAGATTTTGTGAAACTCAGAGAATCTACATCATGAAGGATAGTGAATAAATACATATTGGGCTTTACAACCTTAAAAGATCAAGCAATAATTCTAATTCTGGATTAAATTTTCCATCGGACCATAATATGTTGGAATAAATGAACCTAAATCCACTATAGAATGATGAGCATAACTATCCAATATTTCAAATCACATTTTATTATGAAAAACTTATGGATTTAAACTCAATGCACTCTTAATTTAGGATTTAGGGAAAACTAAATTGATTATTGATGACAATTTTACACAAACAAATGATGCCCTAATTGCACTATCAAATCTATAACCCACAAAATGCATAAATTGATCATCCAAAACATAAACCCTAGCTCACTATCAATGCCCTAATTTCCAACTTACATTTTGAATGCACATGAAAAGGAAAATAAAATCATTTTCGAAATATAAATTGAATTGAAAGTAAATCACACAACACCAATCATTGGGAAACCAAGGGAAAATACATATAAGAATAAGTTTCAAGTTCATAAAATCAATAACCAACACAATTGCAGCTTGAATTACAATCAAAGGCGAATGACTTGCTTGATTCTAGGTTAGATTCATTAGAAAAAATAAATAGATGAGTTCAAAATCCTACCTTGTGATTCGAATGGTGAAACTAAAGCACACAAATTGCACTTGTGAAAACCCTAGGATGAGTAATAAAATATGGATGCACAATCCACAAAACCCTAAACTCAAATATGCTCAAGCACTCCACAACTGCTCAAAGATGAATGCTCAAGATATCAAAATTAGAATGACACTCAAAATACTTAAATCATGTCATAAATCAACCCCAATGAATGCATTAATGGAAACTTTTCCACTTGTAGAGTGAAATAAATACATGACAAGACATTTTTCTAAGGCTTAAGGAATCCACAAGGTCAAGGATTATCCACAAATAAGGATTTTAGAGAATCCACCTTAGACCAAATTTTTTGTGAAAATAAGATAGTTGGAGATCTCACTGATGAAAGGATTCAACAAAAAGGATCCTTCAAGGATTCCAAGTGGTACCAAATTTAGTGAAAACAAAAGATTGGGTAATTTAAACACCCTTAGATTCTATGAAATAGAACCTCGAAGATTCTGGGACCTCACAAAATTCTTAAAACTAACCCAAACTTAACTAATTTGATGCTCAAATAATAATCCAAGGACTTAAAGATTTATGATGTCAATTATTGGAAATATGATCACCCAAATTACAAATGTTATCACTAAAGATCAAAGGTGAAGTGATCCAAAATTCAAAGGACTGATGTAGACCCAAAAGGCACAATCTCAATCGAATTGATTAGCTTCCTTCAAGAGGCATCTAAGAATATTAAAAATGATCATTCAAAGAAATTCAATTAGTCCCCCAAGTTCAACAATCATCAAAAGAAGAATTTCCCAATTTCACTCTTCAGCTCTAGTAGTAGTGGGAACCCAATTTTCAGGCCTTAACTCAAAAAATTTCTATAGAACTTAACCAACACATAGGTGTTTTAGATACCATTTTTTGAGACACTCAACATTTCCAACAAGTGCACTAGACTCCTTCAGAACATTTCTTCCAAAATGGCTTTTCTCATTGTTTTGAAGCCCCAATTAGCCCTTTTTTCAAAGGAACCCCTCTACAAACTGAACACTAACCAAAGATAACCTGAAATAGTCTTAGGGAAGGCTTCCAAACTCATAATTTTCCATGTTTTAGAACCCCAATATCTTGTTTTATTCCCCAACTCACAAACCCTCCTTGTAGCCTAGAAACCTAGGGTTTTCAAGGACCCTTATTGTAAATACATAATGTTAGCCTCCCCAAGTTCATAAAATGGTTCAAAAACCTTTAGATACCTCTGTAAAAGCTTTATAAACAATTACCAAGCCAATATTTTTATTAGTTTCTAGAACTACCACCTTGGTTCCTCATTTTCTTATTGGAATCAACCCTGCTAAGCCTAGGATGTTACTCCAATTTCACATTCCCTTATTTCTTTAACTCCTAAAGCATTGAAAACACTTAACAAGGCATGTTATAGGCCAATCCACTGAGAAACAGAGCAATGATAGTAGGTGGATTGGTTAATTCCCTATTTAATCTCCTACAAACCCTTGATTCAGGAAAACATGGCAGTCACTATTCCTTACAAATTTCTTTCACCAAAGTATTAAATGAACCTTCAAAACACTAAAAATAGACAATAAAAACACATATTCTCAAGTGCTAGAGATATCAAATCATATTGTACCCATACAGACCTGTACAAGGCTAAAGAAAGGAACAAAATATAGAATTTCTGAGAAATAACAAGGAAAAATTATTGCTTTATTTATTTCCTTCTACTTGCCAATGTTACAAATGACTTCCCTTAACCTTCTTAAATTTTCTCTACCCCAAAACCACTAACCAACTGGGTATGTTTAGGATCATAATGGGCAAAAAACTGGTGATATGATGGGTATATGTAGGGTATGTGGTTGATGAACTTTTTTTAACCCAAAATTGATGAAATGAAAAGGGTTTTTAAAGGAGATTCTGAGCTTTCCACCAATATAAATTATGCTTTACTTTGAATTTAATAAATTATTATTATTCATTTAATATTTGAATTATGACTAAATTCCTTATTGATAGGCTAATTAAAAAACATATATAGCTTTCAAATGGTATAATATTTTTTGAATTTGAAACATGCCTCACATTAGTATGTTTTGCATACTATAGGATTAAATAAAATAAAATTGAATTTAATGAAGTTTTGACCAAGTTAAGGTGGTCAAACATACAAGTTTTTATATTTTTTAAAAGTTGTAATAAAAAATTTATAGTTACTTATTTACTTGGAAAATATTTACAAAAAAATATGCATCAAATCAGGACATGAGTCCTCTACTTATATCTAAAATATTATAAAAAAATATTATCATTTTCTTATGGTTAGGGTGGTCAGATAGACACCTACTTATTTTTTCCCTGAGATTTAAGTACTACTACATTGAAATTTCAAATTTTCACCAAATAGTTTTTTTTTAATTTTTAAATAAAGCTAGTAGTTTAGAAACGACATTCAATTTTCTACAAATTCTATTCTTACATATTTTTTAAATAATATAGATAACTTATTCAAATTTTTATGTCAAGTTTCATAACTAGTTTTTCTAAATTTTTCGCCACTTAAGAGCTTGTTTTTTCCATGATGATCCTGCACATACCCAACTAACTGCGAACTACCTTTTGAATCCGATGAAATTTTACAATGTTTTCCAAACTTATTAATATCATTGCAATACACATTGAAATGTTGACATTATGACCCCAAGTGACTTTAAACTAACCAAAATCACCCTGACTATCCCCAAGGCACCTTATACACAAGTATTTAAGACCCTACTTCCCATATTCCTCAAAACTCATGGTTACATAAAGTTTTGTTTTTAAGAATTCATTTGACATATTCAACATATTCCACCATAAGAATCAGGATCCCTTGCATTAGGTTTGTCTTTTAGACCTTATTGAACATAAATAAACACAAAATATTCCTATATAAACCTAGAGACACCACATAGACTCCCTGGATGCCCTTCAAACTTCATCCTTTCACAAGATGTAGGTGCTCCTGCACCAAGGACCCATCCCTTAAGGGGAAAAGACAAGAACCAAATAAAAAAAAAGCAAAAGAAAGCAAAGAGGGTCCCTACCTTTGGTGGTGCATGTGTGTGAAATAGCACAATAGGTCCCACATTTTTATGTTTCACTAAATACCACAAAGGTTTTATTTTTGGTTCATCATAGTCTCTAAAATATGGGAGCATGATTAGGTGTAATTGAATCAACTTGTGTGGGACCATTTTTATAGGTTCTCTCAAGGGTGTGTATTTGCATCATTGTGGATAATTATTTTTCCTTTGTGGTGGTCTTTGATGGGGATTGGTATTTTTAATAGTTTGCTGATTTTTTGTTGTATATTAGCTTTTGGTGGAGTATTTATCATAAATTTTGAATCAACCACACCATCATTAGTAATATTATTTTTTTGGCCCGTATATGGGGTTTTTCATTAGAAGTAGATGGTTGGTGAATATCTTTGTATATTTTTATCTATCCCTTAGCAATGAGGGACTGGTGTAGGGCACCTAGGTCTTAATATGAAAAGTTGCTAAGTGTTGGTTTCTAAGTTGTTAAGTCATATTATTTGTAGTAAGGTATTTAAGGCCATTTATTATGTTTGTAAGGTGTCTTGAGTCATTTTAGAGTCCATTTTGTAAATGTTGCAAAAGTTTTGAAAGCAACTTTGCATTTTTGCATTTTTTGGGTTGTTAAAGAAAGTTGAGCAGTTGGGAATTTGAAGAATAGTTAATATTGGTTGGTTTGGTTTGTAAGTGCTTAAGTAATACTTGTTAATGTTGAGGAAAGGTTTTGGTGTGAATTTTTTTTGTTTAGTAATAAGAATACCTTTTTTTCTGCATTTTAAAGCTTAATTTCATGCTAAATAGTGTGGTATGGCCTTGTATGACCTGAAGGTGATTAGATTTTGATTTGATAATGTATTGAATCTATGTTCTATTTTAATTGATTTCATTTGATTTGATTAATATTGGAGAAAGTTAGAACAATTTTGTTGAAAATGGTTTAAAACCCTCACTTGGATAGGTTTTGATAGAAGATCATGAAATTCTTCCCATTACACTAGTGAACAGGCCTTAAACTTGGTACAATCAGTGTAGATATGTGATATTTTGTGTTCTTGATGTTTGTAGGAGCAAGGGAGGAAGGTTCGTATAATTTTGTTGATGCCCTAGGTAGAAAACCCCATATTTTAGGCATAGATGATGCATAGGAGTTAGGGTTTGAGGAACTCTTAGTTGGTGAATTAAATATCTTTGGAAGGGTTTGATAGGTGTAATGTTATGTGTCTAAGCCATTTGCAAGGATATTTAAACCTTGGAATGTGAAAACCTTATAGTGACCTAGTTGAACAAGTATAATTAGGCCTTATTCTAAGCGTAGAAACAAAATTTTAGCCTTCATGTTCAAAAACATCCCCACCTACAAGTTTGGTATGTTGTCAAATGGATTAATGGGTATCTATAACTGTAACTAGATTCTGGGTATGAGGTCTTTCAAGAAAGTTGTGTTGGAAAATCCACTTTTGAAGTACTACAAGAGGATTGAGGGTTAGTGAGCAAAAACCCATCATTTGATGATTTGAATCTTGAAATTTTGCTTCATTGGAAAATTTGAAAGAATATCCACCCTACTTCACATCAAATTGGTATTAGAGCATAGGTTTTGGTCAATAAGAGAGAAAGGTTGAAGTGAGAAATTGAACAAGATGCCTCCAAAGAGTAACCCTATGTCTAGGAAAATGAATGAAATGAAAGAAAAGACTAGAAGAGATATTAGAAGATTGAGGGAAGTGCAAGATATGGTGGTAGCAAGGCTTGAGACTATTGAAACTAGTCAAAGGAGAGGTATGGTCATGGGTGATGTGAGTGACCATGAAGAAGAAGGGGAAGAAGAGGAATTGGATCCTGAAGAGAAGAAGTTTGCATAGCTACTGAGAGCATTCAAGGAAGATATACACAAGGTAAAGATTTATTTACCAATATATGGAGGGATCTTGAATGATGAAGAACTTTTAGATTGGATTGAAACACTTGATAACTATTTTTAATGTGATGTTCTAGAGGAACAAAGGGTAAGGATAGCAGAAAAAAATTGAAGGGTCATGCTCTATTATAGTGGGATTATGAGAAAACTAAAAGAAGGAAGAAATGAAAGTCAAAAATCTCCTCTTGGGATAGAACAGTTTCCAAACTTAAGGGTAAGTTCTTACTAGCTAATTATGCAATTCAAATGTACAAGAAACTTCAAGGTATGAAACAAAGAGAAATGGATGTTGAAGCTTATCTAAAGAATTTTATAAACTAAGTATAAGAGTAGGTCACATGGAAGATGATGTGGAGAAGGTGGCTAGATATCTTAGTGGGTTAAGATTTAACATTCAAGATGAATTGAGTTTGGAAAATCTAAGAATGATATAGGAATGCTTTCAATTAGCAATTAGGGCTGAGGAAAAGCTAAAGAGAAGGAAATACAAATAAACTGGGGGTAGAGGAAACAATACCATAGGAATAGGCTCATTTTCTAATCCAAGGTAGTCATATGAGAGCCAAGAAGATATAAGGAAATTCCAAGAGCAAGGGGAAGATTAGAGAGTTGGATTTAGAGGAGGTAGATCATGCTTTAGAGGTAGATTTGGAGGTCTAGGAAGAGGTTCATAAGGATTCACAAGAGGTTACTAATGCAAAAAGTTTTGACATCAAGCATGGAAATGTAATGAAGGTTAGGCCTCTACTTCATATGGAGGAGAAAGAAGAGCTCAATTGGTGCAAGAAGATGACAATGAGAGTGTAAACTCTCCATCACAACATGCTACTCTAAAAGTTGGAGAATCAATCATGGTAAGGAGAACTCTCATCAAGGCATCAGTAGAAAAGGAACCACCACAAAGGAATACTTTCTTCAAGACAAATTTTAAGTGTTGGGTAAGGTTTGTAAAGTTGTAATTGATTCAGGAAGTACATATAATATGGTTTCAGTTGAGACGGTTGAAAAGCTTAAGTTGTCTAGGATACCGCATACTACCCCTTACAAAGTCTCTTGGTTGAATGAGGGTCAATATGTTTTGGTAAATGAACAAAGTTGGGTGGAGTTCAATATAGGAGGGTATAAGGAAAAAAATTTATGTGACATACTACCCATGGATGTATGCCATTTGTTGCTAGGGAGGCCTTTGCAATTTGATAGACATGCTATGTATGATGTGTTAGTGCCATTTCTAGTTTTCACATTGTCTAGTTGTGTACTCTAGTTTTTCATGACTAAACTTTAGCTATGGGGTGTCTTTCATTTTAGCACATGGGTTAAATGGGCTCCCACAAGGGTTGAGCCCAGCATGCTAGTTTTGATCTACAAGGGGCAGCCTGTGTTAGGGTTTCCTAGTTTTTCTCTTTTCCTTTATTTTTGGGTTTTTATTCTAGTTCCCATTTCTCTTTTGCTTGCTTTGGTTTTTCTTTCAGAATCGGGGGCAGAATGGATGCTTGAAGGGAACTAGAACTTCTCCAATTCTAAGGTTCTAGTTCCTATTCACGCATCCATTCCGGTCCTGATTCTGTGTGTTTGGTGTTCCTTTTTCTTTCTGCCTTGCGGCGGTCGCTGGTTCTTTTCCTTTGTCTCTTCACTTGTCTTTTCTTTTGTTTTCTTTGGTAGGGGTGGGATCAGGATGCGAATCATTTTTGGAACCCTCTTCATGTTTCCCGTCTTGGGTTTTGTCCCGCTATGGCCTCGTGGCTTATTTTTCTTGTGTCGGTTCTGGCTCTACCTCCATGGTCTTTTCTTTGGCGGGAGTGGGATAGTTTTTGGCCCTGGTCCCTTTTGTTCCTTTTGTTCCCCGTCTCTTTCCTGGTCCCGACTCTGGCCCTGTTTGGTTCCCGTCCCATTTACCTTTTTGTTTCATTGACCTATCCACCCAGTTTATTCTAACTTAAGTGGTTCCCCTGAGCCCCATTTTCCATTTGTTACCGGCCCATAGCTACCGTTTTTATCGGCCTTGCTTCTTCTTCACTGTGACTTTCAGCTTTCAGTGTAACCTCTCGGTGACTCTTATTTGTCCCCCTGAGGTTCTCTTTCTTTTCAGCCTAGGTTGGTTGTGTCAGGGAGATGTCTCCCTGACTTCTTTGTGTCTCACCGATGGGCTTTCCTTTTGGTGTGACAGTTCCCATTCGGGGTGAGGTCCTCCCTACTCCCATTGGTTTCCTTGAGTTCCTTTTTGTTGCCCTCCATTGTGCCTTCAGCATGACTCTTTTAGTTCAGGGTAACATCTTGGCGACTCTGTGTTCTCTCCCTAAAGTCTCTGTTGTCCTATGTTCTTTATGTCAAGGAGATGTCTCCTCAACCCCCGCTTGTCCTCCTAACTATGGTGGCCCCCTTTGCTCTTCGGTGTGACTTCCCTTTGACAGGACTTGGAACTCTCGATATATCTCTTGGCGAATCTGTTATGTCTTGCTGACGGTGTCTTGTGGTTTTCTTTTAGCATGGTGGCACATTTCGTTGAGATGTCTCAGCGATGTCATCTTGCTATGCCGACTGGTGATGGAAGACTTGATGCTTCGGGGAGACTTGTGTTTCGGTGTATGTCATAGCAATGTGGTCGTGTCTTGCCAACAGTGATTCAATGTGTGGCTTTCAGTGAAGGTCTTATCTTCTCTCGGAAAACAAGTTTCTAAGGGTCTTCTCGGTATAATAGTCAAGTGTCCACATGGCTTCTCACCGATGATTGTGTGCTACAGTGACATACATTTGGCAGGTGATTTCATCGGTGAAAGAAGTTATAGGACACAATGGCTTAAGTGGTGTATAAATATCTCTTCGGTATGAGCTTGGGTCTTCGTCGAGAGGTATGGGTGAGTGACCTTCGGTCTCACAGATGGAACATAAAGTGGTCTTTGTCGGCATGAGTTTTGAATCGTCTTGGTGACACTGCATGAAGGAAATATCTTTCGGTAACACATTGTGACTTCGCTGTGATGTCTGGCCAAATTGGGCATCTCTCCTTGACTCTATGGTGATTTTAGTGTCACATGTGGATTTCGCTGTATTGTCTCGCTGACATTGTGATCTCTTGCCGACTTTGATGGGTGTTTAGCGTAGCATGTTTCCTTCGACCAGATGTTTCCCCGAGTTCCTTCTGTCTAGCTAATATGCCTGGCTCTTCATTGTAGCTATTTCTCTTCGCCTTGAGGTCTTCCCGATACTTCTATCTCTCGCTGATATGAGCCTCTCCATGCGGTGCATTAAATCCCAAGCTACTAATGGAACATCAATACACACATGTAGATGATGAACAGTGATGTTTTAATTTGAGCGGTAAAGGTGGCCGATGTTTGTCTGAAGACCAGTATGCAGTGCAATCTAGTGGACTTGTCTCAATGGTCCAATGAAGATTTAAAGGCAACCACCCGATCTCTGATGATTTACGGTCGAGTTTCATACTAGACCACTGTTAGGGTTTCTATGTTTGCATTCATGGTGACGCAACTCTGGTACAAGGATGACATGGCTCGAGTATGGACGCATAGATTTGGCGACGGGTTTGACATCGATTGCCTAGCTTCTTTCATGCGGGAGTGTCTTTCCTGTGGCAACCCAACCAATGACATTTATGAGGCTAGAGAAGTAGTTGAAGAACATGGTGATTAGGGTTTGACATGGCACTGATGTGGCTCTAAGCTGGATGGCATTTCTAGAGCTATTTAAAAGGAACTTCTGAATCATTTGTAAGGGTCTGGGGCCAGAATTTAGAACAAAAATCTGAAGAGAAGAGTACTAAGTCACAGAGTCAAGTTTTTACCAGATTTTGAGGTTTAGGGTTACAGTCTGTAAATTGTGAGGTCTTGGACACATGTATGAATATGAATGTATAGATTGAGATCTTTAAGTCTCTCCTTTGTATTGTGCGTATGGACTATTAATGGAAGTTGATCAAGGATCACTTATTTAATCATTTTAATGTAATGTTTTACTGTTTGTTCTAGTTGTTGCTCTTATTCAAGGAATAAGTTAAATGCTTTAATCATGTCAGAGATTCATATGTAGGATAGGAGGATTTGATAAGTAGTCTTATAGATCTGATCACTAGTTGTGAGACTAATAAGGTTAATCTTGCAAAGACTTTAATTTCCAGAGTAATGGTTCCTTCTATTTGCAGATTATTATGACTCCTAGCCCAATGGATATGGCACTAATCTGATATATGCTATTTGTCTTTAGGGTTCTAGTCTTCTTGCTCAAGATCAATCATTTTATTTAGTCAATATTGTTTGATGTCTTGCCCTACCTCCTGGTTGCTGCAAGTATTGTGTTACTGGGAATCTAGCCATATTTGAGGTTCTCAATACTTGGCATCAGGAGTCATTTGCTATAAAAAGCAATGTCTAGTCTTATTTGAGGCATTGTGTGGGTATACCCGCCCTGGTTCTGTAGAGCCTAAAGTGCAGAAGATCTCAGTCTTTGACTGAATCTTGTCAGTTCGTCTAGGTCCTCCGAGCTTCCCTTGACTGGAGATGGCTACTCCATAGGTAGAATAGGAGACTAACCTAGTTGCTCATTAAAAACAACCAACAAGATGGCGACTCCGCTGGGGATTGACTAGAATCTTGCCTTATCAAAGAGTCATATCAATTTCCATGTTGGTTAGGTTCAAAGTTTGAAGAATCTCAGGCTTGGAGAAAAGCTTTGTTGTAGTGAACCTAAAAGCTAGAAGATCTATGGTGCTCTGTCAGATGGAACTTAGAGAAATATTTACATGTAAGTGAGCTTCATATCATTTGAAGATCTATCCTCTGCAAAGAGGTGGCGACTCTATCAAGGTAAACCCATTGAAGATTCAAAGAATAGTTCCATGACTGCAACGTTTCCAGGTATTCTTCATTCTTTTTGAAAAAAAAAAACCTTTATTCCCCTTTATTTGGTGAGATCAAGCACTAGCATCAAGGGAGGTTTGATTATTGCAACTTGATAGTTGTAGAGGGATAGGTTTCATTTGCAAAATGTATTGTTGTCCTATTTCTCCCTCTACAAGCTTTGATACCATGCTTAAGGCACAGTCTTGTCCTCATAGGAGAGAGTATGATAAGGAAAGATACAACCCTTTGGATTTTGATAAAATCCAGGGTTACCCACATGCTGCCCCTAGGGGAATCAATAAATATTTACCCAAGTTTAAAGGTGGTGCTGAGGAATCAGCATCAAGAAATTCAACTTTTTATTGATTTCATTGGACACTGTTAGGTTGAAAAAGAGGATGTGGTCATGAAGCTATTTGTCAGATCTTTAGAAGGTGTGGCTAATGATTGGTTCACTTGCTTACTAGTGCACTCCATTGTTTCATGGTATCAGCTCAGAAATTTGTTCCTTGATACCTTTGTTGATGTATCTAGTCCTGGTAGAGGTCAAGAGGAGGAAGAAGTGGTTGAGAGGGTAGGACAGAGCACTAACCTACTAAGTTGTAAACAAATATCAAATTTGCTAACCACAGAATATCAAAGATGTGCACACAACAACTCTAGGTTGTTGTGGGCAACTCATATCGGTCTTGATGATGAGGACCTACAGGATGCAAGGTATGATGCAAGTGATTCTGATGCCCCTTCTAATGGTGATCTTGCAGATCATTATGACATTGATTTCAGTTTGAAATCAGATTGTGCTTTTGAACTAAAGTTGCTCAATGGTGAGCAAGATTGGGATGATGATGACAGTTGGACAACCCATGAAGATGAGTTAGAATCCTTTGGTGATTCTCATTGTCAGCATGATGAAGAACAGAGCCAAGTGAAAAGAGGAAGTGGGAGTAGTAGTTTAATCCATCATTGCATTCATGATGTGCATCCTCCTACTAAAAATGATATAGAGCAGTTGCAAGATGTGTTGAATGGTGAGTGTATCCCTTTGTATACACTTGATGAAGTTTTCACAGAATGTGACAATATGCAGAGCACTGGAGCTAGTTATTTTTAGCTTCAGGGTAATGTAAATAGTGAATATGATAGCTTGTTGTCACATAACAGTCAGCATTTTGGAAGTATTCCTGACTTTCAAATGCATAAGGATCATGTACATGTTTATAATGATGAATATGACAGCCTGTTGAGAGGTACTAACATATTTTGTCAGGTAGCTAATTGTGATCAGACTGTGTTTTTATGCAGTCCTGATCAGTATTCACATGTATTGCCACAAGATACAAAATTAAAGAATCAAGAGTGTGGCAATAATAAATTTTATTGGATCTAGTTGCCAATTGAAGATAAAACTAAACAAAGAGCAAGTTTTCACTTGCACAGAGGCAACCTGACACTTATGTTTGCAGAGGTACATTCATTCATACTACTGGAGATTGGTAGAGGCAAGCACAAGTTAGGGAATGTCAGCTCATTTAGCAGAATTGTGTTTGACAGAGGTAAAAGTTGGCTCTCATTTTTCATTTGGTGGTCTAGTGTCATCAGATGAAATAAAGGAATCAACAATGTGACTCTTGAATTGCCTGTTCATGGACAATTCTTGAAATGGTGCTTCATCTGAAGCATTTCTTTTTTCATGAACATTAGGTTAGGTTTTTGCTTTTCTGGTCGGTTTTGTTTTGCTGTGTCTGCTAACCTTGTCTAGTTAGCTCCTCATTGTTTTTAGTTTTTTTTTTTTCTGGTTTGCTCTCCCAGTGATCTGAATTCTTGCTATTCCCACCAGGGGCATACATCCCCCAACTGGAGCCTATGTTAGTGCCATTTCTGGTTTTCTCATTGTCTAGTTGTGTACTCTATTTTTTCATGACTAAACTTTAGCTATGGGGTGTCTTTCATTTTAGCATGTGGGTTAAATGGGCTCCCACAAGGGTTGAGCCTAGCATGCTAGTTTTGATCTACAAGGGGCAGCTTGTGTTAGGGTTTCCTGGTTTTTTCTTTTTCTTTTTTTGGGTTTTTATTCTGGTTCCCGTTTCTCTTCTGCTTGCTTTGGTTTTTATTTTAGAATCGAGGGTAGAATAGATGCTTGAAGGGAACTAGAACTTCTCCAATTCTGAGGTTCTAGTTCTTGTTCATGCATCCATCCCAGTCTTGATTTCGTGTGTTTGGTGTTCCTTTTCCTTTCTGCCTTGTGGTGGTCGCTAGTTCTTTTCCTCTGTTTCTTCACTTGTCTTTTCTTTTGTTTTCTTTGGTGGGGGCGAGATCAGGATGGGAATCATTTTTGGAACCTTCTTCATGTTTCCTATCTCGGGTTTTGTCCCACTCTGGCCCTGCGGCTTATTTTTCTCGTGTCGGTTCTGGCTCCACCTCCATGGTCTTTTCTTTGACGGGAGCAGGATAGTTTTTGGCCCTGGTCCCTTTTGTTCCTTTTGTTCCCCATATCTTTCCTGGTCCCAACTCTGGCCCTATTTGGTTCCCATCCCATTTGCCTTTTTGTTTCATTGACCTATCCGCCCAGTTTATTCTAACTTAAGTGGTTCCCCTGAGCCCCATTTTCCATTCGTTATCGGCCCATAGCTACCATTTTTACCGGACTCACTTCTTCTAAGCTATGACTTTTAGCTTTCGGTGTAACCTCTCAGTGAGTCTTATCTGTCCCCCTGAGGTTCTCTTTCTTTTCGGTCTGGGTTGGTTGTGTTGGGGAGATGTCTCCCCGACTCCTTTGTGTCTCACCGATGGGCTCTCCTTTCGGCGTGATAGTTCCCATTCGGGGTGAGGTCCTCCCGACTCCCCTTGGTTTCCCTGAGTTCCTTTTTGTTGCCCTTCGTTGTGCCTTCGGCATGACTCTTTCAGTTTAGGGTGACATCTTGGTGACTCCGTGTTCTCTCCCTGAAGTCTCCATCAGCCTATTTTCTTTGTGTTGGGAAGATGTCTCCCCGACCCTTGCTTGTCTTCCCGACTGTGGTGGCCCCCTTTGTTGTTCGGTGTGACTTCCCTTCAGCAGGACTTGGAACTCTCGATATATCTCTTGGCGAATCTGTTATGTCTTGCTGACGGTGTCTTGTGCTTTGCTTTCAGTGTGGGTGGCACCTTTTGTTGAGATGTCTCAATGATGTCATCTTGCTACGCTGACCGGTGATGGAAGACTTGATGCTTTGGGGAGACTTGTGTTTCGGTGTATGTCATAGTGATGGGGTCGTGTCTTGCCAATGGTGATTCAATGTGTGGCTTTTAGTGAAGGTCTTATCTTCTCTTGGCGAACAAGTTTCTAAGGGTCTTCTCAGTATAATAGTGAAGTGTTTACATGACTTCTCACTGATGATTGTGTGCATAGCGACATACATTTGGCAGGTGATTTCATCGGTGATAAAAGTTATAGGACACAGTGACTTAAGTGGTGTATAAAGATCTCTTCAGTATGAGCTTGTGTCTTCGGCGAGTGACCTTTGGTCTCGCCAATGGAACATAAAGTGGTCTTTGTCGGTGTGAGTTTTGAATCATCTTGGCGATACTGCATGAAGGAAATATCTTTCAGTAACACAATATGACTTCGCTGTGATGTCTGGCCGAATTGGCCATCTCTCCCTGACTCTATGGTGTTTTCAATGTCACATGTGGATTTCATTGTATGGTCTCACCGACATTGTGATCTCTTGCCGACTCTGACACGTGTTTGGTGCAACATGTTTCCTTCAGCCAAACATTTCCCCAAGTTCCTTCTGTCTAGCTAATATGCTTGGCTCTTCGTTGTAGCTGTTTCTCTTCACCTTGAGGTCTTCCCAACACTGCTATCTCTCGCTGATATGAGCCTCTCCACATGGTATGTTAAAGCCCGAGCTACTAATGGAACATCAATGCACACATGCAGATGATGAACGGTGATGTTTTAATTTGAGCAATAAAGGTGGCCGATGTTTGTCTAAAGACCAGTATGCAGTGCAATCTAGTGGACTTGTCTCAGCGGTCTAATGAAGATTTAATGGCGACGCTCGATCTCTGATGATCAATGGTTGAGTTTCATACTAGACCACTATTAGGGTTTCTATGTTCACATTCATGGTGATGTGGCTCTGGTACAAGGATGGCATGGCTCAAGTATGGACATGCAGATTTGGTGGTGGATTTGACATCGATTGCCTGGCTTCTTTCGTGCAGGAGTGTCTTTCCTGTAGCAACCCGACCAATGACATTTATGAGGCCAGAGAAGTAGTTGAGGAACATGGTGATTATGGTTTGACATGGCACTGATGTGGCTCTGAGTTGGATGGCATTTCTAGAGCTATTTAAAAGGAACTTCTGAATCATTTGTAAGGGTCTGGGGCTAGAAGTTAGAACAAAAATCTGAAGAGTAGAGCACTAAGTCACAAAGTCAGGTTTTTACCAGATTTTGAGGTTTAGGGTTACAGTTTGTAAATTGTGAGGTCTTGGACACATGTATGAATCTAAATGTATAGATTGAGATCTTTAAGTCTCTCCTTTGTATTATGCATATGGATTGTTAATGACAGTTGATCAAGGATCACTTATTTAATCATTTTAATGTAACATTTTACTGTCTGTTCTGGTTGTTTCTCTTATTCAAGGAATAAGTTAAATGCTTTAATCATATCAGAGATTCATATGTATGATAGGAGGATTTGATAAGTAGTCTTATAGATCTGATCACTAGTTGTGAGACTAATAAGGTTAATCTTGCAAAGACTTTAATGTCCAGAGTAATGGTTCCTTCTATTTGCAGATTATTATGACTCCTAGCCCAATGGCTATGGCACTAATTTGATATATGATATTTGTATTTAGGGTTCTAGTCTTCTTGCTCAAGATCAATCATTTTATTTAATAAATCTTGTTTGATGTCTTTCCCTACCTCCTGGTTGCTGCAAGTATTGTGTTACTGGGAATCTAGCCATATTTGAGGTTCTCAATACTTGGCATCAGGAGTCATCTGCTATAAAAAGCAATGTCTAGTCTTATTTGAGGCATTGTGTGGGTATACCCGCCCTGGTTCTGCGAAGACTAAAGTGCAGAAGATCTCAGTATTTAACTGAATCTTGTCAGTTGGTCCAGGTCCTCCAAGCTGCCCTTGACTGGAGATGGCTACTCCATAGGTAGAATAGGAGACCAACCTGATTGCTCATTAAAAACAACCAACATGATGGAAGTATGAATTCTTATGAGATAGAAAAATATGGGGTCTCCTATACTTTGACACCATTGAAAGAGGAGTACAAAGGACAAACTAAGGGAGATAACGTGATGATGGTAGGTAGGTAGGAGTTCATAAAAGTAGAGGAAAAGAAGCACATGGACCTTGTAGCCGCTCCTAAATCTAAAGACACTATGACAACATAAATGAAGGATGATTTGATATTGGGAATTCAAAATTGGCTTAAGAAGTATGTTAAAATGATGGTTGGAGAAGTGTTCCATTTATTTCTTTCAAAATGGGATATTGGCCATTCTATTCCTTTCACACTAAAGGTTGGTAGATCTAATCAAGTAGGAGTTATAGGAATACAACAATAGTTGGAAGAGGTGAGCAGCAAATGTGAGAAGAAAAATGATGAATTGCAAAGGAATGTGGACAAGTTTGAGCACACACCTAAAGTGATGAAGAAGGAGTCTTATCACAAGGATGGAGGAGTTATGGTAGCAGGTAATGGTGCAAACTAAACAAAATTCTTAGGTGAAGGAGGAGTCAGAGATCATCCATCAAACATGTCTTTGAAGTTGAAATATATCCAAGGTGCCAAAGAATTCAAAAATACAAGAGATAATTCTTATTTCCAATATTTGGTCCATTGGAAGGGGTTTCAAAATGATAATTTCACTTATAGGTAAGGGAATGATATGATCAAGCATGATTCTACTATTGCCACACTATCCTCAATGGGACTTGAGTCTTTTTTGCCTGGGGAGTATGGTGTAGGGCACCTAGTTCTTAATATGAAAAGTTGCTAAGTGTTAGTTTTTGAGTTGTTAAGTCATATTGGTTGTAATAAGATATTTAAGACCATTTCTTATGTTTGTAAGGGGTCTTGAGTAATTTTGGAGTCTATTTTGTAAATGTTGCCAAAAGTTGCAAAAGTTGTCAAAGAAAATTTGCATTTTTGTATTTTTTGGGTTATTAAAGGAAGTTGAATGGTTGGGAAGTTGAAGTAAAGTTAGGATCATTGGTTTGGTTTGTAAGTGCTTATGTAAGCCTTGTGAAGGCCGAGGAAAGGTTCTAGTGTTAATTTTTTGTGTTTATTAATAAGAATACCCTATTTTTCTACATTTTAAGCTTAATTTGTTGCTAAACAGTGTGTTACGACCCTGTATGACTTGAAGGTGATCATATTTTTATTGGAATTGATAATTCATTTAATCTATGTTCTATTTTAATTTATTTCATTTGATTTCATTAAGATTTGAGCAAGTTAGAGAAATTTTGTTGAAAATGGTTTTGAAACCCTCACTTGGGTGGGTTTTGATAGAAGATAATGGAATTCTTCCCTTTCTGTCAGTGAATAGGCCTTAAAATCATTGGAGTGGGTGCATATAGGTAATTTTTTGTGTTCTTGATGTTTGTAGGAGTAGGGGAGGAAGGTTGGTGCAATTTTGTTGATTCCTTAGGAAAAAAACCCCATGTTTTAGGCAGAGGTGATGCATAGGAGTTAGGGTTTGAAGAAGAACTCTTAGTTGGTGATCGAAATAGCTTAGGAAGGGTTTGATAGATGTCATGTGATGTTTCTAAGCCATTATCATGGAGATTTCAACCTTGGAGTGTGAAAACCTCATAGTGACCTAGTTGAACAAGCCTAATTAGGCCTTATTCTAAGCGTAGCAATAGAATTTTAGCCTTCATGTTCCGAAAAAACCCCACCGGAAAGTTTGATATGTTGTCAAAGGGCTTAATGGGTATTTATAACTGTAATTAGACTCTGGGTATGAGGTCTTTCAAGAAATTTGTGTTGGAAAAGCCACTTTTGGAGTACTAATAGAGGATTGAGGGTTAGTGAGCAAGAACTCATCATTTGATGATTTGAATCTTGAAATTTTGCTTCACTGGGACATTTGTAAGATTATCCACCCTGCTCTGCATCAGGTACCTCTCAATGTTGATCCCTTTGTATGTGAGTTCTTCAAATATCGTGACACATTGCATTCTCAATTGAAAGTGTAGATTTGTGTTTAAATTTCTTGCAATGATTTCTAGTTGTTACTTCTCAAGCATGGGTCATTTACACTTTCTTGCATCAATGTTGTAGGAAAAGTGAGCTACAAATTGATCTACATTTTCTTGAAATGTTTTGATTCCTAGAGGTAAGTTTCAAAACCATTCTATGTCTTGCCCTTTGAAAATTCTTGGGAAGAGATGCATTAGGTATGAAACATTGTATGACATTTCCATGCATGGAGTGCAGAACTCTTTGATATTTATCCTTTGTATTTATCAAATTTGGTTATTTCAAAATTTTGAGGAAATTATATGATTGTGATGTTTCAATCGATGGGCATGGGCATATATCTTGAACTACATATGGAATTTTTGTCTTCCCCACTTGTGTGTCCTAGATTTTTTGTGTTAATTTTGGATTTGGGATGATATGTTATTAGGATGGTTGTTTAATGGTGGAGCATACAAATTATATTGTGGGATGGTAGATGAGTTATAGGTTGGATTTTTGTATGAAGGTGGGTATATGCTTTATGAGTTATATGGGGTGTATTTTGTATTTGTGGGTGATGAAGGTGGTGGAATATTGTATGCTCCATACTAAAGTTGAGGTGTGACATTTGGCTGGGAACTTGTGTATTGTTGATGTTAAGGATTATATTGCAAGTTTTGTTGATGTTGTTATGAAAACAATTGTTCTTGGGAATATTGTTGTTGTTGGGCTTGTAATTGATTTTGTTGGGAAATAATTTGTTGTTCTACAATACTTTGTTGTTGAGTAATAATTTTTTGTTGAGAAATACTTTTTTGTCATTAAGGATGTAGGAATTGGTGTTATGATGGTGGAATTTTTTGTGATACAATGTGTTGATGATGCTGATATTGTTGGATGTATTGATTTTGTGGAATGATGTTTTGAGAGGGTGATTGATGTTATTGTGGTGGGAGGATTTTTTGATGTTGACCTTGATGTCAATGAGATTGATATTGCTGATTTTGGGATTGATATTGCTGATGTTGATGTTGGGAAATTTGATGTTATGGATTTTGATTTTGATTTTGATGTTTTGGATTTTGATGTGGGTGAACTTTATTTTTTTGAAGACCCTAATGTTTTTGAGGAGCTTTATATTTGTTGAGGGTACTTGATATTGTTGAGGGACTTGATATTGGTGTGGAACTTGATGTTTTTGTGAAATTCGATGTTGTTGAGGGAATTGATGTTGTTGTGGATCTTGATATTGTTACATTTGATGTTGTTGAGGGACTTGATGTTATTGATGATTTTTTTGATTTTTAGGGATTTTTTATTATGATTTTGAGTACTATGGACATTTTTTGTGAATGTTTTAAGCATTGAATGTAGGCAGAATGTTGGTTTTTTGAGAATTGAATGTAGGTACAATGTTGGTGTTTTGAGCATTGAATGTGGGTGGAATGTTGGTGTTTTGAGTATTAGGTGTAGGTATAATTTTTGTGTTTTGAATACACAAATATGTGTGATTCCCTATATTTTGGTAATCACCCAATTGATTTCTATGTTGGTTTGTAAGGTTGGTTGAATCCATTCTTTTCATATTAACTATTGGTTGACTTGGTATGTTTGATGAAGATGGTATTGGTATTTTTTGTACAAAATTATGGACTAAGGGTTCACTTTGAGGAGGATGATTCATGGATGCTATGTTTGAAAAGGATTTCTCCTTTAGTGTGTTCACATCATAGTTCGTAGGAAGTTTGGAACCTCCTTATTCAAGTTTAAGCATGTATTTGTGATATAAGAGGGATTCACTACACATGGATCTATTTATTCTTAAGATATCACTAGGGAATGAACTTCCCTTAAACACCACAACATAAGAAAATCAATGAAAATGTAGAGAAGTATACTTGAGTTATTTTTCAAAGAAATTTATTTAAGATCCTAAGAGAGTAAAATACTAAGATCCCTATCCCAGATGAGTGAGCTCTTAGCCAAAAGATAGTAGCATGATCTTAGGATGCCAACACAATGTGTTGTCATCTAAAAGATGTGCTAGCATCCTAAGCAAAAAAGGGCTCAGGAACTCAAGTGGATAGAACCAGGTCTTACTTCTAAGCTCAAGTCTAAGATGTACTAAGTTAAATAAATAGATAGAAAACAAAAAAACTATAGAAAACACAAAGGGACTTGGAGAGAGCTTACTTTTTATTAAACATTCAACTCTTCACTCTAAGCTCCACTTTGCAGCTAGACACAAAAGATCAATAGGAAAAGGTTGGGGCTATATAAGGGCCTCCCTTAGTCAAACCCTCATTTTGGTGTTCCCACCTCCATGAACAACCAAGTTGGAAAGAGTGAAAATGAAGTAGACAAAGAGTATGGTGAAAGAAAAACCCACTCTAGAGTAGAACCCACACAACGAGATAGTAAATAAACAAGTAAGAAAGGAAAGTGATTGAGAGAGAGAATTACCCATGGGCTTAGACTTTCTTCAGAGAACACAAATGCACAGTTGAGTGCTTTCTTGAGAGCTATCACTGCTAGAAGGAAATCAGTCTATCATGGATTCACTTGTGAGAGTGTTGCTATCAAGGATGAAGATAACTCAAAACTAGAGCAAGTGGTGAGAGAGCTTGAATGAATAACTTCAAGCCACAACTGAGAGAAAGAAAGGGGCTTTTAATGCTTGCAAGGGTGACAAAGAGTTGTTACATCTGAAATCTAGCCACTAGGACATGTGTCAAAAGGGTCAACATTCTAGATTCCCCATTTCAAACTTGAAAAGTTGCCAGGATGTTAGTGTGCTATGCAGATGTCCATGTGTCATGCAGGTGTCCAAAGCCTAGTTTTTCTAGAAACGTGTCATCATGCTTTTATTGCTTTGCCATAAGTCCACATGGAGTCAAAATTGCAAAGTTTTGACCCATGCAATTTTTGTTATAAATGTTTTAAGGTGTCATAAATGCTAGGAAAAAATGCAAAAATGTGGAATTTCCCCTAGGTGCAATTCTATGACATTACATTTTTCACCCACTTTAGTGGGCTCAATTTTGAAAAAAAATAGTCTCATAAAGTAGAGAATAAAAATTTGATCCAAATTTTAAATTTGATGAATTTACATGCCAAGAAAAAGAGGCCTTAGAGGCATCTAAAGTCAAGTTATCTAGTACCATAGGTTCCCCCAATAATTGAGCTCAACAAACAATGAAAAAGTGGTCATGAAAAATCATTGAAGGCTTCAACCTGCAAAACTCAAACTTCGGGTTAGCTTTGAAAAATTGAAAGAAGCTCCTATGAAGAGAGGAATGATGAATAAAAGGTCATTGATTTGGAAGAAAAATATAATCAAGAGGTGACCTTATGCCTCCTCCTGAGTTTTCCCCTAGCTTGGTGGGGAAAATTTGGGAGAAACTTGGGAGCCACATGCTCTAGGAAATAATGGGCCCCGAGGGGCCTATATATACCTAGGTGGGATCCTAGAAGGGTCATTTTCACAATTCACTATGATGAAATTGTTGACTTTTCTGAGAGAAAAGTCAAAAAAATTCCTAGTAGGAGGGAGTACGAGGAGCCAAGATTGGATTAGTTGCGTGATGAAATCACCAAGGGTCACGAGGTGGACCAGGTAGGTCTCTAAGCCTTATTTTTTTGTGAATTTTAGCTTATATTTTGCATTTTCTAGGCAGCGAGATGCCTAGGCATCCTTTTGGGTTCTTTCATCCAAAAAGCACATATTTTCCAAAGTTTATGCTGAGGTCTTGAGTTTACATTGTCATCTCGAGGGTGTGCTAACATCCTTGAGGTAGCCATGGTGGGTAGGGACGCATGCATGACGTATAGAAATCTAGATGACACGCATAAGTCTTAAGAGATTCTTTGCTTTCATGATGAAATTTGATGTTTTGAATTAATTTTTTTTATTTTTGCAAGAGTACCAAAATATTCATGAGCATCTGGGAGGGCGAGCTTACCAACTTGTTCATGAGAAAAGGGATTGCCTAATAGATGACAAGGTCATGCATCTTTATTAGGTCAGTCTCTAGCATATATTCACCATGCCAAAGATGATATATCAATATAGGATGCTCACAACATTGATGGAGCAGTGGGATGCCACCATGTCATCTTTCTAGATACATTGTGGGAAGATGACCATCACGCTTAAGGGTGTTTATCAGATCCTTAGGCTACCCATTCATGGATGGCGGGTGGCCTCGGATGATATCCATTTGGCATGGGAGTGGAGGGAGGGAATCCTCTATTGCTTAGGGAGGACAAATGGTGGTGATGATATGGGCCAGATATATACACACATGTATGACTAGGTGAGGACCATTGCACCACTACAATGTCAAGTTATGGTTGTGACCATTACATTCTAGACTATGATTGATGGGTGAGGTTCTCACCTACATAGGGGCCTCATTCATACTATCAGAGAGATGGTAGAGCATAGGAATATTTTTTTTTAGGGGCACAACATATTAGCACACTTCTACCAGGAGTTAGGCCAGTACATTCACTATGAGTACCATAGCCTCACTATGTGCACACTTTTGTAGGTGTGGTCCTTCTCCCACATCATGTACACCTAGCTAGTCAGTTTTCCCCATTGACGATCATATCATGTTCCCAAGGCCCACTAGTATGACATAACAGGCTAGTGGAGGTTTGGCAATCTATAGTTTGACACTCTTACTACATATGGGGTTTGATGGAGACCCTAATAATTTTTTAGATGGGTGGATGAAAACAGGTACCTAAGGAACCTAGATCAGGACCATCTTTTGAGAGGCCACCAAAATTACATCATAGTACCTTACTACTAGAGTTAGGTCATGTGGCAGCATGGTTGTCCTCAAACAATCCCACTAGATGTGCCCACCAATACTAGGGTTTATAGGAGTGCAGCTAGAGTCGAGGATTTCCCTCACCCCACCATCAAATATTTTGTCCCCTCTAATGATGATGAGCTTGACCAAGATCTGTCACCCCTAGCAATAGAAAATAATGTTGGGGTGGTTGTGGATTTTGCATAGTGGTGGGAGAGGCATTGTCCTACTCTTGTGTTTGGCGAGGGTGCCCCAAGAGGGGATCTTGGTCTACAGGGGGACTATCCAACCCAGCCCTTGTAAGACAATAAAAGAGGTCAACAATAGGCTAGAGGGGAGGAGGAGAGGTCACAGGAGGAGGAGGTGGCACCACCAAGGTCTAGGCAGCGGAGGAGGTCAAAGCCCCCACTAGCTACCCCTATCTCTTCGACACCACTAGCCCCTACCATTATAGTGGTGACTACCTTAGCATCACTAGGAGTGGCCATTGATGTCGATGGTGTAGGTCCCAACACCAATCCTCACCTTGACCTAACATGGTAGCCAGGGGACCCAAGTATATAGAGCATGTTGTTCATATTTTTGTACTTTTAGTTTCTTTTTGTTTATGATATATATATGCCATATGATACTAATATTTCTTTCTCTCCCTATGGTTGCAGAGGATGCACAAGGATGGACTAGGCTAATAGCTTAGTGTATTTCAAAGGTATCCCCTGACATGTCAATCTATGGAATGGTTCTCAAGGCTTACCAACTGGTGTCTATGGGATGACATGCCCCCAATTTTGAGCCAGTAGCATGCTTGAGGATCACTTACAAGGAGTAGGGTATGAAGATCTTTCAACTAATTGTGGAGTTGACTAATATTCAGGGACAACATGATCAACTATTGAGTGGGCTATGGATGACACTTGACAAGTGAGATGTGATAGTGAGGAGGGTCGACGCCATGGAATAGGCGCGTGATGCCCTCTAGAGCCATCTTGATGACCTCGATAGGAAGCTGACAGTTGTGATCCCGATAGATGTTCAATGACTATGGGAGTAGCTGAAGTAGGTAGAGATGAATATAGTCTCCTTATAGGGAGATATTAGGGGGATGCAAGTAGCTTTTTTCATATCATGCTCACACTGATCTTGCTCTGTGACCACTGTGTAGCCTCTCCTGAGGGTAATAGAGAAACCGCCAGAGCTAGAGGGCTCAGGGATCCATGTGCCATAGTCATAGGGCTTATGTTTTTCTATATAATTTTTGGATACATACACATATGTATATACGTGTAGATCTCTTGTATATATATATATATTCAATAGCCACTCATTTTTTATAGTAGTGGCTCAATACATGTACATAACATTTGATATATATATATATATCAGTTTCGACATCATGACATTGTTCACTGGGATGTGTATGCTATGGATGTTATGTGCTTATAATGATGTATTCTTACATTAGATGCTAACATGATTTAATAAACACACATGGTTTATGTTAATTAAATATAATGATGATAGAATTTCCTTAAAATATATGTGATACATGGGTACAAAGCATAGAAAAACATATGTATGTATTTCACACAGACACACACATGGTTACATCATAACATATAAATTTTCATAATGTCTTAATGAATAATGTCAATATATGTAGCACTACTACCCTTTCAAAGAGAGAATGACACACAAATGACACATGGAATACTATGCATAGTATTGATGAAGATGCATCACATTAATAAGTTATTTTAGAGGTGTCCCATCCATTGAAGATAATCCATAGGAACCCAATGTTGGAATCAAGAAACATTGAGAGGTGGGTGAATCAGTGTTGTGAAAATTTTAGTTAACTTGATCATTAAAGTGATGATAACATTCAATAAAAATAAAGATGCATGCACAATAGACAAATAAACACAACACCATAACACATATTTTTTTATGTGGAAACCTTGTTAGGGGAAAAACCATGGTGGAAGTTAATCTGCAATATAGTTATAAGTATACTCAAAATAAAATATTACAAAATGAGAATGCACTTGCATTCAGGCACACTGCCTAGAGCTCATTGCTCAGAACAAAAAAGGCTCACTGCCTTGAAATTTTTTGGAATACTTCCAAGGATTTGAACTAATAGAGTATCATCTACAAATGCCTGATTATAGATTTGGTTAGGCTCAACAATCAATTCAGGACCTTCTTTCTAATTCTACACTTCGGTATGCTTTTCTTCAATTTGCTTCATAAAAACCCTTAATGTACAAGTGAAACTATGCATAATTGCTCTACGCACTTGAATTTTACAACATACATCAAATCACATTGAACACACACCAAAATGATATAATCAATCACATATATACATCTGCTACCAAGAATTTAATCGCTACAAGTCTACTTCAACAAAATAAGAAATATTCACAAACTGTTGGCTCAAATCATTCATAATAATAAATTTGAATCCACAAGAGTCAACCACAGCATAGTTGGGACCCAAAATAAAATGCACAAACAAAAAAATACTTAACTAATGACTCCTCAAATATTCGCAACACATTGTATTCACCGAGTCGGCATTCATACACCGATGAATAGAAAATTGGTTTACCAAGCCTTCTAACTTGCACCCTGTAGATAGGGAAAAATGAATCAGATTTAGAGTTGAAAACAATAAACTAATTAAATCCTATCAAGCACAATAGAGTACAAAACAACATGACCAGTTCAAAAATATGGCAAGGGATATGACATAATGAAGGCTAAGGGCTACGATGGTACTAGTGGCCTAGGTAGAAATAAAAATGGACAAAGAGAGCCCATAGAACCTTCCCAAATACCAAAGTATCTTGGATTAGGGTTTGGATCACCTGACAATGATGATCAATGTACCATTGGACTTTTGAGTGAGCAAGTACATGCTTCACAAAGTGTTGAGACCACTAAGGAGACCCTCATCGAAACTGACTCCCAAGAGTGGGAATTTGGCTTAGAATGATCCTTAAGTGACTGTTGCATCGATGATTTATTTGTCAAAACGGGGGAACTAACCAATGAACAAAGATTTTGGAAAAAAATTAAAATTGATTAGGCACCAAATAGTCAAACTTCCATCACCACTCCTCATAACATACAAGACCCACCATCTAAATCCCTTTAGTCCAATCCATCTGAAGTACCAGATGACACTAACAGCTAGGACTCTAGGTCCTCCAACCCTTATTTTGCCAACGAATATGAGACTAGTGAAGGGGAATATTGGATAGAGTTTGATGTGGAGTTGGATGATGATAATATCATCTATAACATCACTAAATCCATTTGCATGTTTTTTGCATCCTCCCCTCAGTTCACCAACACTGACGATGGCATTTCCTTAGTTATCCTCAACTAGTCGATTGGGACCAACAAGGCCTGCCAGTGCTGGATACATTTCAAAATGATGAGGCAATTACAGAGTTTATGGGATTATGTGAGGGAATACCGAGTGGTGATCATAAGTTAGGATTCACCATTGACTTAGATTACACGACATACTTTGGTGAGACTACTTAGTCTTCTAGTCGCATAATTAAAAATAAAGTAAAAAATGAAATGTCTTTAGGTTAGAATAGAAAGGCACCATCTGATGAAAAAAAAGTTAAAAAAAAAAGGATGTATATGTGGGTGAAAACCTCTCTAAGGCACCCAAAGATGGAGGACTTGAATTTCTTCCCATACAACAAGAGAAATCAGCTATGCTTATTGAAGACACCATAGAAGACAACATAGCAATTGTAGAAGATCCTAAGATGGTCCTCTTTGCTGCATCATTGACTGAAGAAGAGAGACTGAAATTTCATAACTTCTTTGTAGAACATAAAATCAACTTCGCATGGTCCTATGCTGACATGCCATGATTAGACCCAGAACTGGTCCTACACCATCTGCCACTATTGCCTAATGCCAAACTAGTCAAACAAAAGTTACGCAAAATGCACCCTCAAGTCGTTCTATTGGTCAAGGCTAAGTTGAAGAAACTTCTAAATGTTGGATTCATATGGTCTATTGACTATGCTAAATGGATATCTAACTTGGTGCTAGTAACAAAGCCAAATGGGCTGATCCATGTCTGTACAGATTTTAGAGACCTAAATAAAGCATGGCTAAAAGATGACTTTCCTTTATCGAATATTGATAACATAGTTGACCTCACAGTAGGATATGAGATGCTATCCCTCATGGATAGTTTCTCCAGCAATAATTAGATTTGCATTGCCCCCGAAGAACAGCACAAAATGACATTTACTTGTTGGAATGTCATGCCATTCAGGCTCAAAAATGCATGTGTCACATATCAAAGGTCTATGACCATAATCTTCTATGACATGCTACATAAAATAATGAAAGATTATGTAGATGACCTATTGGCTAAATCGGTAACAAGGAAAGATCATCTCAGGGTTTTAGACACAATTTTCAAGAGACTGGAAGAATAAAAAGTCTGGCTAAATCCCAAGAAATGTGTCTTTGGTGTCACATCAGGTAAACTCTTGGGATATATAGTTTCTTGAAGAGTCATTGAGGTCAATCCAGCAAAAGTCAAATCCATCATAGACATGCCTCCATTGAGAGGAATTAGTGAACTCAGAACTCTACAAGGTAGTGTACAATCTATTTGGCAGTCCATAGCCCAATTGGCTGACAAGTGTCAACCATTCCAATATTTGTTGTGCAAGGGTATCCTCTTTGTGTAGACAAATAAATGTCAAGAAGCCTTTCAACAAATCAAACATTACCTACTGTCAATACCAGTACTCATTCCTCCCATTCATGGAAAGCCATTGATCCTATATATCTCAACAACTAATTCAGTACTAGGGGCATTACTAGCACAGAATGACCAAGAAGAAAAAGAAAGAGCTATATATTACATCAGTCAGACATTGTTTAGGTATGAACTAAACTACACATCAATTGAACAAGCTTATCTAGCCATGGTATTTGTAGCACAGAAGCTAAGACATTATATGTTAAGCCATTAGACACAACTAGTAGCAAAGATCGACCCCCTCAAATATTTGTTAAGTCAGGCAACATTAATAGGACATCTGGAAAAGTGGGTCATGATTCTAAGTGAATATGACATTTAACATGTAGAAAGAAAGGAAATAAAAGGACAAGTAATTGTAGACCAGTTGGTGGACACACCTTTACAAAGTGATCATTTGTTAGAGGCAAATTTTCCAGATGAGTTGATATTCCATATGGAACCTAAGGCACCTTGGTGACTCTACTTTGACAGATCACACACAAATCATGGCTAGGGGGTAGGAATCATGTTCATCACCCCTCAAGGAGAATCCATTCCTAGGTCTTTCTGCATTGCCTTCCCATGCACAAAAAATGTGGCAGAATATGAGGCATTAGTTACAGGACTAAGAATGGCAATAAAATGGAAAATTAGAGAACTCCATGTCTATGGGGATTCTCAGCTTGTCATCAACCAGGTTAATGATGACTGTGACACAAAATATGAGAAGCCGATGCCCTACAAATGGATGGTTGATAGCTTCCACACGTACTTTCATATGGTAAGTTTTGAACAAGTTCTGAGAGCACAGAACAAAGTGGCAGATGCCATGGCTACAATCGGCTCTCTCCTTGACATACCAAGCAATTTTCCTCAGCTGGAATTCCTAATAGAGTAATTGTTGGTCCCTACCTATGACATTCTGGAGTTAGAGATGGTTTGTAAACTTGTTGGTCCTGACTCTTCCTAGTACTAGGGTATTATGACTACCTTAAATCTCAAATCCTTCCACCTAACTTGTCCAATAACTAGAGGAAGTCCTTTATCAGAAAAGATGCAAGGTATGCCATCGTCAGTGACACCCTTTACCATCATAGCTTTGACGACATCCTCCTTAGATGTCTCGACACTAATGAAGCATGTACAACCTTACGTGAAGTACATGACGGTATATGCGGGTCTCATTCGAGTGGACCTACTCTAGCTAAGAAAGTAACAAGACTTAGGTACTATTGGCCGACCATTGAAAATGATGCAATAGAATATGTTAGGGCTTGTCACAAATTCCAAATTCATAGTGATTTGATCCATGCTCCAACACAAGAACTTCAGCCGATCACCTCTCCTTGGCCATTCACTCAATGGGGACTTGACGTCATGGGTAAGATACATCCAACCTCGTGCAATGGCCACAAATTCATCATCACTGCCATTGAGTATTTTATGAATTGGATCGAAGCCATCCGTCTGACATACATAACTGTCAAGCAAATATCAAAGTTCATTCTTAACTACATCATTTTTCGGTACAGCCTTCTACAATCCATCATCACTGACAATGGACATCCATTAAAAAACCAAGATGTTCATGAGTTATGTGAGCGATTTCACATCCAAAACCATTTTTCATCTCCATATTACCCACAAGGAAATGGTCAAGCTGAGGCATCAAATAAAACCATTGTTAAAATCCTCAAAAAGACTATCAATGATGTTGGCCATGACTGGCATTTACAACTCAACCCTGCTCTATGGACTTACCGCACTAGCATTCATACACCTACATGAGCCACTCAATTTTCCTTGGTCTTTGGAACTAAGGCCATCTTGCCCGTTGAGGTTGAAATTCCTTTGTTACGAGTCTCCCTGAAGGGTTTAACTGATGAAGAGGAGTATAGACAATCTTGCCTGCACGAGTTGGAGATGCTAGCAGAAAGAAGGAAGAATTCCCTGAACCATGTGCAAGCATATCAGAACCGTCTTTATCATAGCTACAACATGAAGGATATGGCCAAAAAATTTGACATTGGTGACCTAGTTCTCATGCAAAACCCTAAGAACCAGGCTGACAGAGAAAAGCCAGGAAAGTTTGAACCAAATTGGCTGGGTCCTTATATCATCGTATCTTCTTTTGGCTCTAGATCCTATCATCTGGAAACTCCAGAGGGAGAAAAATTGACAAAGCCTATCAATAGTTTACATATTTGAAAGTTCTATGCATAGCATTAGGAGATCAAGTTAAAAATTGTAAAATACAAAAAAAATGAAAAATTATAAAAATAATTGCCTTGATGAAAACTTGGCAAACAAGCGTCTTGGTAGCAACAAAAAATAAAATAAAAATGACAAAAATAGTAAAGATAAATGATTCATCCAACAATGAAAACCTGGCAAACAGGGGCTTTGGATAAGTAGGATGGTGAAAACCTGGCAAACAGGTGCCATGCGTAATCAATCATTGCTCTGCCATCCACTATCACTTTGTCCACTATGGTCTAGGATGAAATACATTTTCCGTCACCACCACATCCTACTCTTCTTTCATTGTTAAAAATAGATGACATCAAGTCCTGACAACTGTCCATCTGGTACACCAGCAACATCCCTTTCATGTCCCTTAAAATTGGTTAAGTCTTGGACCTGACTGTGGGAAAAAATTTTTATCATGTAATTGTATTGGATATCACACATGGTTTCGACAATTGGAAAAAAGTTCTGAAAAAAAAAAACATCACAAAAAGTCCTAAAAAAAAGACAAAAACATCACAAAAAGTTCTAAAAAAAGACAAAAACATCACAAAATGTCTTAAAGAAAGACCTAAAAATTGAAAAGTGTCTTGAATAAAACCACAACAAGATGTCAAACACAGAGTCCTCTCTTCTCAAATCTGTCATGATGATCAATCAAGTCTTTTTCATTTGTCTGAACTACATTGTCTCTACACATTTTCTATGTAGGCAAGACTCATATGTGAGTCCCTAAGACATTAGGTCAGTCCTTTTAGGTTTTGAAAAATAAAATCATGATTCAATCTTTGGTCATCAAGACAAAGTCATTGGTTGTGTCAAACTACAAGGTCTCTAAGTGCATGATGTAGGCAAGGCCATCTGTTGATGAGCCCCCGAGGCCGCACTAGGTCAGTCCATTAGGGCTCATGGCACTACACTGGTACATACATCAGAAGGTCTTCAAAACAAAGTGAATCATTCCCAAATGGATAAACTCCCAAAAAAATTATGGAAATCATTTGTTTCAATATGACAATCTCATCAGTAGGTCAATCATATCATCATGACAATATCAAAATATAGTCAAACAAAGGTCAAACTCAATCAAAACAAGTCAAATCATCATACCCTATCAAACTGTCAACTCTTGGCTCACTTTTAGATGTGTCCTAAAAGATAACCTCTATCATTCATGCCTTAGGATGTGTCCTTCCTAGGCATCATCACTGTCATCCAACATTTTGAGGGATCCTTTTGACATCTAAGGATCACTCCTCTCGACATCAATATTCTTCAGATGTGTCCTTATGAAGAATAAAGTTTGTCATTTATGCCTTAGTATGTGTCCTTCCTAGGCATCATCATCATTTTTGAGGGACCCCTTTTAATTTTAGGGATCAAATCCTCTCAACGTCAACATTATTCAGGATGTGTCCTTCCTGAATTTAGCTTTTCTCGATATTTGTCATTTGGGCATCATAAAAACTTTGACAATTTGGCATCTCATCATCATCAAACCTGACATTTTGACATTAAAACAATGGATATCCATACATACTTGGCAAACACTTGGAACTTGTCATTTCAATTTTTAACATGTTATTAGTTTTTTAGTGAGATCCCAATAATAGGATTTAGAGAAGCAGTGATGTATCATGACGATTGACATGCATGACTACTAGTTTCTCGGTGAGGTCCTGATTCTAGGATTTAGAAAAACAGTGACATATCATGATAAGGGCTCTACTTTTGTATTATGGAAATCATGTTGCTAGTTTCTCAAGGATGTACTAGGAACAGGATTTAGAGAAGCAATGGTGTTTCATGATTTTTCCTTTTGGTCTTTTTCTACTTGTGGTTGATTATGACAAAAAGAATGGGGTAATGATGCTCTTAGTTTGAGTCATGATCATCCTTGTATGTGACTGCTTGTCCTATGTGATGGTACGACCTTGCACACCTTGATCTATGTCATATCATAGTTTTTGTTGGCCATCACAACAGTCTGCCCAATGATGATTAAGAGCAATAAATATTAAAGTCCTATAGTAAAGTTTTGAAGTATTTGGTCTAGGAACTAACATGCATCTCCTTTGGTCTGGTCATCTTCTCTCGTCCATCTCACGATAATATCCTATGACATACAAAAACACAAGTGCATCCATGATCATATAAAACATTGCATTAGGTCCATACATACATCATCCATAGCATTAAATCATATACATGACATTGCATATCGCATTCAAATTTGCATAAACATGACATTCATTCAAATAAATACATTATGCATATCATCATCATCATCTTAAAACTAAAAAAACATATAAATAAGCATGTCATCATCATGACATCATATCATAAGAGAGCATCATAGAACATACATAATACCACCATCCATCATAAATCAACATCATACATCACATATATCATAATGCATAAATCCAATAACATCGCATAACACACATGCACGCTGCATCAAAACTGAATCATCATGTAATATCATCTCAAAATGTACAATGTCATAGGATAAAGTCAATAATATATACATAATGTGTCATAACATGGAAACAAATATGGCAAACATGCCCCTAGGGTAGAGTCTCATCATCCCCTCATGGCGAAGAATGTGGTGGCTGGAGGCTCATTTGACCAACTTTGACCACCCCGTTGTTGCCTTAAACATGTCTGAATCCGAAATCGTCTGTGCCATCATTTTTCTAGTCATCAAATTGACTTATCAAGACCCTTTACAAATTTTTCTACCACTGTCTCAAAATTTGAAAAATTTCCTGAGAGGGCATTGATTCTCTACACCTTCACTAGGGCATGGCTTTGACTTATTTTCTTTGTCACAATGCGACATGCTACATTATGACAAATAGGGGCAAAATGTAGACACTTAAAAATGACCTAGGCTTGCAAGCTCTATTTTTACCACTTTCGTCCTAGCATAATTATGACATTTAATTGTCTTTGGTCCACATTCAACTATTGATTAAATAATTCATGATTATTTAATTAATTCATGTTCCTTTATTCTTCATGATTATTAAATAAGTAAATTTCATTTATTTATTAAATACGTCATTAATTATCTAAGTCTACTCTTAATTAAATAAATTTCTTAATTTATTTAATCACCCTTCTTTAGTCATTTCTTCCTGATTATTAAATAAATAAGTTTTATTTATTTATTTAATGTCACTAATTGTCATAATTAAATGAATTGATTAATTTATTTAATTAATTAATCTTATCTTCTAAATTAAATAATTATCATTAATTATTTAATTGTCATAAATTAATATTCCTCTCATTTTAAATAAATGAAATTATTTAAAATGTCATCACATTCTTAACTGACAGTCCATTTTGGCAAATAATCTAAAAATCGATTATTTATTATTTCACAAAATCCATATTTTGAATTAATTTAAATCAAATTGGTAACTTTCCTCCAAAAATCAAGTAATCGGGCAGATTATTGATTTTTCAAATTTGATCTTCAGTTCAACTCTTATCTTCTTGATTTTCGAAAATCTTTATTTTCAAATTAATTATCTCATTTATTCTCCACCATCGATTTGATTCTCTCAGATGAAATCTTGACCGCTCGCTTAAGGATTTTGCCCTAACCCTGATTAGGGATTATTATATTTAATCTTGTCCTTTGATTTTAGGTCTTTGTTGAAGGTCAATCTCGTCCATCCATTCAAAATGGAATTTTCTTATATTAGTACACACTTACTTTCAGTGCAATTAAAAAGAACATGTCTTCTAATTTGTATATGTGTGTTTGCAAAATGGCAGGTGAGTATGCTCTCACCTTGTGAAAACTCGATGATAAAAAAACCAGACCCATTCCTTTTCTTTATTATTACCCTCACGACTTGGTAATCAAAGTATCCTCTCCTCTTGCACATTCGTACAATCCTGGGTGTAAGAGAAACAGTTACTAACTCTAGAAATTGGGCCTACCTAGGGATTTCATCACCCCAACGTGACTCAAACTAGAAATAGAGCTAAATCCAAGCTACCACCGACTGGTTTATAAATGTGAATCTTAAGGGAAAACCTAAGATTATGAGTGCGGATGTGTCATACAGAAAGAGTAGTACTCCCATAAACCCTATCGAGCTTAACCTCTTCAGGCTGGAGTGCCACCTAATTGGTGATTAATCTCTTACCCCATGTATGACCACTCGAACAAAGGTCCCAAATTAAACACCATTGTTTAGTAGCCAAAAACCTTCTATTTGCTAGCACAACACTAGTCGGTGTGAAGGCATCCACATCTTCTCAGTTTGTAGTAAAGGTGATCAATCTACCATGGGAGTTTCATGGAGGTTGGAAGGTTGGTTGGCCTAAGAAGAGAGTGCACTGTAAGGGGGAGCCTGTACAGCCAAGCTTCTTAATTCACACACTATTGATATGCGGTTGGGGAAACCCACGTGGAATCTAGCAAATATTGTCCTAGCGTAACCTAGGATTGTACTTGTCTTATGTGCACTTGCTTACATTCAAAACACTGTGCTTGTCAAGTGCTTTTTGGATTCACCACATTTACATTTCTGAACAAAATATTCACCATTAGACAGATCAAATTTTCCATCAAAATGACAAGAAACTCAATTTTCACAAACTATGTCGCGTATTTTGAACCACATTCGAGTTTCTGAGATTCAATCGCTTTGATAAACTGCATTTGATATTTCAAACACCGCATGTGCCTGCATCGTGACACATCTGAACCTTACAGAGTTGCATCTACATAACTAAGTCACATTTGTCAATCCCTAAGTCGCATTCGCTCAAACTGTAACACATTCACAAAATTGTGATGCATTCGTAGCCTCAAACGATGCATTTTCCTTTCACAAGTAAAAAATTCATACAAAGTCAAATCTGAGTCCAAACCTTGTCAATATTTTGTCAAACATTGTTTCCAAAAGGATTTTGTCAGAAACCAATTGTGAAATTGCTCAAAAATTTTGACCAATAGTTTAAATTTGTGACCATAGGTTTCATCCTTCATTATTTTTAGGTGCATACATTAGGCATTAGCTTGTCCCTAGGTTTTACGTCTCGCATAATTTGGATTAGGAAAATCTCAGTACAATTTGCAACGTCATTGCTTTGGAAACTAGGTTCTCTTGGACTAAATTATCAATCCCTTTTTCAGTCATTGTCCCTTTTGTGAGGTTTTCCAACTCAATAGTCTAGTTAGGAAAAATCACTAGTCATTTTGACCTTGTCATCTTGTCCTTTTCAACAAAGTGCTTTAGTAACCAAAATCAAAAATAAAGATTAATCTTAGAGGTGCTTAGGTATCCTTGTCTTAAATTGCATTATAAGTTTAGACATTGCATATTTTATTCCCAAAAATCCAAAAATATTATTCATCCTTGTCATCATTTTGAACTTAGACCTTGCATAGTGTCATCCTTGGATTTAGTTGTCATTTTCCTTTGAGAAATCTCATTTTATGGTGGAAACTAGACTCCAAAAATAGAAATGAAAAATTGAAAACTTTAGACAAGACCCCACTTCCACTGTCAACAACCCCACGTACGACCCAAATTGGACTTTCGATGATCCATTTGGCAATAAAAACAATCAACTTCTCACAACAATACCATCCTCATCAAACAGTCCATTTGAACCATTCTTACGTAAGGATGAATATGGTCAAATACTTGAGGAAAACCTAGAGGTAGTGGCACAAGATCCAGGGGCCTCTTAATTCATGGAACAAATGGTCCTATATGACAGAGATAGATACTTAGCCATACTCTTAAGTCAAGGAGCCAAATTACCTCAAGGATTCGACATTAACACATTAAGACCAACATCTCCCAACCCTAATGTCCACAACACACATAACATGTCAACTATTAGTCAACTTCCAAACACTATGAGCAATACTTTCTTTGACGCTACAATGACTATGCATGCTACCTCCAACATCCCAAACACCTCCAACACAATAAACGCTACATCCATTGGAGGATCACAAACTGCCACAATGCCCACAACATCCACAATACTATCACAATCAACTGGAACCAGCTTTGGCTCCTCAACAATGTGGGCAAGTTATTCAAACCCTCTCTTTACCACCACAGTAAATGCCATGGAGGCATCATTAAGTCACAATAATCCCCCCTTGACAACTACATCTATTACCATGAGCACACCTTCGACATATCTGCTCATTGGTATTTCAAAAAATCCTTTGGGAGGAGGAAAAAGATGCATCTTTATCCAAGGACAACAACATGTTAACACATCAACACAGTCAAATGCCATTTCCTCCCAAGGACCAAATACAAACATTCCCCTTGTACAAACCCAACAATTTGCACAAGGTGGCCAAATAACACAACCCATGGCATCATTAACACATCACAATGTTCATGGTCACCATGTCCCCCAAATAATGACTCAAATGGCTGGGGGACACATCCCAACTTACTCATCCCACATTTATACTCACCAACATTCACCTAATCCAATTTTTCAACACCAACAACATGCCAACCTGAACACATTATACATGTCACAATATTCCATCCCTCCATAATACACCAATATCCATGCACAACAAATGGGGACTTATGGTGTACCAAGCAATCCAACGTACGGGACCACAAATGACCCTGGTATGGATGCCTTACAAACAAGATTGATGGGTCTAGAGAAAACTATCCAAAACATACAAATATCAAGAAAGAAATTAGAAGTGTCATATGATCTAAACATATACCCATTCAACATGAGCTTATACATGCCACCATTTCCTCCAGGATATGTGTCACACAATTTTACAAAATACAGAGGTAAGAAAAACCCCATCGAACATGTTCGCGAATTTGCAACCAATTGTATGGACGTCGCCTATGAAAAAACATAATTGATCAGACTATTTTCTAAAAGTCTGGTGGGTCCTACCCTTGAATGGTTTTCCACTCAAAAGGATATCCAAACATGGGATGAGCTTAAACAAAAATTCATAAAAAAATATGCATACAACATTGACATGGATACCTCTATCACTAGCTTGTGCAATCTCACGCAAGAGGATGCTGGTGAGACATTCATCCCATTCTTTCAAAAATGGAGAAGTCTAGCTAGTCAGTGTCACATTGACATACTCAGAAGGGAAAAGGTGGACATGTTTGTTCAAACACTTCTGGGTCCCATAAAATATGTATTGCAAGTGCATTGCTGCACAACCTTTGCAGACCTAGTCGAAAAATGGGTCTAGATTGAGAAAGCCCTTATCACAAAGGGAGAACTAAGATATGATCCCAAAAATGCAAATACAAATCCTCCCACCAAAAAGAATTAATATTGGGTCAAAAATAAACACATTACAAATGATGGTGTTGTTGATGCCAAGACTACAAACATTGTGGGTCCTATATTGGCCCTAAAAGGGGTTCAACAACAAAACAAACCAACAATGACATTGACACCCCCTACCAATGTCCCTTCAAACAACTAGAATAGTCAAAATAATCAAGGACAATAGCATTAGATGAGACAATTTCCTAGGGGTCACATATACACGTCTTTGGGTGAACCTATTGAAGAAGTCCTCAAGAAATGCCTCCAAAATGGGGTCATCACACTTCAAGAACCTGGACCATACGACCCAGGAAAATTTAAACCAGCATGGTGGAATGATAACACATTTTGTGATTATCATCAGACAAAGGAACATAAAATCTCTAACTATCGACAACTAAAAAACCTAGTACAAGATCTTATCAAAAGTCGCATCATTGAGATAGGTGGATCACAATTTACCTCCAATTCAGACCATACTATTCATAAGAATCCACTGCAAGACCATGGTTCTAATAATTCCTCCATGTCAGGTCCACAAATGAACAATAATCAAGCTAACTTCATCAGAGCCAAGTACGACTATTCTAGTGGACCAATTATAAATAATGTCCAAACTAATGATGAATACATCAATATCATTATGGTCAAGAGAGCACCTCAATGCAATGCTACTACTTAGAGTGGAAAGGTCACCATAGCTGGTCCACCTCCTGCTAGACAACCCAAAATCACCATACCTGGCCCATTTGCTAAATAGCCAAAACTTGTCCCGACCACAAAGCAATGGCAACCCAAAAGTCAGTTCAACCTTATTGACCAGCTGGGCAAGACTCCCGCACAAATCTCTATACTTGAGTTGCTTTGTATCTCTCCCATGCACAAGGATATACTAGATAAAACCCTACAAGAGTCATCAATCCCCAAGGACATTGATGTCAATTAGTTTGAGACCATGGTGGGATACCTCACTACACCTCACCATGTCACCTTCTCAGATCAAGACTACTCATCACCTAAGACCAACCACACCGATGCATTGCACATAGAAACTTTCGTCCACAAGCACAAAGTTAGATGGGTTTTAGTAGATGGCAGAGCAAGATTGAACATATGCTCCCTCAAACTGGTTAAGGCTCTAGGATTCTCTGATGCATGCGTGGACCTGACAAAGATTATAGCGATCAAAGCATATGATGATGAAGAATGCTCTTCATGTGGCATTATCTCTCTACCTATTAGAGTGGGACCAGCCATTGTGGACACAACCTATCAAGTCCTAGATTTGGAATTATCGTATAACATCTTGCTTGGCCATCCATGGATTCATGCCTTAAAATCTATTCTATCCACATATCACCAATGCCTAAAGTTTCCATTTGACAGCACAGAAATAACCATATATGGAGACCCCAACCCTTTCCAATATTGTACCAATCTAAAGGGTATTTCTAAAAACTGGGTGCCTATCAATCATGAGGCTTCTGGCCCCTCATCTTCCAAATACATTGATCCATCCATACTCATGTCATCTTCCACATCCACTTCATCCACGTCTTCTGCCACACCACCATCTTCTGCAAACCCTAAGGCTAAACCCACTATAAAGATCCAAGACCTTGGCTATGGAGAATTCAAACTGCACACAACATATAGCATCACAACGATACCCAAGTCTCCAAAGGTCTATGGTCAGCCATGTTTTAGAATGGAACCCAAAGAAAATTTCAAAGTTCCACCAAAAATAGTTTTCATCAAATGGGGAGACATGAGTAATGAGGACCTTGCTAACATAACAGGATGTCTCTATAAGGATACTATCGCACTACCCCCATTACCAGTTCAAAAATATGGCAAGGGATATGACATAATGAAGGCTAAGGGCTACGATGGTACTAGTGGCATAGGCAGAAATAAAACTGGATGAAGAGAGCCCATAAAACGTTTCCAAATACCAAAGTATCTTGGATTAGGGTTTGAGTCACTTGACAATGACGATCGATGTACCATTGGACTTTCAAGTGAGCAAGTACATGCTTTGCAAAGTGTTGAGACCACTAAGGAAACCCTCACCGGAACTAACTCCTAAGAGTGGGAATTTGGCTCAAAATGATCCTTAAGTGACTGTTACCTCGATGATTTGTTTGTCGAAATAGGGGAACTAACCTCTGCACAAAGATTTTGGCAAACATTTAAAATTGATAGGGCACCAAATAGTAAAATTCACATTACCACTCCCCATGACATACAAGACCCACCATATAAATCCCTTCAGTCCAATCCATCTGAAGTGCTAGACGACACTGACAACCAGGACTCTAGGTCCTTCAACCCTTATTTTGCCAACGAATATGAGACTAGTGAAGGTTAATATTGGATAGAGTCCGATGTGGATTTGGATGATGATAATCTCATCTACAACATCATTGAATCCATCTACATGCTTTTTGTGTCCTCCCCTCAATTCACCAACACTGACGATAGCATTTCCTTAGTTTATCCTCAGCTAGTCGATTGGGACCAACAAGGCTCACTAGTGCTAGATACATTTAAGAATGATGAGGCAATTGCAGAGTTTATGGGATTATGTGAGGGAATACCCAGTGGTGATCACAAGTCAGGATTCACCATTGAATTAGATTGCACGATATACTTTAGTGAGACTACTCAATTCTCTAGTTGCACAATTAAAAATAAAATAAAAAATGAAATGTCTTTAGGTGAAAACCGAAAGGCACCTTCTGACCAAAAAAGAAAAAACAAAGGACGTATCTATGGGTGAAAACATGTTTGAGGTGCATAAAGATGGAGGACTAAACTTTGTTCCCATACAACAAGAGAAATCAGCTATGCTTATTGAAGACACAATAGAAAACAACATAGCAACTGTAGAAGATCCCAAGATGGTCCTCTTTGTTGCATCACTGACTGAAGAACAGAGACTGGAATTTCATAAATTCTTTGCAGAATGTAAAATCAACTTCAGATGGTCCTATGCTGACATGCCAAGATTAGAACTAGAACTGGTTCTGCACCATCTGCCACTATTGCCTAATGCCAAACTAGTCAAATAGAAGTTATGAAAAATGCACCTTCAAGTCACTCTATTGGTCAAGGCTAAGTTGAAGAAACTTCTAGACATTGGATTCATATGGTCTATTGACTATGTTGAATGGATATCTAACCTGGTGCTAGTAACAAATCCAAATGGGCTTATCCATGTCTATACAGATTTTAGAGACCTAAATAAGGCATGCCCAAAAAATGATTTTCCTTTACCGAATATTGATATCATAGTTGACCTCATAGTAGGATATGAGATGTTGTCCATCATGGATGGTTTCTCCAGCTATAATCAGATTGGCATTCCCCTAAAGACCAACACAAAGTGACATTTACTTGCCCATGGGGTACATACTATTGGAAGGGCATGCCATTCGGTCTAAAAAATGCAAGCGCCACATCAAATGGCTATGACCACAATCTTCCATGATATGATGCATAAAATAATGGAAGATTATGTAGATGACCTATTGGCTAAATCAGTAACAAAGAAAGATCTCAGGGTTTTAGACAAAATTTTCAAGAGACTAGAAGAATACAAAGTCCGGCTAAATCCTAAGAAATGTGTCTTTAGTGTCACATCAGGTAAACTCTTGGGATACATAGTTTCTCGAAGAGGCATTGAGGTTGATTCAACAAAAGTCAAAGCAATCATAGACATTCCTCCACCTAGAGGAATTAGTGAACTCATAACTCTACAAGGTAGGGTACAATCTATTCGATACTTCATAGCCCAATTGGCTGACAAGTGTCACCCATTCCAATATCCGTTGCGCAAGGGTATCCCCTTTGTGTGGATAGATAAATGTCAAGAAGCCTTTCAACAAATCAAACATTACCTATTGTCAAATCCAATCCTCATGCCTCACATTCATGGATAGCCATTGGTCCAATACATCTCAACAACTAATTCAACACTAGGGGCATTACTAGCACAGATTGACCAAGAATAAAAAGAAAGAGCTATATATTACATCAGTCAGACATTGGTTGGGTATGAACTGAACTACACACCAATTGAACGAGCTTATCTAGCCATGGTATTTGTAGCATAGAAGCTAAGACATTATATGTTAAGCCATTAGACACAACTAGTAGCAAAGATTGACCCCCTCAAATATTTGTTAAGTCGGGCAATATTAAGAGGACATCTGGAAAAGTGGGTCATGATTCTGAGCGAATATGACATTTAACATGTAGAAAGAAAGGAAATAAAAGGAAAAGTCATTGTAGACCAGCTGGTGGACACACCTTTACAAAGTGATCATCTGTTAGTGGCAAATTTTTTAGATGAGTTGATATTCCATATGGAACCTAAGGCACCTTGGAGACTCTACTTTAATAGATCACACACAAATCATGGCTTGGGGGAAATAATCTTGTTCATCACCCCTCAAGGAGACTCCATTCCTAAGTCTTTCTTCATTGCCTTCCGATGCACAAACAATGTGGTAGAATATGAGGCATTAGTTACAGGACTAAGAATGGCAATAAAATGAAAAATTAGAACACTCCATGTCTGTGGGGATTTCCAGGTTAATGATGAATATGACACAAAAGATGAGAAGTTGATGCCCTACAAATGGATGGTTGATAGTTTCCACACATACTTTCATATGGTAACTTTTGAACAAGTTTCGAGAGCACAAAACAAAGTGGCAGATGCCATGGCTACAATCAGCTCTCTCCTTGACATACCAAGCAATCTACCTCAGCTAGAATTACTAATAGAGCAATTGTTGGTCCTTGCCTATGACATTCCAGAGTCAGAGATGGTCTGTGAACTTTTTAATCCTGAATCCCCCTGGTACCAAGATATTTATGACTACCTTAAGTCTCAAATCCTTGCACCTAACCTGTCCAATAACCAGAGGAAGTCCTTTATCCAAAAAGCTACAAGGCATTCCATCGCTAGTTAAACCCTTTACTACCATAGCTTTGACGACACCCTCCTTAGATGTCTCAACACTAATGAAGCACATACAACCTTACGCAAAGTACATGACAGTATATGCGGGTCTCATTCTAGTGGTCCTACTCTAGCCAAGAAAGTAATGAGACTTGGGTACTATTTTCTGACTGTTGGAAAGGATGCAATAGAATATGTTAGGGCTTGTCACAAATTCTAGATTCATAGTGATTTAATCCATGCTCCAGCACGGGAACTTCAGCCAATCGCCTCTCGTTGGCCCTTTGCTCAATGGAGACTCGATCTCGTGGTTAAGATACATCCGACCTCATCCAATGGCCAAAAATAGATCATCACCACCACTAAGTATTTTACAAAGTGGATTGAAGACATCCCTTTGACATACACAACTGACAAGTAAATATCCAAGTTTATTCTTAACTACATCATTTTCTAGTACAGCCTTCCACAATCCATCATCACTGACAATGGACATCCATTGAAAAACCAAGACGTTCATTAGTTATGTGAGAAATTTCACATCCAACACCATTTTTGATCTCCATATTACCCACAAGGAAATGGTCAAGCTGAGGTGTCAAATAAAACCATTCTTAAAATCCTCAAAAAGACTATCAATGATGCTGGCCGTGACTGGCATATACAACTCAACCCAGCTCTATGGGCTTACCACACTAGCATTCATACGCCTACAAGAGCCACTCCATTTGCCCTGGTCTTTGGAACTGAGGCCATCTTTCCCATTGAGGTTGAAATTCCTTCATTACGAGTCTCCCTGAAGGGTTTAACTAATGAAGAGGAGTATAGACAATCACGCCTGCATGAGAAGGAGATGCTAGAAGAAAGAAGGCAGAATTCCCCAAACCATCTACAAGCATATCAGAACCGTCTTTGTCGCAGCTACAATAAGAAGGTAATGGTCAGGAAATTTGACATTGGTGACCTAGATCTCATGCAGAACCCTAAGAACCAGGCTGAAAATGAAAAGTTAGGAAAGTTTGAACCAAATTGGTTGGGTCCTTACATCATCATATCTTCTTTTAGTTATGGAGCCTATCAACTGGCGACTCCAGAGGGAGAAAAATTGATGAAGCCTATCAATAGTTTACATCTCCAAAAGTTCTATGCATAGCATCAGGAGATCGAGTTGAAAACCGTAAAATACAAAAAAATTGAAAACTGATAAAAATCATTGCCTTGATGAAAACCTGGCAAACAGGCATCTTGGTAGCAACAAAAAAATAAGAAAAATGACAAAAATAGTAAAGATAAATGATTTGTCCAACAGTGAAAACCTGTCAAACAAGCACTTTGGATAAGTACCATGGTGAAAACTTGGCAAACAAGTGCCATGCGTAATCAATCATTTCTCTGCCATCTACTGCCACTTTGTCTACTATGGTATAAGATGAAATAAATTTTTTTTCATGGTTAATAACAGTTGAAATCAAGTCCTAATGACTATCCATCTGGTACACCTGCAACATCCCTTTCATGTCCCTTAAGAATTGGCTAAGTCTTGGACCTGACTGGGGGGCAAAAATTTTATTATGTAACTATAGTGGATGTCACACATGGTTTCGAAAATTGGAAAAAAGTCCTAAAAAAAGTTAAAAACATGGCAAAAAATCATGAAAAAAGACAAAAACATCATAAAAGTCCTAAAAAAAGACAAAAACATAAAAAAATCCTTTAAAAAAAGACAAAAACATCAAAAATTCCTAAAAAGACAAAAATATCACAAAAATTCCTAAAATAGAGACCAAAAACATCACAAAAATTTCTGAAAAAAAGAAAGAAACCAAAAACATCACAAAATTTCCTTAAAAAACACCTAAAAATTGAAAAATGTCCTAAGGAAACCCACAAAAAGATGTCAAAAATAGAGTAATTCCTTGTCAAATTCTATCATGTCAATCAATTAGTCTTTGTCATCCATCTGGACTATGTTGTCTCTGCACATTTGTTACATAGGCAAGACTCATATGTGAGTCCTCGAAACATTAGGTCAGTCCTTTTAGGTTTGTCAAAATAAAATCATGATTCAATCTTTGGTCATCAAGACAAAGTCATTGGTCATGTTGAACTACGTGGTCTCTAATTGCATGATGTAGGCAAAGCCATTTATCGATGAGCCCCCGAGGCTGCACTAGGACAGTCCATTAGGGTTCATGGCACTACACTGGCACATACGTCAAAAGGTCTTCAAGAAAAAGTGAATCATTCCCAAATGGATAAACTCCTAAAAACAAATTATGGAAATCATTTATTTCAATATGACAATCTCATCAGAAGGTCTATCATATCATCATGACAATATCAACATATAGTCAAACACAAGTCACTCTCAGTCAAAACAAGTCAAATCATCATACCCTGTCAAACTGTCAACTCTTGGCTCACTTTCAGATGTGTCATTCTGAAAGATAACCTCTGTCATTCATGCCTTAGGATGTGTCCTTCCTAGGGATCGTCACTGTCATTCGACATTTTGAGGGATCCTTTTGACATCTAAGGATCACTCCTCTCGACATCAATATTCTTTAGATGTGTCCTTTTGAAGAACAAACTCTATCATTTATTCCTTAGGATGTGTCCTTCCTAGGCATCATCATCATTTTTGAGGGACCCCTTTGAATTGTAGGGATCAAATCCTCTTGATGTCAACATTATTTAGGATGTGTCCTTCCTAAATTCGGCAATTCTTGACATTTGTCATTTGGGCATCATAAAACCTTTGACAATCTGGCATCTCATCATCATCAAACCTGAAATTTTGACATTAAAACAATGGATATCCAAACACACTTGGCAAACACTTGGCACTTTTCTTTTGGATTTTTATCATGTTATTAGATTTTCAGCGAGATCCCAATAACAAGATTTAGAGAAGTAGTGACATATCATGATGATTGACATGCATGACTACTAGTTTCTTAGCAAGGTCCTGATTCTGGGATTTAGAAAAATAGTGACATATCATGATAAGGGCTCTACTTTTGTATTATGGCAATCATGTTGCTAGTTTCTCAAGGATGTCTTGGGAATAGGATTTAGAGAAGCAACGATGTTTCATGATCTGTCCTTTTGGTCTTTTTCTACTTGTGGTTGATTATGATAAAAAGACTAGGGCAATCACGCTCTTAGTTTGAGTCATGATTATCCTTTTCTATGACTACTTGTCTTATGTGATGGTACAACATTGCACACCTTGATCTATGTCATATCATGGTGTTTGTTTTCCATCACAACAATCTTCCCAATGATGATTAAGAGCAATAAATATTAAAGTCCTACGATAAGGTTTTGAAGGATTTGGTCTAGGAACTAACATGCATCTTCTCTCACCCATCTGATATAGGCATTGCATCCATATCATCATCCATATCTTTTGCACTAACATTTCTTTGTCTCTTCATATTTAGTCTTCTCATCAATTTTGAGAGCACACCCTTGTTCTTGGAACCCGTTTGTCCTCTCGAGGGGGCATACCGCTACCTCCCTCGTCATTCTTCCTTATCTTATTTTGTATTGGGGCATATGTTTGACATATTTTCTTTGTCATAATGTGATACGCTACATTACGATAAAGAGGGGCAAAATGTAGACACTTAAAAATGACCTAGACATGCAAGCTTTATTTTTACCACTTTCATTCAAGCGTAATTGTGACATTTAATTATGTCCTTGGTCCACATTCTATTATTAATTAAATAATTCATAATTGTTTAATTAATTCACATCTCTTTTATTCTTCATGATTATTAAATAAATAAATTTTATTTATTTATTCAATATGTCACTAATTTCCATAATTAAATGAATTTATGAATTTATTTAATTATCAATCAAAATCCTCTAAAATTAAATAATTATCTTTAATTATTTAATTACTCAATTTAACATTTCCATCATTTTAAATCAATTTATTATTTAAAATGATTTCATTTTATTAATTGTCACTCCATTTTGGTAAATAATTTGAAAAAGATTATTTATTGTCCCACAAAATCCATATTTTGAGTTGATTTAATTCAAATTGGTAGCTTTCTTCCAAAAATCAAATAAAGCAAGCAGATTCTTGATTTTTCAAATTTGCTTTTCAGTCCACCTCTTATCTTTATGATTTTTCAAATCTCATAAATCAGGCAGTCTTTATCTTCTTGATTTTTGAAAATCTTTATTTTTTGAATTAATTATCTCATTTATTCTCCACCGCCGATTCAAATCTCTTAGATGAAATCTTGACTGCTCACTTAAGGATTTTTCCCTAACCTTGATTAGGGATTATTATATTTAATCTCGTCCTCTGATTTTAGGTCTCTGCCGAAGGTCAATCTCATCCATCCATTCAAAATGGCATTTTCTATAAAATTCTATTTTGTTCTCATTTTTGGGGGATGCACTAACATACTTAGATTTTTCATAGAAATTGCAACATTTATTAGCATATTTCATTAAGTTTTGGGCATATTTAGACATAGGCATTTTAGTCATTTAAGCATAGACATAGATTTTGATCAAATCCTTCAAAGCTTGGTGTAGGAATTAGACTTTTATTTCTAGATTGCTCGCATGTTCAATATGAGGGAAACACATCAGCTAGCAAGTTAGAAGGTGTTACAAAAGTGAATCATGGAGGTCTCGGTGATTAGCTGGTATAATTGTTCTTTATTTTATCTTTCATTGTATTTTGTAATCCCTTTGGGTTTATTGTCTTCATTGATTTGCTAAGAGTCTTAATCTAACCTAAAATTAACCCTTAGATACACACCCAAATTGATACGAGGCACCAAGATTTATGGATAACACATATTATGCATCAAACAATACTCCTTGAGATCCACAACAGAAGATATTAACATAAAATCTGCATTTGAATAGAAGAACATAAAACTACTTGATGCTCTATTCTACCCAAACAAATAACTACTGATCTTCAATCCATTTGTCGGTATGAGTAAATGATGACATGTAGATCTACAAGCTAACAAGGGTTTCCATCAATGAAAACACTTGAAAATATATGTAGTGTCTCTTGCCAACAATCTCCTGCTTTGGCATTGATGGCAACACTTAGTGAAAAATGACTAAGTATCAAATCAGTACCAACAAAAATACACTACCAACCAAAAATTAAAAAAGATCTTTATGCATAGCTCAAAACTACAACTTCCCCTTAGAAATTACAACTCCCCCTTAGATGAATATGCATTTTTCACTAATCTATTATGCCCCTTTGATATCAATGGAAAAGATAGGGAATCTGCATACCAAACTTCTACAAACAAAAACTTCAAAACTGCATATGTACAAGATTTGCTTCAAACAACTTACACAAACTTGAAAATGTCTACAAAATTTGTCTTTAACAGGTTCAAACTTGTGTCCCAACATTTATTGAGGATTTCTAGAATATTTATGTGAACACATATTAAATAGGATTGCACTTCTACATATTCAAGGCTCACTGGTTCACTAACCGCCATAGCATCTTGTGCTTCTTTCAAAGCATTCAACATTCTCTATTTTTGGACCAATTAGTCCTCTAAGTTGACCATCTCTTTCCACAAATTTTCCATTCTCATGATTCAAGCTCTTTATTTTTCAATTAAGGATATAACTTGACCTTCTTTTTCACCAATAGAAACAATTAGCAAATTAAAAACATTAGAAATAGCTGCTAATTCGTGTTCATAATCCTTAGCCTTCTCATTTTCCTCAGTAAGTTTGGATAGAGACAAACACAAATTGTGAATATTTCCACCTTTTGATAGGGCTATTTGAAAATTTTTCACATAGGTAGGTATCAAAGTTTTATCATTAGTTATCAAACTATTCAACCTATTGAACTTCCTAGCATAGAACTATTGCACTTTAACTAGAGCTGACCTCTCAATTTACTCAAAATGAGTACTTAAAAAATTTATTGAACCTTCTACAAATCTTCCTTGAATTCTAGGCTCATTCGAAAGAAAATTAAGATGAATTTGTGATGCCCTAGGCATGAAACCCTAAATTGGCCATTAACACACAGAGCAAGCTTAGACTTAGATAACTCGACTATTGGGTTCTCACAAAGTTTATTTACGACACATAGGCAAGCTATCTCTAGATGAAAATGAACGAACAAGCTTAGAACTTACTTGGGAAACCATAAATAAAGCAATATCAAGCAACCCTAGCCCAAGAAACTCAAACATACAGGATGCCAATGATAAATAAGAATGGCATAAAGCCCCAAAAATCAATTAAATTCAAAAACCTGATAGTTAGAAAAAATTTCAAAAAAATCTAGTCCAGGAGGAATTCCGCGAAGAACCAAATTCTCCGAACTGTAGTGTTAATTCACTTTGCTAGACTTTGAGTGAAATCTGAGAAAATCCTAATGGGGCGGATTTTCCTGAAATGTAGTAAAAACCCAAATTTTATTTAGAACTTAAGATTTTTAGTATGCAACTTAGGGAAATCACTTAGGCAAGCTAGATAAACAATTAAACTCATGCCAAGGCAATGTAAATCCTCAAAATCAAAGGGCTAGAAACACAAAAGTGAAATTAAAAGAGGGTCCCTGCTTTCAGTGGGGCATGTGTGCAAAAAATACACAACAAATGGTGACTTTGTTGAGGAAATGCACCAAAGCATTTGATGATGAACAAGAATCATGAACCTAGAATCCCTAGTTTTGATCTCACTACTAGACAAACAAATAAAAATGCAAGATTAAAGAATTAGAACGAAAGGCAGACTGAACTTTCCATAGACTAAAAATATAAGTGTGTGCACATGAGTTCAGTTCCCTCCTTGAGCTATTGAAGAAACCAAGTTCAATTAGGTCAGGCTACATAAAGATTCTAACTCCCAAAGCAACTTGGATAGAGCCTCACTGCCAGTCAGGCATCTATAGCCCTAACAAGGTTATTGCTATGACTCTATCAAACATAGCTCTATTTCTAGCCAAGCATTTATAGCCCCAATAGAGATATTAGGATAATCCTAATAAGTTGAATTCATTCTTTTGATTTTTCAATATTTTCTCTTTTCTTTCTTTTGATATTTCTTTTCTTTTTCACTTTTTTCATTTCAACCTGTGAACAATGAAGTTCACACTTAGGGCTGAGAACCATAGTGGCACTGAAGCAGAAATAAGATTTTTCACCTGACAAGACCTCACAAGGACCCTACCACAACATCAAGATTCTTTAAGATGTATGAAAGATATAAGATTTCAGAATACTTCAAATTCAAATCAAACTAGTGACCCATCCTCCTTAAATCAAACATTTAGACTACTTGATAATAAAAAAGACCCCAACCATCCATTCAAGACACATGATTAAAGTTCCTTGAGGAAATACTCAGGACTATTCCAGACAAAATCATATTTTCCATTGAGGTGCAACACATCTAGAAGAAAACAAGAAGACTTCCAAAGTAAGAGCAGAGCAAAAACACACCAAACTGAAAGCAAAACTAAATAGAAAGGGAAACCTACTCTAACCAAAACAAAGCAAAGCAAAACAAAAAGGGAAACCTACTCTAATTATGCATAGGAAAAGAGCTGAAAATAGCTCAAGACTAGAAATAATGCTTCAAATACTACCCATTAGCAAGCAGTGGGATATCCTCCCTAGTGAGAGTTTTCAAGCAAAAAGCATTATCTCCTAGGATCTCTAAAATTTGGTAAGGTCCAAGCCAAAGTTTTTCAAATTTACCATGCTTCCTCTTACGGTCATGGGCTTTATCCCAATAGAGAACCAAGTCAGAAATCCTAAAGGATTTTACCTTGGCTCTTTTATCAAACCACCTTTTGACTACATCTTGATTTTTGGAAAAATTTTCTAAGGTTTCATCTATTCTTTCTTCAAGGTGTAACAACTCTTGTAGGTGGGCCTCACACCTATTTTTTTCATCATAATATTCATTAATGAACTATTAAGTAGGGATCCTCAATTGAATTGGAAATACAGGTTCTAGGCCATACACAAGATGATAAGGGGAGTCCCTATGGAAGTCTTCTATCTTGTACAATCTACTCATAGAGAAAATCTAAGCTAAGTGTGCCAATCCTTGGGATTCTTCTCTAGTAACTTAATGATGATTGTTAAGAAGTTTTTATTGGAAGACTCAGCTAAACCATTACCTTGTGGATAACAATTAGATGAAAAATTTATTATGATCCCATGATCAAAATCCCAATTAGAAAATTTCAATGATGCAAATGTAGGACCATTATCACAAACCAAAGATAAAGGGCATCTAAAGTGATTTATAATACCTGATTCAATGAAATCTATTACCACTTCAGAAGTACACTACTTGCATGTAAGAGCTTTAGTCCATCTTGTAAAATAATCAGTAATGGTAATAATATACTTGTGACCTGCAGAGGAAGGTGGATTGATGGGACCTATGAATTCCATCCCCCACTGTGCAAAAGGTCTTACCTCAAAGACTGGCTGGAGTGGAAGAGCTGCATACTTTTCTCTAGTTGCTACGTTCTGGCACACATGGCAAGTTCTGGCATGACTGTTTGTGTCCTTGAACAATGTAGGACAATAATAACTAGCCCTCAAAATCTGATTTGTAGTAGCATGTGTGGATCCATGGCCAGTACAATATCTACATTAAATTTGGCCATGACTCTCTCAACTTCCTATTTTCCTAAGCACCTCAGGTAGATACCTTCATGATTTTTCTTATATAGAACAACTCCCTTCAACATGAAACTGTCACTCTTCAAATGTAATGCCCTTCTCTGTACTTCATTAAGATGGCTGGAAATATTTGATTCAGGAGATAATGGATGATATCATCATACCATTCTCCAGGAGAAGCATCTTCTAGATTGTAATGTTGAGCTACAAGATCAGGGCCTATTTCTACCATTTTCCTTGTAAGTCCTTGCCCTCTTACCAGCTTCATGGGTTGAATCTCAATATCGTAATCCTATAACATAGTTACCCACTTAGCCCTGCACTATCCTAGCTCATTCTCCATCAACAATAGCTTGACCATAGGATCAGGAACTACTATAATGACCTTGTTTCTAAGGATATAGTGTCTAAATTTCTTCATAGCTCTGACTACGGCATAAGCCTACTTCTCCACACTTGGGTACCCTAGTTCAACATCTTTGAATGGTGCACTCATGAATGCTATGGGATGTTCATTTACTTTATTAGATTTTTGAGTCAATATAGTAGCACAAGAGTGATCAGAAGAAAAGAAATATATATAGAATGGCTTAGCATAGTCTAGACTCACCAAAACCAAGGCTTCAACAATAGCCCTTTTTATATCTACAAATGCTTCTTTAGCTTCTACACTCCATTCAACTTTGGATTCCTACTTCAACATTGCATTCAGTGGCTTGACTATTTTTGCAAATCTAGTAATGAACTTCCTTACAAAGTTGATTTTTCTAAAGAATGATTTCATTTCTTTCTTGCTAGAAAGTGACTGGATCTTGAGTATAGCTTCCACTCATTCTGGATCAATGGAAATTCCTTTCTTAGAGATAACATTCCCCAGTAGTTTGCCTTCTGTAACTCCAAAGATGCATTTCTTTGGGTTGAGAGATATAATAAACTCTCTACACTTCTGAAACCCTTTACAAAAATCTGCTATATGGTCACCTCTCTTCTTGGAAAAGAATGTCAGATCATCCATATAAATGATTATGCATTTTCCAATTATATCTTTAAAGGAAATGTCCATGGATCTCTGAAAGGTGGCCCCAACATTAATCAAACCGAAGGGAATTCTTCTATAGTAAAAAGTTCCCCACTTAGTGGTGAAAGCATTTTTATGCCTATCTTCATACTGCACCATAACCTAGTTGTACCCTAAGTAGCCATCCAGAAAAGACATCATCTAAGATCCACTGACAATCTAAAGTACTTCATCCAGTGAAGGTACTGGATAATTATCCTTTTTTGATGCTTTGTTGAGGTTCCTAAAATCTACACACAACCTGATTTCACCATTTTTTTTCTTACAGGAACCAGGTTTGTGACCCAAGTGAAATGTATAACTAGAAATATGATTCTGGTAGATAGCAGCTTTTGCACTTCCTTCTAAATTATGGGTTCCAATAAAGCAATGATGGGCCTCTGCCTCTACCTGAAGGGTCTTACTCCTGTATTAAGAAGGATAGTGTGAGTTATAATCGATGCGTTGTAGGTCTTCAAGTCTTCATAAATCCAGGCTATCACATCTTGATATGTATGTAATGCATCAATTATGTCGTTCCTCTCTTTTGGAGTACATACTCTACCAATGAAGACATTATTGACATCCTCATGAGTTCCCATGTTATACTTTTTGCATTGTCCATTGATGGACTCCTTGGCATCTTGTTCCTGATCTCTGACCTTATCTAGATCAAAAATACTTTCTAACTGCACCATTCCTCTAGGAATAATATTGGTCTTTAGATTAATAACTCCTTCCAAATCCATCTCTGCTTCTTGGAGTTTAGTTTCATCAATAATTTGAGAAGCAAAGACATCTGAGCTTGTGATAAAATCTAGAATATGCTTATCATCTTCAAATACCTAGAAATTATTAATGTTATTAGGTACTAAAGGTATTGGGGTTAATTCCACTGTAAATTTCTTCAATCTAGAAAGAGATAGAGGTTGCAATGTACTAGCTACCTAGGCAAGGGAGTCAGTTGTCTAGTTTTTACTTCATGGGATCAACTAGATGTTGAAGGCATCAAACCCTTCAATAAGGTCCCATACTCTATGTCTATAATTGGTCATTCTTCTATCATTTAAAGAGTACTATCTTCTAACTTTTTTAACCACTAACCTAGAATCCCCAAAAACTTGCAAGATCTTAACCTTTTTCTTTAGTGCCATTAACAGCTCATGGAACAAAGCCTCATATTCTTCTACATTATTCATAAAATGAAATTGAAGTCTATGAGCATTAAAGAAAGTCTTACCTCTTGGACTGATTAACTCAAATCCTGCTCCAACTCCTTGCTTTGATTTGGATGCATCAAACCTTAAATTCCAACAACCAGCAACTATATATTTCCTTGCTATATCTCTTGCACTATTATTGCAGGATGGTTCTTCAGAAAGCATCACTTTCTTCTCCTTGGGGTCTTCTTGATCATTCTAGATATTAATTTTTACTACTGGGATGGGATTGATACATTGTCACACTTGCTCCACTACAATCTGACATAGGCAACAATCTAGTTTAGAATTGGAGAAATTATAGACCTTGCACTAATTTGGCAAGAGTAGCTCTCCAAAATTCATTTCCCTACCCAACTTAATCTGATCCTCAATGCACTTCTGAATGAACTCCTAGAAATTATCCAGTAAACTGAGCTGATTATCTTCAGGATCATCATCATTTTCAACTAGTTCCACCAAGGCTTCATTATTTCTAGATTTTGTTGTAAGGTCGACAGGTGCTGTGTGGAACATAAGGACTTCCTCTACATCTGAATCCTCAAAAGGGGCTGCAAACATGTAGTTTCCCATGCTCACCTCTGTTATTAGGATTTCATTGGAGGTGTTCTGATATTCTGTAATCATGTATTTCATCCTGGGTTCTCTTTCAATTATAATCTAGTTTGGCACTCCCTTCTGGGGAAGCCACATATGAGAGTTATCACTTGATACATATCCATTCAAGGCCCTAGTAAATTCTCTTCCTAGAATCAGGCCATAAACATCAGGTATATCAACCACTTGTCTATTGATAACCTACTAAATTCTAGGGTCAGAAGCAACCTGCATATGAATCATGTTTAATTCCCCTACAACATTAACTTTAGTTCTATCCAATTGTGTAACTTTCTTTTGGGAATCAACATGAGTAATACCCAAAGCTTTACATACACCAAAGGGAATTACATCTGTGGAAGCACCTGAATCCAACAAACAGTTGTGCAAGTGCTTACCAAATATATGGACATAGATTAGGAATGGAGGAGTATCCATTTTCCCTTGAAAAAGAGTTAGGGGAGTATCCATTTGAGCAACTTGAGTTATGTCCTTCTCTTTTCCCTTATCTCCAAGAGGCACATGAACCTGATTATGAGTCTAATTTTTCCTTCCTACTGTTTGAGAGCTAGATACTTTATTGATACTTTCACTAACTGATCTATCTTGTGATATGGAGTTTGCATTATAAGCTCCTAGAACTACATTCCTAATGGTTGGAACTCTCAATAACTCAAATGCAAAGAGACTTATCTTTAGCTTCTTGAGTTCTTCTACAACATATATAGCCAGTTGTTCCTCACTCAGATTAGTAGGAGTCTCCTTTGGATATTCCACCATGTCTTTGCTTGCTTTAACACTCTTTCCCTTTGATAGATCCATTTGTGCATGATCTTTAGAGAAATACTACCTTGACACCAGAGGATATGGCATATTATTGTTGGCATTAGGATCTAGAGGTGTTGTGAAGTTGAATGGTAGAATGGAGGTGGTGAAGGGGCCTCCAGCTTGTGGATGTCTATGCAGCAGGTCTCTAAATCATACTTCTTGATAGGCCTCTGGAAGGTCTGCACCTCTTCAACATAAGCTTCTTCTTCATCCATAGGGCCATTGTCATTCACTGGATTTTCCTCAAACAACTATGTAATCTCATCTCCATTGCACACCTAGTCTACCTCATCCTTCAGCTAGTCTGATTCCTCTTCAGGTACATTTTCCTTGATTTGTGGAAAAGGAGCATGACTCAGTATCAACACTGATGAATCATAGGGAGTAGATGACACCATTTCTTGACTACCTACATTATTCTCCACTTCATACTAAAATATTGAAGCTATTGTCTAGAACTCTTGACAATCTAACTCAGAATGTTGACTCATTTTATGGAGCCTACATCATCTTGATAAAGCAACCTCAACCAAATATACACCATTAGGAGGCTTCTTTTGATTGACTGGCTGATTGACTGGTTGATCCATTAGGGTGGGACTCCTCCATTGTTAGGCCTCATATTCCAAGTCATGTTCTATCTAGGTGGTTGTCTCCTATCAAACCATTATCCACTGATCTACCCTCTATCAAATTTCTAGCCTGAGGATTGTCCTTTTCATAATTTTTTCCTTTTTCATTGTTATACCTTCTGTCATTATTATATCCTCTTCAATTGTTATATCCTCTTTCAGGATGTTGCCCCCTATCAAAATGTTGTCCTTGTTGATTTTCTCCACTTTCTTTGCTATGATTGGCATGCATATGTCCTTAAGCAACTTGCAACTGACTGTTATGGGTCCTCAAATAAGTTACCTCCATGTTCAACTTGTTCACTTGTTCAGACAATTCATCTAGTCTTTCCTTGTCAGGATTTTTGTATGGAGACTAGTTTGCATTGTTCTGGGGATATCCTACTGCAGTGATGGTATTCAATGAATGGTTCAAAACATTAGAATTCTGCAAATATGGGGGATAGCTAGCATGAGATTGTGGATGAAGAGGCTAATTTACATTTTGTTGAGAGTAGCTGATTGAGGGTGGAACTTGACTCACAAGAGGCCCTAGGTAAGGGACAAGAGGCAATTGAGGTACTGCATTCATGATGGGAGTGTAGACACATCAAATTGACATTATGCCTCACATTCACTCATCAATTAAATAAATCAAGTTTATTTAATCAATCTCCTAAAGGTTATTAAATATATCAATTAATCTTTGAAAGATCTCCATTTAATTAAATAGATCAAAGTTATTTAATTAAATCTCTAATGATCAATTTCTTCTCATTTAATTTAAATAAACTCAAAGATTTAAGTTGAATGTCAAAAGCATCTAATCATCATATAAGTTAATCTAATCCTAATCTAACCACCCATCACATCCTCTAGCTTTTCCCACTTGCACAAATAAATCAATTTATTGATTTATTAAATTCATCATTTTCCATCAACATGGCATCTTTAAGGAATATTATCTTAAATTTTAATTCAAAAATAAGTGGGCATGTACATGCAGCAAGGCATTTAATAGGTCTTACATGTCTCTTATATGTCTCTTGCAAAGGTCAAACTCAACATTTAATTCTCAAATTCAAATTTTAAATCTCCCCTCTTTGGCACATTGACCAAAATGTGCTCATTCCTCAACCTATCACAAGTTGACAAATGGCACTTTATCATTGGCTTATCTTTAGTCCCACATCCTCCATTTTTGGCATTATTCTATCCTTCTTGGTCATAAATAGAGGCCTCCTCTATTGTTTTACTCCTCCACAATCTTAGCATTTCATTTCCACAACTCATTCAAGTTAGGATTTCATCTTGATCATCTTATAGCATTTTCACATCATTTTCATCATGGAGCTTAGCAAGGATTGGGAAAGGGCTTCTTTCCACATTGAAGAAGTACCAATCCACTATAAGATGCTGGTTTGGTCACTACAATAATGTTTCCTTATGTTTTTCTTGATTTTTGCATCTTTTCCACTATTCTTGTGTTCAAAGGAATCTTATAGTGAATATTTTGTTTGCTTTAGTTCACTAACAATGCTAAGGGATTTTTGTTTTTGAGAAAATTCAGATTTAAGGTTCATACAGATGGCACTAGAAGGATGGCCTACATTTATTTACTCTTAACTCTTTAGTAAGTGTAACATTTGTAAAGGTTTCTAAAGTTTCTGCAAAGAAGTGAACATAATATTGAATGATTGATATTTTGAATGTTCACCTCTTTTATGAAGGGCCTTGTTTATGCTTCTACATTTAAGTGCATTTTGAAATGGAATATTTTATCAGTAGAGATCGGACCCTATTTTATTGAAAGAGGAAACTTGCGCAGGAATAGTCTAGTTTCTTTAATGAGAACGTGCTACCTAGTTACATTAGTGCTCATATGTATATGCAAATGTGCATTAACTTGAGAGTTTTAAAAATATTTTTCAATTCAACTTTCTACCTGTCAATTATGTTTGCTTGATAATTTCTAAAGCCTTTTTAACAAAAGAATTTTGTGCATATCTTGCAATTACCATGATCTATGAGACCATGTCTCTCTGAGACAGTCTAAGGAGCAGTACGCATGCCTTCTTCATTACTGCTTTGATGAATGTCTCTCCAAAGCTTTCATGTTGCAGGGGATGATGTTTGCTAAAGATTGTGGAATTTTTTGTTACACCTGCCAAATGCATTTACCAAAGGCACAAATGGTAAAACCATTCTTGATTGGTATTTAGGGATGCTAATAGTTGTAGTTGGTTTCAGGCATTAGATGTGAAGCAAACGTGAGGGAAGACAATTCTATCACTTTTTATTCAATTAATGATTGTTTCTCACTTTATGATGGTTGCAATCTTTTGTACAAGTGCCTCTTTATTAGCTAAATATATTTAGTGGAAGTAGCATAAATCGATTGACCCAAAGGATATTCCACAATTTGGTAGAAAAGATGAAAAGATCCAAGCTTTTATCATGGCTTCCAAATGGCTTTCCCGATAGCTTCCCCATGTGTCTATGAGTAGGTTCAAGAGGGTTCTATATTTAGTATGGTTGCATCATGATTTGATTCATTCTTCCCACATGCAACCAGAGAAACTTGAAGTAAATAAGAATAGGCATTATTTCAAATATATCTATGATTTTGATAGGGTTATTATTGGTGCTTTTGTGCTCTGATCATGTTGGATTTTTTGTGGTACTCTACAACTATAGTATAAAGTACCCAGAGGAAAAATTAAAGACTTGACTTCTACCAATTATAATATGTAGATCATTTAACATATTGGGTCATTTTGTAGGTTTAGAGACATCTACCAGGTGAATGAACAATACACATAGTTCAAGTCACAGATATCAAACATCATATGCCATTGAAATTATCATTTGCAAATTTAGTAGATTGAAAATACACTCTGATTTGATGACTTTTAATGTTTAGATAAAAATACTTTTGCAATAGCTAGGTGGTGCGATTTTCTAAATGGAGGTGCACATCTGAAACTTTTTTTTGTTGTTCCATCATTAATAATGTTGTCTCCAATCATTAATGTAGTAAGGGATGTGTGAGAAAGGAGCCTTTTTACACATTGATACTAACTTGACAGATCATTTCCAGTTGTTAAAATTGCTGATACAGTATACATGTAGGTACGTTCCTCGGCGATTGTTTGATCCTTATTCTTTATGCTAGTCTCCATCCACTATCTCAATACTCCCATATTGCTGTCACTAAGAGGGAAAGATGATAGTCAATGAAATACAGCTTGAAACTAGTTGTTTAGCATTTTTCTTGAAAAATCATTACGCCTTTGCTTCTTCTGTATGGGTCTTCTGACCTTACACTTACTAATTGCAATAGCAGGGACATCATGGTTGGGTTTATCTAGCCTTGAAAATCACAACACTATAGGTTAGTTGGATGTGTTCCACGCTGAAGTGAATTATCTCTTTAAAGTCTCCCTAATGAACACTTTTTCCAACCCAATGTCCAAATGTGTGAGGTTGTCTTGATTTATCATTATATGTGTGGCTTTTTTTTTAATTTATTTTGTTGACTTTGTTGGTGGTGCAGGTACCAATATAGTTTTTGTTTCTTTTGGTGGAATTTTTGAAATAACCAAAGATCCTAAAATATTTCATTGTTTTTATTTTTCATGCCTTTTGGATTGAATACTAAGGACTATCTAGGACGCATCTCATACCTAATGTTTATGTCATACTTAATCATTGGATTGTGGGTTCTTTATTATAGCCACTTTCTTGTTTAAACTTTGAATGATACAATGGCATGCAAAAGAGAGCCATTAAAAGAGTCTTTGAATGACATTTATGGTCTTGGATTAGGGTGTCTTTATATTGACATCTTGTTTCCTTTAAAAGACTAATTCTTTATTCCTAATTGCTTTAAAATCTTTGGAAATCAAGATTTTTATTAATTTTTTATTACTTGAAATCATTTATACTTAAATGCTTAGGAAGTGAATTTAATTAACTTGGTTCTCGTATAATTATCTATTGTTTAAAAAGTATAAAGGAAAGCGAAGAAGGAGAGCAAGGAAAACAAAGAAAAGGAAAAGGAAAATGAAGGGAAACAAAGGGAAAGAAAGGAGAATTTTGAGCTTGCAAGAGATCTTCGAAGGAACTTGGAGATAAATCAAGCATCACAAATTGAAACTCAAAATCACTTTTTAATGCTTGGAGATTCCACCTTGTGCCTTAATTTTCTATTTTAGGCTCACTCTTTTGATTTTGGGCTTTAAAACAAACATTTCAAAATGCTTGGAGATTCCGTTGTATGCTTTAATTTTCTATTTTAGGCTAACTCACTTGTTCTTGGGCTTTAAAATGAACATTACCTAGGCTTTCAATTATCATTGCAAAGGGGATAAAGCAAACTATAGGCAACATTGACTAGATTTCATTTGAGGTTAACAAATTGAACAAGGGAACTTTCATATATCATTTTGGTTCTTTAAAATGAATCAAAATCATTGCTTTGTGGATTTAAAACAAACATGTGCAACTTTGTTTTTGTGATTGCTTACTTAAACTAACATCATTGAAAAGGACATATGCGCTTCTCTCACACTTTATAGCGATCTTGAGAATCAAAAGGCCCTTTTTGTGATCTTAGGTTGAGATAAAGTAATAACCTCCACACTTTAGTTTGGATTTAAAAATTGAACAAAACACTTTGTGAGTGTGAGTAAACCTATTACATGTGTTCTCCCTTTGTTTCTAAATAAAGGTTGATCGAACTATGAATATGTTTGCTCACTTTTGTTTGTCTTAGATGGCCTTCTTTGGGGAAAAATTATTCACCCAAGGGAATGACTCAACTGGTAACACTCTAAAGCCAAGAGTATTTCCAACCAGGATATAAATGTGGGTATTGGAGTAAATGCTAGTATCACCTAGTTGGCTCTGATGAGATGGATCTAAAAAGGGACTCTCATCATATGGGTCAATCTCCATGAATGGAAAGTATGAACTAAAACCCTTGTTTATAGTAACCAACCATTCTATCCAATGAGTTTATCAAAGTGGTGCATTGGAACTTAGATTCCAAGAAGTTAATTTCCATGTCCAATCTTGGTTAAAGTATAGAGGTTAAGACTTCATTATTAACATACATTTATACTCTCTCCTTGGTTGCATTGAAAATCATCTCTTCTAATATGAAGGGAATGAGGCAAGCCCACCAAGAAAAATGTACCAATTGAGCTAAGATGTTATATTGCTTGTGAGTTAGTTTGAAAACACAGTGCTTTGATCAAAAACATTGGAAAACCAACATTCAACATGAGCATCAAATCTCAAACCCTTTAGGGGAAGAAAGTATGCTTGAACAAATTCACATGTTATTTCTTGCCCTTGGGATTCGTATCCTTAAAGGCTTCTAAAAATTTAGATTTCATTTTAATTTTCTCCTCCTAAAGTCAACTTTAGGTAACCTTTGTCTCGATTTCCTTGATTTCCACATAATGCACTTTGTGGGATGAAAGAAAATTAGAACATTGGACATTCAATTTGAAAGCTAATCAAGAAATTTTTGTGGCAAAAAGAATCCATTAAGAAAAGATTGAATCAATTGGACCCCACACATGAGCTTGGCATCTTTTGGTCATATGGTTTTCATGTAAACATTGGTCTTTTATTTTGAATTATTCTTAGAGAAAGGAATGTTCTTTACTATCTTGGTCTTGTAAAAAAGTCCTTCCTAGGTTCATTTAGGATCAAATAAAACACTTCATTCATTCAAACATTTATCATCTTCATCCCACAAACAAATTTAGAGCTTTGGAAACATCATTCTAGACTTGGATAAATCAGCAAAATCAAAATCACCTTGTTTGGTTAGAAGTATGGGAATACATCCTTTCTCATACCTCTAGTTAAATTAGCATCCCTTTGAACAAGTTCATCCTGTGTGATCGAAAATATGCGTATTAAAATGAGATAAATACTATTCAAGCACACCAATGAAACTTTAAATCAAAGAAAAACTGATTAAACAAAGTAAAGCAAACTCTCAATGCAACAGCTCCTTTGAAGACGTCCCATTGTCCTCTATCTCCAGTATTTTTGCCAAAGCTCTCCGATTTGTATGCTAAGCTCCACAAAATGACTACTAAAGAATGAGATTTAAAAGTAAATGCATAAATACACTAAGAATGCAAGATCTGGAAGGTTGATAATGGAGGAATGTTGGTTGTTCACTTCAGCAGCATAACGATATGGTAAAGGTTTGAAGGAGAATGATGGATGAAAGATAGAATATTTTGACAGCATAAGGATGTTTGAAGATTCGATCCAAATGGCTTGTGAAAGGTTAGATTTATAGATTTTCGATGGCAAAAGCTTAGTTGGCAAAGATCAATGGTTGAGATTCAGTCTGGTAAGATGAACGGTATAGGATTTTCGAAAGTTGAGTGAGAGAAGTAGAAGGTTTCCTCTTTTTCATTTTTTCCCATTTAGAACTAAAGGAAAGTTGTCGTTTTGAAGAATGAGTTAAAATGAGATTTCATAATTAAATAAATAAACTTACTTAATTATATGTGAAGATGAGATTAGAAAGTTTGCATACTTAAATAAGCAATATTTAATTATGTGAGAGAGATGGATTTAGAAGGAATTAAATTAAATATTTAAAATATTTAATTTAACTATGAGATGAAGAGGAGGAATGTTCCATTTTTGAATTCAAATTTTCAAATTTCGAATAACATGATAATCAAATATAAATAAATTATAGAATTTATTTAATTTAATTATGAGGAATATGGAGATGGTAATTAATTAAATAAAGTTCTTTATTTAATTAATGTAGAAGAATCATAAGAATGAACAATATAAATAAATAATTAAATTTATTTATATGTAGATGACTTTAGGAGATTAATTAAATAATTGTATTTAATTAATTACCAGACTTATTATAATGTTGACCATTTTTACGTGCATACATTTTGCCCCTCTTTGAGATGATGTTCGAGATGATGATATTTTTTTGTCGAGTAACATCATTTCAAAGAAGTTAAGGTATGGATAGAGAAGAATGGATAATGATATAAAGATAGGATGATGGAATGATGATGCCCCCTCGAGAGGATAGGCGGGTTGAACAAACACGGGTAGGCTCTCGAAATGAAATGATAAGGATAGACAAGATGGAAGATGTAAGATAGGAAGTGGATGAAGGAGAGGAATGATACGTTATGCTGCAATGAAAGTGAGCAACCATGATGTTTGATATAGCACTAGACGTTATGCACCAAGATATAAGGACCAAGGTGACGATGTGTCTCGTGCCCCAGCCTAATACAACCTTGTCTAGACGTATGAGGAAAGAGGCTTAGAGCATTAAAGTCCTAATGCACAAAAGGTATGATATGACCTTAGATGCAAAGGATAGTGCAAAAAGCTACTCCAACATACACAAGATATGAATATTAGCTAGAATGATACGGATTTGAAACAAATGCAAGATAAAATGATAACACACATAAGCAAGCATGCACAAATGATACAAAAACAAACAAGGAATTGTCCCTGTCAATCTGTAAACCGTTGATTGATTGATTGATGATGATGATGATAGTGTTGTCATTGTGGGGAGCGGCATGTCCCTAGATCAACACAAGGATGATGATAATTGATTGATTGATTGGTTGATTCATTAGGTTTACAACAAGATAAGGATCAAGACCAAAGGATGTGATTGGATAATTTGACAAGATTGATTGATTTGATGGGTATGGATTGAGGATTGACTTGCATTTGGATTATTGCTTGGATTGATTTAATTGAGTTGATTGGATGAAATGGTTTGAATGGATTTGATGAAGATGATTGATTTGGTTGAATGGTTGAATGATTGGATTGATTTGAATTGAGATGATGGATTGATTTTATTGCTTGGATTTTTGTTGGATATTTGATTTTTTTGGATTTTTGACATTTTATGATTTTTTTGGATTTTTGAAATGTTTTGATTTTTTTTTGGATTTTGAAATGTTTTGATTATTTTGGATTTTGAAATGTTTTGATTTTTTTTTGGATTTTTGAAATGTTTTGATTTTTTTGGACTTTTGAAATGTTTTGATGTGTCAAAGGATGAAAATTTGAGTAGCCTTTGTGCTAGAGACCAATGACAAGGGGAAAACCAAGTCTAGGTGCAAGGAGATAGATGGGATTGATGGATGAAAGGGTGGGTGATGGGATAAGGGATAAAAGGCTCATGATAGATGGATGGATGGAATGGATAGGTCATAGTGAATGGAATGGATGTATGCATCATAAGAGAGCAAGGATGTGATTTCCAAAGACTATGTTGCATAGGAATAATATGCCCCATTCTAGGTACAAGACTTAGGATTTTTCATGATAAAGCTTATGGCAATAGGATAATGATATGATTGTTTGGAAGGATGAGGTATGTCAAGAGATACCCAAGACATGTTTCAACATTTTTCCCCTATATCTTCATCAAGATCAAAAGAAGAAGGGTGGATGAATGGACTCGATATAATAGGTATGGATGATGGCTAAAAATGGTAGGTAGGATGGAAATGATAAGACATGAAAAGGATAGGTTGGATAGATAAGACATTGTGCCCCCAAGTGTAAGTGACATAGAAGATCAACCTACACATGATGCCTATTTGCTAGGTTTTCATCATGGTACTTATCCAGGGCACCTGTTTACCAGGTTTTCACCATTGGACGAAGGGATTTCTCTTTACTTTTCTTTTTCTTTTTTCTTTTTTTCATTTTTTTTGTTTTGAATTTTTGACTTTTTGGATAGGAGAAGGTGAATATGGATGGGAGGGACTCCAGTGTCTAGTTGCATGAAAGGTGATAGTCCCACTAGATGGATGTCGTTGCATGGACCATGTCAAATGTCATTATGCTCATAGATGTTGGTAAGGAATTGCATGAGAGGGATGGATTAAGTAGATGGCGGATTATGAAAGGCTTATGCAAGAATGGATGGGGAATATTGGATGATGATGCAGATTGAATAGGACTTATGCAAAAGGATGGATGAGAGGTTTATGCAAAAGCATGGACCATAGGGAGGTGATTGGGAAGATATGTAGGATAGTGCATGAAGGGTGGGGAGATGGAGGTATGTGGAATTGTTGGGAAATGGAAGGGAACCATGACCAATGGTTGCACACACTGTGATAAAAATTGAAGCTTTTGATGTGGATGCGGTGTAGGAAGCAATGAAGATGTTTGCTTAGGAGGTGGTGGATAAAGTGCTTTTGGTACCCACATAGACTTAGTATTTTTATGATTTTTATTTTTCTTGTGGGTTTTAGGAATTTTAGATTTTTGAATGGAATGAGAATGTGGGATGGAAGTGGATGGTTGGGAATTTTGTGATGTGAATGCCTCATTTGACTTGATTTCTTTTTTCTTAGGTACCCAAACCATTTTAGTTTTGGGCTTTACTTTTGGAGGTATGGGCTTATATACTTTTTTGGATGTATTTTGATTTGAATTTTTGTATTGATGTCCTAAGGCATGAGAACCCTTAGGATTTTTGACTTTATAGGTAGAGGCATTGAAATTCTTGCTTTTGAATCCCATGGGTATGGTGGAATGGGTGGAAGCTTCATGTTTATACAATGTGTGCATTTGTTGGTCATGATTAGGAATTTTAGGGTATTTATGGATGGAGGGATAAGAGGATTGAATGGTAGGGATATTAGGTGTTGGTAGTAATGGTGGTAAATTTGATGGTGGGATATTAGGAGTTGGAAGCAATGGTGGCAGATTTGATGGTGGAAGGTGTATGGTCACATGCTTTTGACATTTGTAGGATAATGGAGGTGGAATTGCAACATATGTTTTGGGAATATGACAAGGCTTGTGGTGAAAAGTGGACTTGGGATGCATGGAGGAAGTACCAACATCTTTAGGTTGTTGTCCTTGGGGTGTAGGTCCAAGGCCATAAGAGCGTGGAGGGACTTTGACATGGACGGGCTCCAAAATATCTTGTTCATGAAGGTCTAGACCTTTACCTTGGTGGTTCATGTTTTGGAGTGTCCAATGGACAATGGGACTAGGTGCAGGTGAAACACTAGACATGAGTTCTTTATTGGATGGAGAAGATAATGGTTGTTGTTCGAAGGAGGAACATTCATGAATGAGGGTAGAAAAACCAATAGGATATGATGGAGGACTTGCAATGGGGTCGATAGTGGGTGATGGAGGTTCATTAGGATTTTGATTAGCATTGTGTTCACTTAGATCCAAGGTATTTGTTTGATCTTCTATGTGTGCTTGGGAGGCATATGTCTCATCAAGGGAAGTGGATGTTTGTGCATCATGGATGGGTGAGGTGGAAAGCTCTTGACCATGGAATGCATAAAGTTGGCTAAGAGGATCATCATGGTCTTCTTGATCATAAAAGGGGTCTTGATCAAAGATGGAAGATTGATCATGAACAATATTAGGTATGTTATGAATGGGATCATGGGGAGGGTGTTGATCTTTATGTGGATGAGGGGGTAATGTTTCCGCATGTGTAGGATTGTGCTCTTGACATACCTCATGAATTATTTGAATGGAGGTGGAAGGGGATGACTCTTGAATTGGATCAAGGGATTGTGGATGACATGGTTGGCTTAAAGGATTTGGCATGATGTTTGATGACTCTTTTGTATGTTCAAGAATATAAGTTGGATGACATGGAGACATTTGATTCCTTGCTTGTAGCCCTTGGGTCACATCCTTTGGAGGTGTAGGGGTGGAAGGTGTTGGCTTGGGATTTTGATTTTGATTGGACGAGGGTATGATAAAGTTATAGGGTGCATGTGCTAGATTGGTATTCCCCTTGTCAATGGTTGCATTAGAACATGAAGAATTTTGACCATGTTGCCAGGTAGAACTTAAAGTCACATGTGTTTGTTGTGATGTGTCTTGATAGGTTGATGTGGCATTGACACATGAAGAAGTGGATGGATAAGATTGGTATGATGTGGAAGGAGATGAAACATCAGGTTGAGGTGGCATTGGTTGATAATGAATGGATAGGGGATGATGTTGTGGTTGTTGAATTTGACAAGTGGCAATGAATTGATTGGCTTGAGCTAGGAGGTGTTGGATTTGAGGTGATTTGATTTGTTGAAAATCTTGGAAGAGAGTTTGAAGGATTTGTATTGTTTGATGGTCTAGGGGTTTGGGTATTTGGTGAAGTGTTTGAAGGAGGTTTTGAAGTTGAGATGTTAGGTCTTTGTTTTCCAATGTGGGCATGGTGTCACACATGTGTGTAAGCTCTTGCACATCGATTTGTTCCTCAAAGTATGCAACATCGTTCATGTCATTATTAGAGGTGGTAGGAGAAGCCCCTCGAAGTCTGATTCTATGTTTTGGTTTTGTTTCATGATTTGATCTAGAGAAAGGGACTCCTTGAATGATGATCTCAGGCTTAGGTTTTGTCTCATGATTTGGCCTAGAGGGATAGCCCCCTTGGATTATGATTTTGGGCTTGTGATTAGGATTGGGCTTGTTTATGATTATGACCATTTTGACAAGTGGTGATGGTGATGATGTAGAATGATTAGATTGGATGACTTGGTTTGATTAGGATGAAATGGATAGGATGTGAATGTGTTGGAAGAACATGTAAAGTGACTTGTCTTTATGTGTTTGGTGTTTAGCTTGATTTGGCAATGTTTAAATGAATGATCACACATGCACACATATGAATCACACACGCAAGACACATAAGCAAGTTTGAATTTTTGAATTTTTATGAATGTGATTATTAAGCACACACTTAAAGAAGACACATCAACAAGTCCTAGAACTAGTCAAGTGGGTATGGCCAATTAGGTTTCAAACTAATTTGAACAAGGTTGACTAAGGATGATTTGAAAGAAAAAATCCTGCCACACAGCCGGGAGAAAGGGGTAACCCACCCTTCACCTTCACTTCCCAAAGGTATAAAGTTCTTTGGGGCTTAGCCAAGAGTGATAAGATTTTAACTTCCAAACAAGCGTGTCTTTCGATTCACACTTCGATTGAGGTCATCCCCAGGGGTGATGAAATCCCCTAGCAGGCCTCCTATGAAGAGTTTGACAAAATCAAACCAAGTGAGGTGTTTGTGATCACACACACACTTGATTCACACTCACAATGATTAATTTCCCTTAGATTAGAAATGAAATGTGTGTAAAAAAAGTTCAAACACTTGTTCTTTTTAGATCCCAAATCAAGATGTGATGGAAGACAGTGGTGAATTTTAGACCTGATTTTCAATATGTGATTGAAGACAAATATTTGTTTTAAGAGCCCAAATCCAAATGTGTTTGCAAACAATGATTAATTTTATGCCCTAAATTGAAATATTTGACAAACAAGATTAAGAGATTAAGGATGGAATGAGTGCACCCGATTATTTTCGCTTTCCAAATTGTTGTTGTGAGTGATATTGCTGCTACTAGAGCTCCTTATGATCACCTACAAGATAAAAAAAAATGATATTATAATGCAGCAAAAAAACTAAATAAACTCATCAAAAAACTTTGCCATTTCAGAGACGTTTTTGGCATAGCCGAATTAGATTTTATTATTTGATGATTTTATTGATCTGAAAAATAAAAACTCAAAGAAGAGATCCCTGTTAATTTTCTGAGAGCTTTCCAGAAATGTAAAGAAGTCAGCAAAATTCTTTGTTTTGCTCTCAGAAACGCGGATTTATGGAAATCACACAGAAAATGAAGATCGGATTTTTTTGCATTGTTTTTGACCTTAAAATTAAATCTGTAAAACACAGACCCCCATTAGAATTTAAGGAACTTTCCGAAAATGTAAAAAAATCTAAAAAATTCACCGATTTGCATTCAGAAAACCAATTTAATGAAAAAACATAAAATTACGATAACTTCTACAAAAACAATGATACACCCTCAATTTGTTTACTGTAGCCTTTTGAGATGATGTCAAAGACTTTGTAAAAATATTGTAGAAAAATTCGCCACTGTGTAGAAGATATGAAGAAATTGGTAAAACTTGCAGTTTTCTCCAAAAACTGTCAGATCTGCATCAAAAAAATCAATAAAATCTGCAAGTAGATATTAAAAACGGGGCAAAGCCCCACGGTGGGCGCCAAAAATGTGTGATCGAAAATATGCGTATTAAAATGAGATAAATACTATTCAAGCACACCAATGAAACTTTAAATCAAAGAAAAACTGATTAAACAAAGTAAAGCAAACTCTCAATGCAGCAGCTCCTTTGAAGACGTCCCATTGTCCTCTATCTCCAGTATTTTTGCCAAATCTCTCTGATTTGTATGCTAAGCTCCACAAAATGACTACTAAAGAACGAGATTTAAAAGTAAATGCATAAATACACTAAGAATGCAAGATCTGGAAGGTTGATAATGGAGGAATGTTGGTTGTTCACTTCAGCAGCATAACGATATGGTAAAGGTTTGAAGGAGAATGATGGATGAAAGATAGAATATTTTGACAGCATAAGGATGTTTGAAGATTCGATCCAAATGGCTTGTGAAAGGTTAGATTTATAGATTTTCGAATGGCAAAAGCTTAGTTGGCAAAGATCAATGGTTGAGATTCAGTCTGGTAAGATGAACGGTATAGGATTTTCGAAAGTTGAGTGAGAGAAGTAGAAGGTTTCCTCTTTTTCATTTTTTCCCATTTAGAACTAAAGGAAAGTTGTCGTTTTGAAGAATGAGTTAAAATGAGATTTCATAATTAAATAAATAAACTTACTTAATTATATGTGAAGATGAGATTAGAAAGTTTGCATACTTAAATAAGCAATATTTAATTATGTGAGAGAGATGGATTTAGAAGGAATTAAATTAAATATTTAAAATATTTAATTTAACTATGAGATGAAGAGGAGGAATATTCCATTTTTGAATTCAAATTTTCAAATTTTGAATAACATGATAATCAAATATAAATAAATTATAGAATTTATTTAATTTAATTATGAGGAATATGGAGATGGTAATTAATTAAATAAAGTTCTTTATTTAATTAATGTAGAAGAATCATAAGAATGAACAATATAAATAAATAATTAAATTTATTTATATGTAGATGACTTTAGGAGATTAATTAAATAATTGTATTTAATTAATTACCAGACTTATTATAATGTTGACCATTTTTACGTGCATACACATCCTAATATAACATCTAACATGATCTTAGGGTTTACAAGTTTATTATCCAAATCAAAAAATCAAAATCAAACCCTAAGTTTAGCATTGATCCAAAGTCCCTAAACATTCAACAATCATATCATTTACCCCTTTCATCCTTCATCTCATCATTGGTCCTTAGAACCTTAGGGGTCACTTTTGAAACAAGGTCAAAACACAAGAGGAACATGAAATATAAACTTGATCCATACATCATGAGTAATCCAAGTCAACTAAGCTATCAAAGCCTTACAATGCTGATTGATTATCAACACTCACATCTATACAAACCATACATGGGATGACTACCTTCTACAAATGTGAGTATGCCCAAATTGAATTTTGGGACACCTTTCCCAATTGTAGATTTAAATCCAAGTACAAACCTACAAATCCACCAACTAAACAATCAATGCATGAGCCTTCAAACAAACAACATCATCCCACCAAATCCCTACATGCCAAATGAGAATGTACTAAGTACAACTTTACTAAACATGAATTTTTTGAGTCCAAACTTGGTAAACTTTGGGATAAATATGTTTGAAAATCACTCAAATGTTTTTCAAAGTCCAAACACGATGATAACAACTCCATATATTGATCCAAGTCAAGGTATCACCATGCAAAATCAAAATTACCTAAATCAAGGCAATATGATTCCCAATCACAACAATGCTCAATTTAAACATATCATGCCAAATCTGAGTGTCATCCCAAATTAGAACATTGTCCAAAATCAAACACCACAAGTACACATTCCAAATCTGCTTAAACAAAAGCCAAAACAACTATATCAAGGGTGCCAAGATCAAAATCAAGACCAAGTTTTACTAGACCAAATTGCTTCACTTGAAAAACTAACTGAAGCCTTGAAACAAGAGACATTTTTACTCCAAAATCAACGTACTCTACCATTGTGGTGTAGGAACACCTAATGGATTTTATGTTGCCATGAAGCCATTTTGTAAAATTTGATTTTAGTTTTATGTTTGAAGTATGTAATAAGGTCATTTAGACCATATTGAATGTGTTTGAGTCAGTAAATAGGTTATTAGGTGGGTCATGAGTTCATTTTTACAAATGTTGTCAAAAATATAAAAAATTGTCAAATTTCAAAATTACAAAAATGAGGAATATGAAGGGTCATTGTGGGAAAAGAAGTTATTTGGTTATTGAAACTCAAGGGTTAGTTAGGAAATTGATGGAATATGTTTAAATTAAGCATTGGAGGGTCGAATCCAAGGGAGGAAGAGGTGGTTGTTACATTTTGAAGTGAAATTAATAAAAGACCTCTTTGTTTTCTACATTTCTGAACATTAAATTGCTATTTCATAGCTTGGTTTGTAGAATTAGGCCTTTGGGATAGTGTAGCAACAAGTTTTTGAGGGATACATTTCAAAGTAACCCAACTTGAATTTAATATATTATATAAGGGCTTAATGGGTATCCAAATCAGTTTTTAGATTGTGGTTTTGAGTTTTCTTCTAAAAATTATGTCAAAATTACCTTATTTGCTGCTCTCATCAAAGCGTAGTGAAAGATTGTGAAAAAAATCATTTGCTTGAAGTGCTAGAGTTTTGGTCTTGCAAATTTAATTGAGTTTGTGTTATTTTAGAGTCCCCTTACCTCTGCATCAAATTGGTATCAGAGCCCAGCAAAAGGTCTGGGTTAGTGTTGGTTTATGGTTTTGGTTTTGTGGTTGTGTACAGGTTAAAAAGAACCTAGTTGCTGCCAAGGAAAGGTAGAGAAAAGTTGAATAGAAGCAAGGAGATACTTGCTTGTGAAGATGGATTTGGTGAGAAAATTGGGAAAACATTTGTAGGCAGAGGAAGAGAGGAAAAAAAAGAAAAAGCAAGAGGAAAAAGAGAGGAAGAGAAAAGAGGAAGAGATGAGGCAAAAGGAGATTGATCAAAAAATCAAAGAGTTGGAGGAAAGAATAGAACAGTTGCTTAAAAGAGTCACAAGTTGGAACTTGAAGATTAAGAAAGTGGTCACATTGCCTATTGAGAAGATTATTATGAAGAGAAGACAAGAGAGAAAGAAAAATAAGAAGATGAAGACTATGTCAAAAGGAGAAGAAAGCAAACAAGTTGAAGGGATTGTTGATAATGAAGAGATCAAGCAAGTAGAGAATGAAGACCTTGAAGACATGAAGACAACAAATGAAGAAGAATCAATGGAAAAGGAAGAAGATGATGAAGAGTTTGTGTCGACAGCTAATGATAAAGAGGACAAAGGTGAAATAGATTTACAGTTACAAATTGAGACACCAAGGTATGAGAATGAGATATTTAATTCATCATTTCATGATGAGACTAATGACATTTTTAGTTTTCTTCATGTAGAAGTTTGTGGTTATCTTGAGATAGCAGATGTAGAGACATTTGGTTGATAGAGCAAAAGGAAAATCAAGGCATAGAGTGTATGGATAAGTGTGACCATGGACATGATGATATGATGATAGGAAGGCAGAGTTCACTTATTGTGCTTATGACTTCAAGGAAAACAAAGCCATGGGTCAAAATGAAGATGAAATTTTTTGTGATTGCAGGTGATGATCAAGATACATTTCTTATTTCAGGTCCTCACTCAAGGGACTTGAGTTTGTTTTTCATGGGGAGTTTGGTGTAGGAACACCTAATGGATTTTATGCTGCCATGAAGCCATTTTGTAAAATTTGATTTTAGTTTTATGTTTGAAGTATGTAATAAGGTCATTTAGACCATATTGAATGTGTTTGAGTCAGTAAATAGGTTATTAGGTGGGTCATGAGTTCATTTTTACAAATGTTGTCAAAAATATAAAAAATTGTCAAATTGCAAAATTGCAAAAATGAGGAATATGAAGGGTCATTGTGGGAAAAGAAGTTATTTGGTTATTGAAACTCAAGGGTTAGTTAGGAAATTGATGGAATATGTTTAAATTAAGCCTTAGAGGGTCGAATCCAAGGGAGGAAGAGGTGGTTGTTACATTTTGAAGTGAAATTAATAAAAGACCTCTTTGTTTTCTACATTTCCGAACATTAAATTGTTGTTTCATAGCTTGGTTTGCGGAATTAGGCCTTTGGGACAATGTAGCAACAAGTTTTTGAGGGATAAATTTCAAAGTAACCCAGCTTGAATTTAATATATGTTATATAAGGGATTAATGGGTATCCAAATTAGTTTTTAGATTGTGGTTTTGAGTTTTCTTCTAAAAATTATGTCAAAATTACCTTATTTGCCGCTCTCATCAAAGCGTAGTGAAAGATTGTGAGAAAAATCATTTTCTTGAAGTGAGAGTTTTGGTCTTACAAATTTAATTGAATTTGTGTTATTTTAGAGTCCCCTTACCTCTACATCACATTGATTGAACCATATCATCAAAGAATTGAGTTATGTCCACAATTGCATCAAGAATAATATCTCCAATGTCAAGAAGTCAGATATCAAGATCAACAACATCAACAACAAACCCAATCACCATGTCTCGAGGTTCAATCACCACATCTCAAAGATCAGTCACCACATCTCCAAAAATAATCACCACAAGGTCAATTTAAAGTACAAGTTTCTTAGGGTAATAAGTGGAAATACACACCACTTGGGAGACCAATTGAATCATTCCTACAATAGTTGGTACAAGAAAATCTCATCAAAATCCCCATTTACGTGAACTACCAAGAACCAGACATAAAACCACCAGGGTATAACAAGAAGCACCTTTGTGATTATCATAGAATAAAGGGAAAAACAACATCAGATTATGTTTGACTAAAAAAACTCATCCAAGACCTAATTGATCAAAAGATAATAACTATTGGGGACAATGATAAGATTGACAATCTCTCCACCATAGAACACCTTGAAGATGTTTCCACCTCATCCAATGATAAAATTAACATACATCAAGAAGAACTTTTCAATCATGATCAAATTCCACTAACCAACAATGATCCAATCAAAGAAATGCCAATATCACTTGACCCTATGGTTGAATACATTAGAAATCCCTCCACCACAATTGTTGAAAACAATGATCAAGATCTATCCATCAATAAAGATGTTTTCACCTCATCCAATGAGGCATCAACCAATGATCATGTTTAAAATGTCTCTACATCACCTAATGAGTTAGAGGGAATATCTTAAGAATTTATTCTAAAACATGATCAATATCTCTCACCAAAGTCTAGCAATGGTCCTTTCCAAGACATATTGACATCCTTCGACCTCATGATTGCTGGTATTGAAGGAATCTTCAACTCAACACTTGATCCCAATTCACTCAAAGATCAAGAGGATATTAAGCCACTTCCTATGCCTAATAAAGATATCCAAGAACCCTTTATAAGAAATCCATCCTTTGAAATTGATCCATGTCAAGAACTTGATCCAAAGCATGTTGAAAGCAATTTTGAAACGTTCAAGATCAATAATTCATATCTCCAAGATACTACAATGATCTAATGGACACTCTCCTATCTACACAAGATGATCATATCCACATAGCACATACTCCTTCATCTAACCATGAGATACTTTCTATGGATGGACACATAGATGATCTTCATTTAGAACATGATTCTTTTACTCCTGACATTATTACAAAAAAAGAGTAGGTTATTGAGTTGACAACATTAGGATCAGACATATCCCAAATTCAGAATGAGGACATCATGTATGAAGATATCCAGTAGTATCCACTCAAGGAAACAAGTCAGACAAAACAAGATATTCTGAAGTTAGTAGAGCAAAAAATTCCAATAACATCATCTACAATGGTCATGTATCAAAGAATGCATTCTAAACAAGAGCTCTTGGAATAGGAAGAATCAAAGCATGAAGGTACTACTACCACCATACAGGGGGAAACTTTATCTAGTGCAAAATTCAACATAGGAAGCACAAAGAATCCTTATGATGAAACTAATGTCAATACTACAACCAGCCACATCATGAATCTTCATCCACCCATCACCCCATCCACGAATTGGGACCAATGTCAAAATAAAGATTTGAATCAAAGTACAAAGAATTTTATCAAAGAAAAAGAAGTTGAGAAGAATAATAGACAAATCAAATACGCATGGATACCAAAACATACAAAGAAAGATCATCCCTATCAAACTCCATCTGTCAAAGAAACTATGGGGCAAACTAAAAAGGGGAAAATTATCCATCAAAGATGTCCACAAAAGAAAAAGAAAGCTTCTCAAGAAATGTACAAAGTGTATCAAGTAGTTCATCCTAATTCCATGCACACTTTCGTATCCACCCATCATTGCTCATCTTCCCAAGTTTGGAGAGTCAAAGTTTCAAAACTGTCAACTAGTCCATCTCTTATCTTTAAACACACTCCATCCACACCTCCACACATGATATCCAATTCTTATATTGACCATGTATTGGAAACAACCCTTCATCATAAGGATTCTGAAGGCACTCTATTGCGATGTGCGCACAAAGAAAGAGTTAACCCCAGTATCAATAAAATAGATCAAGAATCTCAAAAGTTGCATTCAAGTGCACGCATCTTGGCAAAGAAACTTCTTCAAGCAGGCTATTAATGAACCACCATAATAGAAATATTTACATCAACACCACAAAGTGGTTCAATATGAGCTTAAAATATTTTAGAAAAACCAAAAACAAATAAAAAAATATGAAAATCCAAAAAAATTAGAAAAAATGATTTAAAATAGTAAAGAGAAAAAATTGTCCTCTAGTGAAAACCACTATGGTGGTGCTTTGGGAAAAACCATGATGAAAACCTGGAAAATAGACATCATGAGTAGAATCGAGCATCCACGTGTGCCAATTCGGGTGAATTCATCTCATCCCATCCATAATAAAGCCAACATTCCTTCCATCTTATCCATAATAAATCTAGTCATCCATGAACCAGTTATCCAACCCATTTCCATCCATCTTCCACATTATCTTGATCTTGATGAAGTTCAGTGCACACTTTATGCTTTCTTATGGTAGACATCTTGACATGGGTTGTTTTCATTGATCCTATCCCATGTAGCATTATCTGAGCCATGAAGCATTATCCAATGAGAATTCTTTATCTGAACACCTTATCTTATCGCAGGATAATCCTTGGCATCCTTTACATGCTTGCCATATCCATCCATCCATACATCTATCTGAGCATCCACCCAATCGCATTCCATACATTGCTAGAAATTGGGGGTAGATATTTAGATCTCATTTCAAGAATAAATCTTGGTCTATATCCTCCAACTTATTTGGTGATCTGAACATTGGAAAATGTGAAATCAAACTAGTCAAAGCATTTATGATCCAAATCACTAGCCCATGGCATATTTTGATGAGAAGACATTCCTTATCAGTCTTCATCTTACATCGAACATCAATCCAAGTAATCACTATTAGTTTCATCTAAGTTTCACTTCAAACGTAACATCAAATCATCCAAACATCTTTTATTCAAAAAGAAGCTTCAAACAATCTTGATCAATTGAATCCAATCAATCCATAATCTTGGGATATCCTTCCTGATCATTGTGTTTCTTAACACTATCATTGCATTGTTGTCCATCCTCAATAATGTTATCATCATCAAATCCTGATCAATCAATCCTTGCATTGTTGTGTATCCTCAACAATGTTATCATCATCAATCCTACATCATCTTGGGATATCCATCTCAATCCTCATGTTGCTCAACACTATCCTTGCATTGTTGTGCATCTTCAACAATGTTATCATCATCAGTTATGATCATTCAAATCCTTGCATTGTTGTGTATCATCAACAATGTTATCATCATCAATCCATCAATTCGATCAATCAACCTTAGCTTGGTTTTCAACAAAATCCCAAATAGAGAACTGATATCATCAAACATATCCATATCCAAATCATCAAAATCGTACGAAAAATCCAAAAAACATCAGAAATTCAAAAAATTCAAAAAAATTAAAACATATCAAAATCCAAAAAACAAGTAAAAAATTAAAAAAATATCAAAAACATTGGAATCTGAACTACGTAGTCTCTGAGCTTAAACATAGGTAAGGCTAATCTTTGATTAGCCCTCGAGACATCAAAATCCAAAAAAAAAATTCAAAAAACACAAAATCCAAAAACATTTGAAAAAAACATCAAAATCCAAAAACATTCAAAAAATGAAAAATCTAAAAACATTCATAAAATGTTAGAAAACCCCAAAACATTGCAAAATTCAAATATCAAAACATTTGTAAAAATCTCGAAAAATACAAAAAAAACCTCAAAGCATTATAAAACATCAAAAATATCCAAATATTTGAAAAAAATCCATCCATCCCATTTCGTTTTCACTCAAAATAATCAATCATCCATAATAAACTAATTGTCACCTTCATCCTTTGGAAATAAAATAGAAACAACCACAACAATCAGCAAAAGAAAGCTTCAATCATAAAATCAAAAGAAAACAACAAATATTTAAAACAAAATCAAACTCTTGATCATTTTCAAACATGTCAATCAACCTTATATCAATAGCCTATCAATCAACTTATTAAACCATCATCATCCTCTACAATGCATGTCCTAGAATATATCATTATGACAATGGACATCATTTTGGATATCACTTGGATTCTTATCCTATCAAAACAACTCCCTTTGGCTCAAGGATATCCAAATGAAGGATTTAGAGAGATAGGAATGGGGAAATGATCATTATCTTTTGTCTGTTGTGCTTGTTGGATGTTCTTGTAAAATAACTTGGCGAATACTTGCTCCTAGCAAGGTTTTTCGTATGTCAAGTGTGAACAAGAATACTCCTATCTATTTGTTGAGTTAAATTCCATCACACTAGGTACAATGCCATCTTGGTTCTTTATACCTTGATGCATTGTATCTATGTGTATTATCAAACATAAGGTAAGTAGCCCTTTTAAAATCTCAATCCTTGATAAGCAAATGATCATCATCTATCATCATCATCATCATCTCTAATAAAGTCTCATCAGATCATGAACTTTTTGGATCCTCTTGTCATCGTCTCATTTCTTCTTTCTTCTCACCACGCTAGCATAACATCACCAATGCATCCATCTTGCATCCATCCTACATCCACAAATCATTAGAATGCATGCATCTCATAATCATATCATATCATAATCATCCATCTCATCCATCTCACATGCATTGCATTATCATTTGCATCATCATTATAACCATCCATAAGTCCATCTTGAACTTCTTTATCACAAGATTGACCCTCAAATCAAATATTGTTACTTGATCTCTCGAGGGGGCAATGTACTAGTGTACTTCTTTTCACTGGGGCATCTGAAAAAAATCAGACATTTTTTTCTTTCTGCTCATGACAAGTTTATTCTTTGAACCAATATAGCAAGTACATTGCTTCAAAGAGGGGAAAAATGTAGACATGTCAAATTGACATTATGCATCACATTTTCTCATCAATTAAATAAATCAATTTTATTTAATCAATCTCCTAAAGGTTATTAAATAAATCAATGAATCTTCTAAAGATCTCCATTTAATTAAATAGCTCAAATTTATTTAATTAAATCTCTAATGATCAATTTCTTCTCATTTAATTTAAATAAACTCAAAAATTTAATTTGAATGTCAAAAAAATCTAATCATCATCTAAGTTAATCTAATCTTGATCTAACCACCTATCACATCATCTAGCTTTTCCCACTTGCACAAATAAATCAATTTATTGATTTATTAAATTCATCATTTTCCATCAACATGGCCTCTTTAAGGAATATTCCCTTAAATTTGAATTCAAAAACAAGTTGACATCTGCATCCAACAAGGAATTTAATAGGTCTTACATGTCTCTTATATGTCTCTTGAAAAGGTCAAACTCAACATTTAACTCTCAAATTCAAATTTCAAATCTCCCCCTCTTTGGCACATTGACCAAAATGTGCTCATTCCTCAACCTATCACAAGTTGACAAGTGGAAATTTATCATTGGCTTATCTATAGTCCCACATCCTCCATGTTTGGCATTCTTTTATCCTTCTTGGTCATAAATAAAGGCCTCCTCTATTGTTTTACTCCTCCACAATCTTAGCATTTCATCTCCACAACTCATTCAAGTTAGGATTTCATCTTGATCATCTTCATAGCATTTTCACATCATTTTCATCATGGAGCTTAGCAAGGATTGGGAAAGGGCTTCTTTCCACATTGAAGAAGCACCAATCCACTATAAGATGCTGGTTTGATCACTAGAATAATGTTTCCTTATGTTTTGCTTTATTTTTGCATCTTCTCCACTATTCTTGTGTTCAAATGAATCTTATAGCGAATATTTTGTTTTCTCTAGTTCACTAACAATGCTAAGGGCTTTTTGTTTTTGAGAAAATGCAGATTTAAGGTTCATATAGGGAGAATGATTAGCAAGAGCCTAGTTGAGAGATGGGACTTGTCTAGGGTGAGCAGCGGGTCCTAATGATGGTAAAGGCCCAAAAAAATGTTTCCTTAGAGTAGTGCTAACCTTCACAACCTCTGCATATGCATCAAGTAGGGTATTAGGAGGGTTGTTTCTCCATTGCATGAAGGCAGTTGTCAGATTTTCAAGTCCCTCATAGTAAGTTTCTAAAGCAGTGGCTTCATACACAACATGGGGGCATGTAGTCGGGTATAGGCATGATGAAACCGGTTGTTAAAGGACCCTATAGGCTCATTGAATTATCTCTTAACATTAGTGAACTAGCAATAGAGCTCACTGGAATTAATGGGAATCCTAAACTTCTACAAGAATGTAGTTTCTAGTTCAGTCTAATGTCGAATGGACCCAACAAGCAAATGATTATATGAACAGAATGTGTCTTCTCCTAAGGAATAAGGAAAGAGCCTACATGCTACATCTTCATGATTTATTCCTCAGCAGTTCTATTGGGATCATTAACATGGAATTTTGAAAAAAAGTGCTTAGGGTTCTTAGGCATGACATTGTAATTGGAGAAAGTCAATAGAGATGGGTTATTAGCTAGGAAATCCATTGGTGGAGGCAGGGGTGGTAATGGTTGATTTATGGCTGGCTGAGGTTGTTGGATGGGAATGTACTCAAAATTGGATGAACTTGATGAAGATGAGAATGATGGAGATGATGGAGATGGCTGGGTGGATGATGATCCTCCTTTTCTGCTGGCGCTTCTTGACCTACTAGGGGCTAGTAATTCTTGAAATTCCTCCTCTCCTGGAGTAGATCTGGTTCTTCTTTTGAATCTTTTAGGAGAGATGGCAAATAGAAATTGATCTAGCTTGCTTATTCAGGCCCTCCTTCTAGCACCAATCTATTGATGATGTTTTTTGCATAGCAACAACTTAGACAAAATATGAAATCCTATGTATCTTGAAAGCTAAATCTCTATCAAAAAGCCTCAAGAGATAACCCAAGGGTCTCTAATGTCAGGTCTTGACAATGCATAAACAACTCAGTGATAAATGTGAAAATGTTAGTAATCACAAAGGGACCTTACTACAAACAAATTCTGAATCTTTAATTTATCAAATCTAGCAATATGATTATACTTCAATCCTAAATCTAACCCAAATGATAAAGAAAATAACAAAAGATTTGGGTTTTAGAGAGATCACTAAGATTAATGCTACTCCTAAGATTAACAAAGCAAATGATGAAATACTTGAAATGGACCAATCCTTCATAAAATAATTCCTGCTTATCCTAGATGAACCTGCAATCTCACAAAAATAGTGCAATCTTCTAAGGTATTAAGATTTCTAGATCATGAAGATTCATCCAAGACAACCCAATTGCAATATCTCCACAATTGAACTAAGTACAATAAATATAAGGTCCAGGCTAACTTTGAAAAGAAACTAACAATCAACTAGCTGTAAAAAGTATAGACTAGGGATTGCTGCAAACACTTCAATCATCAAACCATAAACACCATTAAATCAAATTTAAATTTTAATCTAACATACATCTAATAACCTTGAGCAATTTTAAAAGATAGAATCACAAGAACCATGCAAGATAAGTCAACAAAAAAGAGATCACTAGAAAATCACAATGTCTTCAATTGTATTGAATCACTGAATTTTAGCAACAATTCAATGTTCTATGTTATAACACTTTCTCAAAATGAACTAACTTCTAACTCTGCTCTACTGCCTAATTCGCTCTTGTATCAAAACTATTTTTCTTTTTTTATCTATCTATGTATATCCTAAAAATGAGGCAGAATGCCAAATTTATAGAAAACCCCCAAAGCATATCAGCCTAGCTAGGGTTTACAATAATAAAATAGCCACAAACAAGTTGGCCCAAGGAGAATTCAAAATGAGATAAATTTGCATTAAATGTATGAACTCCATCTAGGTCGGCCTGAGATCTCCAATATAATTCAAACCAATGCATGTGAAGGAGAAGGAAAATAATAGGGAAGCACAAATTTCAATATAGCCCTGTATTAACTAATTCCTTGTATCTTTATCCTTAGCATGCCTCTCCTTATCCTATACTATCAAGAATGCCTTATCCAAGTTGGCCAAGGGTGGAGTAACCAAAAATTTAAATTTCCTCTCCAGGTCAGCCACAGGTGAATTAATAAATATTTTAAATCATCCTTCAATCGAACTAATGTCCTCGAGAGCCTCCTTGATGACCCTGTTAAATTCAGCCTGCACTCAACAAAAACCACTATCAATAATATCCATTATAACATAAAGATCAAAATTATCCCATCACCAATAATATATTCATCATCCAAATAAACCCAAGAAAAGACCAAAATCAACCCAAAAACATCGTTAAATCATTTTCTAAATAGTTCAGGATTTTCACCCCTTCGTGGAATCCATGCCAGGAAGATACCACTGGAATAAGCACAATAACCATCCAAAAGTCACTCAATCAACATAATTAATTAATAAATAGCATGAGAGATCTCAAAATAACTCAAATTAATCATAAAATGCATAGTCATTCGTTAAAAAATCATGCTACCTCATATTCCTTTACCTTCCACCAAGTTCTAGAGAAATCTGCATGGGATGAATTTTCGCGAACAAAGCAATAGTTAGTAGCTTTTGGAAAAACAAAGGAAAAAAGGACTTTTAGAAAAATCTAGAGTAAGCAGAAATCTGTGAAGCAGGTAAAACTCTAGAAAATTGTGAATTTAGGAAAATCAGGAGAAAATGAAAAGTCGGGGAATTCCGGCTGAAGAGGAAGTCTGCAGAGATCTTGAAATGCCAAATAACATTGTTTTCTCGCTACCCCATTCACTCAGATTGATCGAATGATCACAAATTTGAGGACCCTAGGTATGGAACTAGGTTAAGTTGAACCTTCTATAGATCTTCGTTGAATTCTAGGCTCATTCGAAAGTAAATTAAGATGAAATGGTGACACCCTAGGCATGAAACCCTAAATTGGCCATTAACGCACAGAGCAAGCTTGGACTTAGATAACTCGACTGTTGGGTTCTCACAAAGGTTATTTACGACACACAAGAAAGCTATATCTAGATGAAAATGAATGAAAAAGCTCATAAATTACTTGGGAAACCATAAATAAAGCAATATCAAGCAACCCTAGCCCCAAACGCTCAAACATACAGGATGTCAATGATAAAGCAGAATGGCATAAAGCCCCAAAAATCAATTAAATTCATAAACCTAACAGCAAGATGAAATTTCAAAAAAAATCCAGTCTGGGCAGAATTCTGTGAAGAACCAAATTCTCTAAACTGTAGTGTTAATTCACTTTGTTGGACTTTGATTGAAATCCGAGAAAATCTGGATGGGGCGGATTTTCCCGAAATGAAATAAAAACTCAAATTTTGCTCATAACTTAATATTTTCAGTATGCAACTTAGGGGAATCACTTAGGCAAGCTAGATAAACACTTAAGCTCATGCCAAGGCAATGTAAATCCTCAAAATCAAAGGGCCAGAAACACAAAAGTGAAAGAAAAAGAGGGTCCCTTCTTTCAACAGGGCGTGTGTGCAAAAACTACACAACATTGACCTTTTGAATTTTTCAACATACATCAACTCACATTGAACACACACCAAAATGATATAATCAATCACATATATATATCTGCTACCAAGAATTATGTAAGAAGGGGGGACTGCAATGTGCAAGATCCTAGGTCACAGAGGATTGAGACATGAGAGGCTGCCCTAACTTACCTCAGCTAAGTGTATTGATTAGGGTTTTGAGGATGAGAATGATGAGAATTATAGAATCCTACAACCACTCTATGATCCTGAATCTCAAGATAGGGCTAGGCGAGTCAATTTTTGAGTTTGAATCTATACCTCAAGAAGTTCTCTACCCAAGGAAATTAGCATGGGTTTTGAATGACAACGCAAAGCATTGTCATCTCAGAAGTGCATTGTAGTCCATACAGTTAGATTCTAGTAGAGGCAAGGTTGGAGTCTCTAAATCCACTAATATCCTGGCCTAACAACTTCTAAGAGAACAAAACAATATTAAGAAGTATGAGAAGTATAAAAAATGATGATAGAGAAGGTATACCAAAGCTAAGGTGATGAAGATGATCTCGTAGAAGAACTTGTTCACCAGCTAGCTCCTTAGAGTGTGCCCAACCTACACATAACAAGAGAGAAAAATGTTGGGGGGTGGCTGTATGGGGGTCTACCTTAGTCAGATCCCCATTTAGGTGTTCCCACCTCCATAGATAGCCAATGGAAAATAGATAAATAAGTAACAAAAATACAAGCACTACAAACAATACTATGCTACTCAACCAAATGATAGAGGAGAGGAGAGGAGAGGGAAGCTTGCCACCTCCACCAAGAGCACTCAATGCTACTTGGGGGAGAAATGAGAGGAAATCAAGCCTTTGCTACAATGGAGTGGTTCCAAACTTTCTCTACCAATGTGATGGAGTGTGATATTGTTGCTATGGAATGCTTGGAAGTGAGTGCAAATGAGCTTGTGAGAGTGAAAGTATGAGAGATTGAAGTGGTAGAGTCCTTCCAATATTTCATCCAATCTTAAAATGCAAGTTCAAAGACTGATTATGAAGGAATGAGAGAGGAAACAACCATATTCGGGTTGGGTGGCCAAAGGAGGCATTACAACTTCACTGCCAATGGGAAGAGTAACACCTCTACTGGCTCAACTACAAGAATCTGCCAAGGACATAAGGGTGCTGCGTGGATGTCTACGCACCACGAGGGAATCCCTAAAAAAATGTCTCCTCTAACACACAAAATAGGCACCAAGTGGACTTCCATCAGCAGGCTTAAATGAATTTAACCCTTCAACTTAGGTTTTCTAAAGTGTAATAAGGAAAAAAGGGGAATTGCACCTAGGGTGCAAATTCGCTCTTATAAATTTTTCCCCTACTTTAGCAAGCACAAATAGTGATGATTTCTTGGTAAATTAGATCAAGAAGAGAGTAGAGTTAGAAAAGTATACCTAAACCATCAAGGATGTAGACCATGATCTAGTGAACCTGAAGATGCAAGAATAACAAAGAACTCCATGTGTAGTTTTCACACACACTCCCCACTAGATGTAGGGACCCTCTTTCTAGCTTTGATTTTTTGATGCTTTGGCCCTTTGGTTTTGAGGATTTAGTTCTTTTTCCATGTGCTTGAGTGTTTATCTTTCTTGTACAAATTATCCCCTTAATTTATTCATTAAAAATCTTAAGTTTTAGGATATTTTTGGGTTTTCCACTAATTTCAGGAATTTCCTCCTTTGGCAGAATTCCTCGGTTTCCTTGAAAACTTGATAAGGAGGAGTTTACACTATGATCCAAAGATTTCAGTCCTTCACAGAATTTTGTGTCAACTAAATTTTTCCAAAATTCCTATGCTTCATTGAATTCCTAGGTTACATCTTGGGTTGTCTTGTTAATGGCATTAATGCTTGATTGTATGATTTATGTGATGTATGTATTTAGTCAATTTTGAGGGATTCTTGTTCCATTAAAGTTTTATTATTTGAATTCTACTAATCTGAGGGGATTGATCTTGAGTGCTTGGCTTAATTTGGAATTTTCACTTGTGGATTCTTGGATTTGGTGGTGAATTTCTTGGGCATCATCATTGTTGTTGCTATTTTTTATGGCGTCAAAGCTTGCTACTAGTCATTGTTATAATCAAATTCACTTCATCAATGGTATGTATTCATTGCCTTCCTTTTGATTAATGAATGTGAATAATTCTTTGGTGTCTTGAGTATGCTTGGAGTCTGTATTTTTCATGTTTGGCATTGAGCATTCTAAAGCTAGGGATGTGCAAGACATTTTCATGATTTCTTGATGTCTAGAAGGTGCAACCCTCTAGTTAATTTTTTCTAGGTTTGATAATGCCAACTTCACCTTTGAACTTGACCCTATGTGTGTTATTGTCTCTGCTTGGTAGGATTTAGGGTTATTCGATTTTGCTAAATTGATGACACCAAGTGAGTTCATAAGCTTATCTCCAGTTTCATTAGGAAGTAACTTACTTGTGTGGGCCATGAAAGATCCTTTTTTGAACTCAGCAAAACAAGTAAGTTAAATCCAAGCTAGTTATGTGTGTTCATGGATGAATTTTATGATTTCAAGTTTAGGGAATCACCAATCCCCATTGATTTTCTTTTGATTAAGTTTACAATTTGAATATGATCCATAAGAGATGCAAAACAAGCTATCTTTAAGCCCAAAATCCCTAAATTTGTGATTGTTCGATCAATTTGGGCGAAGTCATGAAGAAATGATAACTTTCAGGATTTCGAGGTCTTCATGGAATTCCTTAACCCTTGGAATTCTCTAATTTTTTGTTGTCCCTTCATTTTGCTGAAGATTTGCAAAAACATGGAATTATGCCTACATCGCAGATTTCCTTCCCTTATAGATATCCCCGAAGAATCCCACAATATGAAGAATTAGAGAAATAAACGGATTAAATGTTATATATTTTGGCATCTCATGGATGATTTGAATAATTAGAGAGATGGTTCATTCTTTTTCTTCATTTGGGATGATTAACTTATGGTATTTGCACTATGATCATTAAAATTTTCTTGGCATGGAATTTCCTGAAATTCCTCTCTGGCTTGATTTCCCTAGATGGCTGAAAATCCCAAATTTCAAAGAAATTGTGCCTTATGATGATTCAAGGGATTTTAATCATGAATTTGAGCTTATTAAATGATAAATATGTTGTTTTTGATTGCTAACCTTGATTCTAATATTGTAAAGAGGATTTATTGTGTTCTTTTATTCATTGCAGGTTGAATCAAGTAAAGTAGTTGTTGGTGTGACCAAGAGAAAATAGATTGATCTAGGTGCTGAAGGATCTTTAGTCTCAGAAGCAGAAAGAATCAAATTGGACATAAAAAGTAAGGTTCCTGAGAGTAAGTTAACTTCTATCTAGTTGGAGGTCACTAATACAAATGTAGGTAAGTGAGATTATAAGGAATTCAAGGCCAGAATGGAAGTAAAGGATCCTCCTCTATTGGCAGGAAGACTAGTGAGTTCGGGATTGGCTAATGTGGCTGGATTTCCTCCCACTGTGCATTGCTATGAGTTGGTGCTATAATGTGCTAGGAACTATGATCTAGGCACATAGAGAGTGATTGGTCCACAAGGAAGATTGTTGGCTAATTTCTCTCCTATTTTAGTGGCACAAACTTTTAATATGCTTGATAGATCTCATGTTGTGGGTCTTGACCTTGATGTAGCCAAGAAATAGTATGTAGATGATACAAACAAGGCTCTGCAAATCATGAATTCTTGGTTGGAAAAGCCTAAGCCCCACATCTCTAAACATCCAAAGAAACTATTCAGGGAGAAGTTTAAGGAAAAGTATTATGATGCAATTACACTCCTTAGTAGAGTAGTGGGCTTGAAAAGTACAGGAGTCTGAGAATTGGATGTTCTATGTTATTGTGAGGATGGAATAGAACATTGATTATCACTGGGTAGGCATCATTAGTGCAATGATACATGAGCATCTGTGTAATGTGTTACAAACAAAGAGCTTCACCATGACCTCCTACTTGGTCTATGCACTTGCAAGATTCCATCCCTACAAAGGACTAAGAGCAAGAGATTTCTTCAAGCAATATGTGATCTATGAAGTCTACCCACAATTTCACTTAGGAAGCTCAAGCTATAGGAGGGTGAATGATTCATTCACCATGTACATCATGAAACTGCTTCAAGGTGCAGAACATGTTAGAATCTTAGATAATGCAAAGGAATTGATAAAGAAGTTTGGGCCTTGGTTCATAGATTTCCCCACTTTCTCCTACATCAAGATAGATGGTTGTCATAGAGCTCCCTACAAACTTCCCAAGTATCCCACAGACCATATCATACTCCTAGAGGTCACAAGGAAGATATGTGACTTTGATGTTATAGTGCAGAAGGAAAAACACAAGATTGGGTTTGGTAATGACTTCCCGCTCAGGGTAGGAAACAATGAAGCATGTTCTTCCTTCATTTTAGTGCATTCTTCTAAGGAGGAAATGAGTGCCTTGGGCTTGTTTTTCCACTCCAAAAGGCCTAGGTTTGATAGAACTAGTGAGGCACAAAAGAGGGCCAATAGAGAGTTCAACCACAAGGATGATATAGAAGACTACTAGGCTAATTGTAAGGATGAGTTTGAGGTTAGGAGGAAGAAATTCTCTAGGATACCAATTAATTTGATCATATTGTACAATGTCAAGGCTATCCCTAATCAAATTGATGATGATGGGGATGTGATCCAGAACCATGATTATGAACCTATCAAGGAAAAATTAGTAGGAGAGAATGATAGGTTGGAAGAGGAGAAAATAAAGTTGGAACAATCACAACTTCTATTCTCAAGTACACTAGATTGTGGATCAAATACAAGATTTGGGAGCTAGACAACAATGACACATAGTGCATGTATGACTTGATGGGAGACCTAGAGTCCTACTCCACCTCTGAGGAGACTAAAAAAGATCCTAACGGAAAGGGTAAGGTAGATTCTTCCTTCAAGATCAAAGTCAAAGGTACCCAAGCAGAATCAAAGGTAAAAAAGAAGAGAAATCCCATGGCTAAAAAGAGGAAGAATGTTTCCAAGAAAGATAAGTCTGCTACTGAAGATTAACCTAATAAAGAAGAGGAAAAATATAGTTCCTCTATACCAAAAATAATGAGAGTAACAAGAAATTCAAAGAAGGATGAACCCTCCAAAGGAGAAAAGGGAGCAAGCCCTCAAGTTGTGAATGTGGAGAGTTTTGGGGAGAGGACACAAGTCTATACTAAAAGATCAAGAACCCCCTCTCCAAAGGATAGTGCACCAAAAGAGAATGTTTCTATAGCCTTTTCTTTTGTGGAACAACAAGAAAATTCCCCTCCTCTTCAAGAGTCACATGGTGAACAACATGATTCTAGAGATGCAAAGGATAGTGACCATCAGGATAAAGATGCAGGTGGATTCAAGGAAGGTAAACTCCATAGTGTCAAGGCAGAGATTGAAAGAATCCTAAAATCCTCCTTTGTGACATATGAGGACTCACTTGCTAGTGATAAAGGAGATAAGTCTTCTGAAAAAGAAAAGATACCTATAAAGACCCCTTCATTGGTGCATAAGGAAGAGTAACACAATACAAAAATAGATGGAAATCCACAAGAAAGGAAAGAAGATAAGGAGGAAGAGGATAAAGTTGAAGAATTTTTTATTGAGCAGAAATTGAATGTGGATTCCTCCAAAAATAAACAAGGTGAAGATAAGCAAGGTGAGCAACAATCATAGTCCACTACTCCTAGCTAGCTCAATGAGATTGAAGAGTAAGTAGGTGGTCATAGATGATACCTATTTGAACTGGGATGAATTGTTGGCAAACATTGGTAAGGGGAAGGAAAAGAAGAAAGCCAAGGTGATCTCCAAAATTACTAGGGATGAAGAAGATAATAGGATCATTCACATTGCCACCCCTATTGCAGAGAAAGATAGAAGGGAGATTGCTCCTCAGGAATATGTAATCCAGACCATGAACCTAGGGCCCGCTAGCAAAGATCAAGAGAAGGAAGAATTCCAAGAGTCTTCCCAGGCCATTCTAAGAAGGATAGACATGGAAACAATAGAGAAGGAGAAGCTACAAAATAAAATAAAATTATATGTATAAATATATGCAACACTTGATGAAACCCCTGAAGGCAGTAGGAAGTGAGGGAATGCCCCCTAAAGGCTTGTTGCCTAAGGATGTATTCAATAAACTTGAAAGGATGAAGACCTCAAATCAGGTCACACTTGATTGGTTGCATGGAGTGGGAACCAGAGGAGATGATGGAATCAAATAAATCCTGTCAACTATTGGACATGCTCATAGATCAGTGGAGTGGTTGAAGTATGTGTTAGCTCAAGACAAGGAAGATGTTAATCTCCCACTACAGAAAACCAAGGCCGTCATGGAGTACACTAAAGAAAAGCTGGTAAACGATGGAATCTTGATCTCTTTAAAACTTTTAGAAACCTAGGAATGGAATGAAGCTTTGAAAATTAGACAAAGGGTATTGAAGAAGGTGTATAAGAAGGGGAAAAAAATAGAGATCACCTTGACTGACATATATAGTAATTGTATTTCATTTTTTGAAGTCATGACTAACAGAAAGAAGTTTGCACCAAGGCATCTCAGCCTGGAATAGTTAAGGAAATGGTGGCATGATGTTTATGTCCCAATAGATGATGGACCAATCACAATGCACCATTTGGATGATGTGGCCACATACATTGCAGTAATGGAGAAGAACCAAACCCTAAAGGTGGAATGGGATAAAATAGTCAAGCAAGCAAGGGAAGATATTAAATCTATTGAAAGGAAGTTTAGAATATGAATTATTCCACCTTTGACTAACTTGGAGAAGACTTTCTTGATGGTGCAAGATAAGGTGGGGCGAGATAAAGATAAGGGGGAGAGAATTTAATGCAAGGCTTCATCAAAAAATTTTATTCCCCATTATTCCTTCTACATTCTTCACATACACTAGACAGAGCTATATTGGAGAACCTAGGGCGACCTAGAAGAGTTCGAGCATTTAATGCAAATATTGTTTTATTCTAGAACTATCTTAGCTGACCTTGTTTTGGGGCTGATTTTTATTGTAACCCTATTTGGGATAACATATCATGCAATCTCTATAAATAGGGCATTCTATCTCATTTGTAAGGGCTAGATGATTAGACTTTGAAGTGAGCTAAGTGATAGAGCAAGGAGTTAGGTGTTAGTTTATTGTGAGCAAGTGTTGTAACAAAAGATTGAAATTGTTGCTACATTGGATGACTTAGTGCAAGTAAAGACATTGTGATTTGGTGTCCTTGTGTTAACTTTATTTTGAATGGTTCTTGTTGTTCTATCTTTTGGAATTTCCTTGAAAGTATTTGGTATATGTTAGATTTAAGGGTAGATGATTCAATATTTTTTATGGTTTCATTCTTGAAGTGTTTGTAGCAATCCCTAGTCCATAATTTTTGCAACTAGGTGATTGTGAGTTGCTTTGTAAAGTTAGAATGGACCTTATATTAATGTGCTAAGTTCAATTGTGAGTATTTATTCCTTTCAATTGTAAAATTTGGGTTGTTTTGAGTGAATGCTTTACATTTTGAAAATCTTTATTACCTTAGAAGATTTCTTTGTTCCTTGTGAGATTGTAGATTGAATCTAGGTTAAACAAGAATTGGTTTTAAGGGATTGGTCCATTTCAAGCATTTTATCATAACATTGTTGACTCTAGGGTTAATTTCAGTCTTAGTATTTCTCTTAAAACCTTATATTTTTCCTTTTCTTTTATTATCTATGTTAGACTTAGGATTTGAAGTATCACCATATTGAAAATATGATAATTTCTAAGATCCAACATTTGTTAATAAGGTCCCTTTGTGAGTACCAATATTTTCACATATTATTTGAGATATTTATGCATTGTCAAGACCTAACATTAGAGACCTTGGGGTTATCTCTTGAGGATTGTTGATAGAGATTTACCTTTCAAGAGAGATATAATTTCCATATTATGTATGAGTTGTTGTTGTGAAAAAAACAACATCAATAGATTGGTGCTAGAAGGAGGGCATGAATATGTTGGAATTGTGTGCCTCAATCCCATAGGCTAAAACTTCTTGTGAGAAATTTTGGTGAGACTAAGGAGATGTCTGGCCGATCTGCTAGTTGATCCTAGACTATCGCTCTGACCACTTGAATGTCTTGGCGATTGACATCTGAAACCTTCCGCATAACCTTGGTCTGTTGGAATGTGTTTCGGCGACGATAGGAAGTCTTGTCGATATTGGCATGACCTTTGGTCTGTCTAGCTGATGTGGTAATCAACATGAATTTCTCCTATTGGTATGAAGTCTTGGTGATTGGGAGATGTCTGGCTGACAATTTTGATTCCTAGCAGTTCTCAGGGAGACTCATGGCGACTGATGTTTTTGGGGAGACCCTTGGCCAAAAAGGCTTGCTTCGATGTGATGTCTCATCGAATATCAGAAGTCTCACCAACAATGTTGCACTTGGAGTTTTCACGGTAAAACAAAGACTTCGGTGTGAAGTCTTGGTGATAGGGAGATGTCTCACCGATAGCTGAGTCATTGGGGTAATGAAAGGGGTTCGCAATGACCTCTTGGTGATAGTGGTATGTCTGGCCAACAAAGCTACCTATGATCGAGTGTTTTCGGTGAGACTCCTAGCGAATGGAGTCATCGAAGAAACACAAGGACTTCAGTATGAAGTCTCAGTGAATGTGGAATGTCTGGCCGACAGTCTTCTTTGGTGTGACTCTTGGCGAATAGTGAGTTCGGGATAACATGGAAACCTCGGTAAGAAGTCTTGCCAAAGGTTGTTTCTCTCACTGACAGTGGAACATTGTGATGTGACTTGAAGGCATCAGTATGATGTCTTGGTAAAAGCGATAAGTCTTGCCAATTGGTAAACACTTTAGAATGACATGAAGGCTCGGTCAGATGTCTTAGCAAAAGATGGTAGTCTTTCCGACTGTTGCTCACATCGATGTGACTTTGGAACATCAGTATGATGTCTCATCAAATGGTGATTGTCTCGTTGATGACAATACTGATGTCTATGTGACTTGTGAACTTCAGTGTGATGTCTTGGTGAAGAGCGATAGTATCACCGATGGGTTTGTTGAGGTCGATGTAAGTTGTGAACATCAGAGTGATATCTTGGTGACACGGTGATTTCTAAGCGATAGCTTGTGAGCTCGGTGTAATGTCTTGCCAATAGTATGGACTATTGGTGATAATGACGATATGGGCTCTGTGGCATCAGGGAGACACGGTTAGTGTCTCACCGACATGCCACACAAGTTGATCATTGTTGACCATTTGGAAGATTGTCCTACGTGGTGTGACCTGGATGTATTATCTTCTATGCAAGGAAGTGGAAACATCTACGATGTTGAGCTGGATGATTCGATAGTTGGAAGCAAACTATTTCACAGAGCCTGTTGAGAACGAATGCATATATGTATGCATTGGACATTTTGAAAGAAGTGAGAGGGGAAGAGCTAGTGAGAACAAGAAAAGAGAGAGAGAACAGAGAGGGGGTCATGTGGCTGGTTAAAAGGTTGAGGCCATGAGGTCAAAGCAAGGTTTTGCTGGAATCTCTCCTGATCATGTATCATGATTGATTTCTCTCTTGTTGATTTGTACTGTATACTGGGTGAGGGTATTGTAATAGTGTGAAGGTTGTATGGTCTGATGGGTTGATCAGTTGCTACCAGTTGTATCTTGGTGAACAAGATGTAGTCTTTAAAAAGGCTAAGAGCCTGAAATTATATTGTAACCATTTGTTGCTAAATAATACAATGGCTCGATCTTTGGAGTGTGGGGTTTTTTACCCAAAATTGTTTTCCCCACGTAAATCTTTGTGTTCTATTTTTTTGTCTCATTTTTCATGTCTATTGGTTCTTGTAGTAGAATCTATTAATGCATGTTGTTGAATTTACATGTGCTTCTCTCAGAAGGATCAATGTGGGAAATGAACTGTGTCGATTCTGCTTTATGACATAGTTGTACATGTCTTTGAGGTAATCTAATGGGAAATAAAATTACCGAAGGCACTACTATTCTTGGAGGTTACTCTGAGATGCCTAGATCATAGATCCCTTTTCCCTAACAAGTGGTATCAGAGCCTTCTTTTGGTTGCTAGTTCTAGTTATTTCTCCTATGAAGATTTCTCAGTTTGTTTGGCTGGAGGAAATCTGGAGGAATGGACTGGTTTATTGATCCTTTGGTGAGTGGAAGGCTTGTGGTATTTAGAGACAACATGCAGCTTGAAGGATGGTGAAGATGGAAAAGGGAGTTGATCATGTTGTGATCTATGTCTCCTAATTGGTAGGAGTATAACCTTGGTGTGTGAGGTGGATTTTCTTATTCAATGGCTATGTAGCAGTAAAGCTTTCATATTGGGTGTCTATGTGATAGGCTCCAAGGTGATATGTAGAAGCCTAGGTTGTTTCTCAACCATGGAAGAGAGTGCTTATGCTAGGTGGTGTTTCCTGGTGTTGGAAGGCAATGTTTCCTATTAACCTCGAATACATAAATGCTATGGAGTTATTCATTAGATGATTTGCAAGCTTCTGAAATAGCCTTTCTCTCTTTCTCAGATGCATGTACATGTTGGTGGTTTTAGATTTGGCCTAAAAGGGGACTAGATTTCCTAAACTATTGTTTTCCTTTTAAGGATGTTTTTTACTTGCATGGCTCTGTGGTTTTGTAGGTTTTACATGGTTAAGTAAAACTTGTGATCATGTGGAGTTGTTGTTAAACTATTTTCTAGACCCTAGCTTTTGGGGTGTTGCTAGATGAGGTAGTTGCAGTTCTGCATGCATGCTTTGTGCATGGTCTGAGGAGGTGTGTTTTCTTCTCTACATGGGAGTGTTGGTACATGATTTTTCACTCAACATTCTTGTGGTGGTGCTTGTGGGTTCCTTGATTATGGTGCTCATTGTAGACATGATTGGAAAATTAGGTTTGGAGTGATATGGTGTTTGAGTCATGTTATCTATGTGGTTATCCTCTTTTATATCTCAGTGTTGCAGTTTCCAATGCGATAACGGGTTTGCATGTTTGATGGTTGTGATCTATGAGTTATGGGGTTGGTGGATTAGCTACCCATTGGATGTAGTGAGATAACTTGGATGTGTATTGTCTTTATCCATGAGGTTGATTCGTTGCTGGTGCAAAATTGTTAGCTAGCCTTGTCTATGGTCACTTGTGCATTGGTGTGACTGTTTTGAGATGAGAGGATGGATATTATTGAGTACCTAAATAGTTAGTTATGGGAATCTAAAATAGTTGGTCATGATGCTTGGAGAGCTTGGGTGTCACGTTTCAGTGGGAGTTCTAGCAGTGACTGTGGGTTCATCACATGGTGGTGAATGGTCTTCTTTAGTGTTGCAGATGTTTCTTGGGAGAGCTCTTAGATCGTGTTGTTGTACAAGGGTTCTTTCAAATTTGCATGGACATTATTTGAAGATGTGCAACATCTTGGAACCATGGAGGATGCTTGGAGTCTTTGGCTAAGGTGTTGGCGGTGCTTGATAGGTGATGTTGGTTTTGAGTCTATTTTCTTTATGTCATTGTATAATCTTGGTTGTGCACTAGAGTTTTGGCATTGTGCATTGTACTTGAGACCATGGTAAAGTCACTTGAAGCATGGTATCTCCTAAGGGGATATGTAGATCATGGTATCATGATAAGTTCCTAATTCAGATGATTGGAGCTTTGACAGTGGTTTGAAAGTCTGAGAAGGCTACATCTTGGTTGAAGGAAAGTTCAATAAGAGACCTATGAGGAGATTGCTCTTGGATTAGTCATGATGAATTGTATATCTTGAAGGAGTATTCTCATTCCCACTCTTGGTCTACTCGGCAATTTAGAGGTATTTGGCCCGTTATATTTTTTAGATGTTTTTTTTTTGGTTCACTTTCATGATATGGATCTTGAATTGTTGTCTAATGGTTTTGGAGGATTCATAGTGGAAGTTCTACAACTTGTTTTATCTCCTTGTTAGTTATGAGAATTGGTAGGAGATGATGTATGGGCTGATTTCCTGAAATAGGGAATGAACTAGCTTGATCTTCTTTGAGATGCTTACATCCATGTTTTTTAAATTGTTTTGATCTTGGTGATTGAATGGATGGATGTTGTTAAGGCTTCTCTTTTGTGAAGAAGATCATTCTTGGCACAACTAGATGTTAGAAGTGTATGTAGGAGGATGTTCTATAGGAATATGATGTGCAGAGTTTCTCTCTATGGTCATGAAGGTTTGTGGTGAGAGAAATGTTTTTTGTAGCAATTTGTTGCAGGTTGTGCATATCATTGTGGATATTTCCTTGGTACTACATGGTTACATGTTCTATGTGCTGTTATTGGTAGACTTGTGATGCCTTTTGATCTTTCAGATCTAGATTACTTAGGCAGTGGGAGTTCCTGTATGTGTCTTGTCTTCTTCAACTGGTTGGCACTTGGAGCTTGTATTTTCTGTTAATGAGTTGTTTATTGTTTGGCATAAGTTTACTAATGTTGATACCTAGGAGGTATGTGAGATTGGATGGAATAGCATGAGCTATGGGTGCTATTTTCAATCGTGTGGGTTTATCAATTGGATGGGAGCAATCAGTCTGATTGTTGTTCTAGCTAGTGTTTTTTGTCTTGTTTCTGGAGAGTGACTTTCACTAGTGTGTTTTGTTTGAATCTTTGAAGTTGATATTGCTTTTGTATAGCATTTGAGCACAGTGAAGTGGTAGCAGTATCTTGTTGTTGATATCATTGGGATCTTTTGCTTGTGTTCATTGGAATGATGCTCATTCACCTTGGCTTGAATCTTTCTTCCACAAGTGGCATGATGGAAGATGACAGGGTTTGTTGCCTGAATGGTGGACATCTTGGATATTGGAGCATAATTATTGATGGAGCATGAGAGCATGTTTGAGGTCTATGTGGTTTCCTGGAAGGTTGTAATTAGTTGAATTTTGGTTACTTCATTCGACAGTTAGTTGCAATTGAATGCCTGGTGTTGGTTACAGATTATCTGGTGGATTGAATATGTGGAATCCTGTTGATTGGGTGTCTTGAGTGTTGTGGGGTTTGAACTGGTGGAGCTAGTGTGATCTTAGTTTCTATTTGCTTTGGAGGTGCCTGTGTGATCTTCATCAAGTGGGTGATTGTTGGAATTGTGTGCCTCAATCCCACAGGCTGAAACTTCTTGTGAGCAATTTTGGTGAGACTGAGGAAATGTTTGGCTGATCTGCTAGTTGATCCTTGACTATCGTTGTGACCTCTTGAATGTATTGGTGATCGACATCTGAAACCTTTGGAGTAACCTTCGACTGTCAGAATGTGTTTTTTCAATGATAGAAAGTCTTGCCAATATCGATGTTACCTTTGGTCTATCTAGCCGATGTGGTAATCAACATGACTTGCTCCTATCAGTATGAAGTCTTGGTGATTGGGAGATGCCTGGTCGATGGTTTTGATTCCTAGCGGTTGTTGGGGGGATTGATGGCAACTAATGTTTTTGGGGAGACCCTTGGCTGAAAGGCTTGCTTTGATGTGATGTCTCATCGAATATTAGAAGTCTCACTGACAGTGTTGCACTTGGAGTCTTCATGGTAACACAAATAATTTGGCATGAAGTCTTGGTGAGAAGGAGATGTCTCACTGATAGCTAAGTCATTGGGGTAATGAAAGGGGTTTGCTATGACCTCTTGGTGACAATGGTATGTCTAGCCAACAAAGCTACATGTGATCAGGTGTTTTTGGTGAGACTCCTAGTGAATAGAATCATTGGAGAAACACAAGGACTTCGGTATGAAGTCTCAACGAATGTGGAATGTCTGACCGACAGTCTTCTTTAGTGGGACTCTTGGTGAATAGTGAGTTTGAGATAACATGGAAGCCTCAATAAAGTCTTGTGGAAGGTTGTTTCTCTCGCCGATAGTGGAACATTGCGATGTGACTTGAAGGCATCAGTATGATGTCTTGGCAAAAGAGATAAGTCTCGCCGACTAGTAAACACTTCAGAATGACATGAAGGCTCAGTGAGATGTCTTAGAGAAAGATGGTAGTCTTGCTGACTGTTGCTGACATTGATGTGACTTTGGAACATCGGTATGATGTCTCCTCAAATGTTAATTATCTCACTAATGAGAATACTAATGTCTATGTGACTTGTGAACTTCGGTGTGATGTCTTGGAGAATAGTGATAGTCTGACCAATGGGTTTGCTGAGGTCAATGTAACTTGTGAACATCAGACTGATGTCTTGGTGACACGATGATGTCTGAGCGATAGCTTGTGAACTCGGTGTAATGTCTTGCCAATAGTATGGACTGTTGGAAATAATGATGATATGGGCTCTGTGGCATCGAGGAGACACAGTTAGTGTCTCACCAACATGCGACACAAGTTGATCGTTGTTGACCGTTTGGAAGACTTTCCTACGTGGTGTGACCTAGATGTAATATCTTCTATGCAAGGAAGTGGAAACATCTACGATGTTGAGCTAGATGATTCGATAGTTGTGATCTAACAGTTGGAAGCAAACCATTTCATAGAGCCTGTTGAGAATGAATGCATATATGTATGTATTGGATGTTCTGAAAGAAGTGAGAGAGGAAGAGCCACTGAGAACAAGAAAAGAGAGAGAGAATAGAGAGAGGACCGTGTGGCTAGCTGAAAGGCTGAGGCCATGAGGCCAAAGCAGAAGATGAGAGAAGCAAGATTCTACTGGAATCTCTCCTAATCATGTATCATGATTGATTTCTCTCTTGTTGATCTGCAATATATACTAGGTGAGGGTATTTTAACAGTGCAAAGGTTGTATGGTCAAATGGGTTGATCAGTTGCTACCAGTTGTATCTAGGTGAACAAGATGTAATCTCTGAAAAAGCTAAGAGCCTAAAATTGTATTGTAACTATTAGTTGTTGAATAATACAATGGCTTGATCTTTGGAGTGTGGGCATTTTTACCTGAAAGGGTTTTCCCCACGTAAGTCTTTGTGTTATGGTTTTTTGTCTCACTTTTCATGTCTATTGCTTCTTGTAGTAGAATCTTGTTGATGGTGTTTTCTACACAACAACAACAGTGACAGAATATAATATTCTATCTCTCTTGAAAGGTAAATCTCTATCAGCAGGCCTCAAGAGATAACCCCAAGGTCTCTAATGTCAGGTCTTGACAATGCTTAAACAACTCACTGATAAATGTGAAATTGCTGGTAATCACAATGGGACCTTAATACAAGGAAACTATTGAATCAACTTTATCAAATTTAACACTTTGATGATACTTTAATCATATATTTAACCCAATAATCAAAGAAATAGAAAAAGAATAAGGGTTTCAAAGAGATTTCTAAATCTAATACTACTCCTAAGATCAACAATGAAAGTAACCAACACTCGAAATGGACCAATCCCTCAAAACTGATCTCTGCTTGACCCAGATGGAAAACAATAAGGGTTTCAAAGAGATTTCTAAATATAATACTTTAAGTCAGCCACAAGTGGTAGAGGCAAAACCCTAAGTCGATTCTCAACAGATGCAATCTCTTCTCTTGATCGTTTCACTGACTTATCCCAACCTACCTTATATGTTAGGTATTTTTCCATAACTGCAAGGTAGGTGACCACATCATCCAACTGGTGCTCAAAAATGGACCCATCATCAAGTGGTGCATAGACGTCATGCCACCATTTCCTCAATTGCTCCAAGTTCAGTTACTTGGGCGCGATCTTCCTTCTTCCCATCATAATTTCAAAGAAGGCAATGGATCCATTGTATACACCACTCAGGGTGTCATCAATCTGCCTTCTTTGCTTATAAATCTTTTTCAACATCTTTTGCCTAATCTGCAATGTCTCATACCACTCCCATGGTTCATCAGCTCTGGAAGAAGGATCCCATCACTCACCAATCTTTCCTAGGTGTATTCCATTATAGTCCTGGTTTTTTGCAGAAGAAGATCCGTATCTTCCTTGTCTTGTGCTAACACTTCCTTCAACTAATCAATTGTCATGACAATATCCTTTCCCGTTGACAAGATCTCCTTAATACTTTCATCACCCTTAATTTTCACTCCTTTCAACCAGTTCGTACTGGCAAGGGTGGAAACTTTCATTCTTTCTAGCTTGGTAATGGTCTCCTGAGGTAGAGGATTGGTAGTAGAGGAAGAAGGATTAATGGCCTATAGTGGCTTCATTAATTCCTCCAAGAACTTCTTGAGATTCTCATTTTCTCTCTTCAACTCCTACTTGGTTTTCATTTCCCTTCTCAATTTATCCACAATAACTATATTGGAGACCTCATAATCTTCAATGTCCTACTCCACTGATGTAGGTCCTAGATTGAAAGTCTAAACACTGTAATCTTTTGACCACATCATTTCTATCTCTGTCTAGAGAAGGGGTGGTGATATGGACAAATTTATTATGAGCTCCATCCCTTTCAATCCTTGAGATCACCCTAGCCTTCTTCTTACCTTTATCTTTCCAATTTTGGCTAGCAATGCATCACAATTTGGTGGATGATCCTCTACTACTACTTGTTTCCTTTTTATTTCCCTCTCTAGCCATTCCAAGACAGTGGGCTCCAATTGCACCTTAGCCTATTTTTCCTCTTCTTGTTGACCCTTAAGTGCCTCCTCATTCAAATTTTATTTATTAGGAGTTTCATCTATCCTACTTTCTTCCTCTTCAACATGTTCCTCCTCTTGTTAAGGTGATGGATCTTTCATTGCCCCTATTTCTCTTGGAGGAGATTCAACTTCTTCAGTTCTAATAGGAGAACCCACATGTGCATCCATACAGGACTACATTATCTTCTCAATTTCTACCTCTGCACTATGGAGATCACCTTCATGAAATTCCTCCTCTTCAGTATCTGGGAAATCCTCAACATCCTCTGACTTACTTGGTTTTCTTTGAGCCCCTTGAGTGGGAGGCACATCATCATGCTGCTCCGCACGAGGAAGCACCAGAGGTAGGTCAGTCCTAGGTACACTATTCTTTGGAGGAGTCCTAGATCTCCTTGCATACACCTTGGCCTTCTCTCCTGAACTTTCAACATTTACTACTAGCAGGGGAGTTTCTTCCTGTCCCCTAGAGCTTTCCTTCTCTGATAATTTGAAAATTCTTTTCCTCTTAGGCATAGGAGCATCAGCCTTAGGTCCTTGGCCTCCAATTTCTTTTTGCTTAGACCTCTTAGTTCTTGTCCTCTTCTTAGCCTTAGGCTTTCTCTATTTTTCCATCTCTTGGACTGCAGTTTCTTGAATTCCTTTAATCTTAATTTTGGAAGGAGGGTCTAGCTTACCCTTGCCCTTAGGATCCTACTTGGTAGATTCTTAAGAGTTAGAGTGGGGATCCAAATCTCCCATTAGAGCATAGGTTCATTATACACCTTTATTTTCCAACTCCTAGAGAGTGTGTTTGAGCCACAACTTGGTAACTTTGATGACTAGCTCCATCAGTTGCTTTAGTTCTATTTTCTCCTCCTCTAACCAGTCTATATCACCAATCAACCTATCTTTTATTGCCTCATAGGCATGATCCTAAATCAAGTTTCCATCATCTTCCAATTGGTCAAGAACTGCCCTCACATTGTAAAATTGAACTGAGTCAACAGGAAGCTAGAATAATTTCTTCCTTCTGACCTCATAATCATCACTACAGTTGGCCTAGTAGTCCTCTAAATTAACCTTATGGATATACTCTTTGCTGGCCTTCTTTTGAGCCTCGCCTATGATATCAAATCTGGACCTCATGGAGTGGAAAGATAAGCCAAGAGTGCTCATTTCTTCCTCTAAAGCTTGGGAAGAACCAATGGAAGGACAAACCTCTCCAATGCCAATCCTCAAGGGCAAGTCTAGACCAAATCCAGGCTTATACTTGTCCTTCTTGACAATGGCATCAAAGTCACAAATCTATCTAGTTACTTCCAACAATATGATGTGGTCAGTGGGATACCTTGGAAGTCTATATGGGGCCCTTTGGCAACCATCAATCCGAATGTAGGAGAAGGTTGGGAACTAAATGAACCAAGTTCCATAATTCTTGATGAGCTCCTTGGCTTGATCTAAAATTCTAACATGCTCTGCTTCCTAAAGCATTTTGGTGATATGCATGGTAAATGCATCATTTTCCCTCCTATAGTTTGAGCTTCATAAATACAACTAAGGGAAAACTTCATAAATGATGTCCTATCCAAAAATCCCCTTTCTATCCAATCCTTTGTATGGATGGAATCTAGAAAGTGCATAGACCAAATACAAGGTCATTGTGAAGGTCTTTGTCTGTAACACATCAGACAACCACTTGTGAATTACTTGGCTAATGACCCCTGCCCAATGGTAGTCAATTTTCTCTTGCTCCATCCTTACAATCACATGGCACATCCAATTCTCAAATGTACTAGCATTCTTCAATCTAACCACCCTGCCAAGAAATGTGATGTCATCATAGTATTCCTTATTGAACTTTGCTCTGAATAGATGCTTGGGAAATTTGGAATAGTGAGACATAGGCTTCTCCAGCCAAGAATTGATCAGCTATTGTGACTTCATGGTCTATTCATCATAGAACTCCTGAGCTACTTGAATGGTGAATCCCACCACATAAGACCGTTTTGGCATATCAAAGGCCTGGGCAATGGAGACCGGGTTGAGATTGGAAATAACTCTCCCTTGAGGACCTATTATCCTTTGTGTGTTCTGATCATAGTGCTAGTGCACTCAAGGACCAACTCATAACATTGCACCGTAGAAGGGAAACCAACAACATGGGACAAGCCTGATTCCATCATCCTTCTAGTCACCAAAGGAGGATCCTCATCCGCCATTCTTTCTCTAAATTCCTCATAGTCCCAGAGGCCAATATTTGTATCAGTGAATTTTGACTAGACAAAAGTGATCTTACTCTCAAGGACCTTGCTCCTAATGTCCATCTTAATCCTCTTTGCATCAGAAAATGAAGAGCCAGCTACTACCTTTCTTGACTCAGCCTGCATTCAACTTAGAAATATAATAAAAACCACAGGAAAGCAAGTTTAATTCTTCAAAACACCATTAGAATGCATCTCACATAGTCAAAGTGTCATTAAATCTCATATAAAATGACTATAATACATTTCAGGTTTCAAGACCATTTGTGGAATCTGAGCCAAAGAGGAATTTAGGGAAATTCTAGACCGATCAGATTCCAACGAACTAACTAGGAAACACATACTTAACCATTAAAGCTGATAAGTTTCATTAATAAATCACATGGGAGATCCAAATATGACATGAAATAATCATAAAATGTATCACAAATTATAAATGAATCCAACTATTTCATGTTCCTTCACATTTCATCAGATTTCAAGAAAAACCATGAGGGATGGATTTCTGCGAAGAACTAGTCAGAGAGCAGTTTCGGGAAATTACAGAGATGGAAAATTTTGGAGAAATCTGGAATCGATGGAAATCCGTAGTTAAGGCACAATTCTAGACCAATGGAGACTCTCGGAAGGGAAGTTTTGGCAAGAGTTAATCATTTCACTAAGAAGTCTTGGCAACTTCTGGGAGTCACACCAAAGGATGTCATCAAAATAGGTTTCGCCAAGACTGGTGTTTGGGTGCAATATCCTTCTGACTAGGGGGAGTCTTAGCGAAGCAAATGAGTGTATTTCAGCCCAAAAAATTTCATTCAAAAAGAGGTCACGCCAAATGGGGCACGTCTCACCGAAGGCTAATATGAAAGTCATGTCGATGAGAGATCTTCAGGGTGAAGTCACAGCGAATTCTCTTGGTCTCACCGACCATCAGAGTTTAAGTAATCAGTTTGACAAGAATAAATTTTATCTGCATGACATCTCAACAAACTTATAGAGTCTTTCTGAATGTGAAGGTGTAACAAACACCCCAATGTTACTAGTAGGTAGTCGGGGTAAGGTCTTAGTGAATTCTCTTGGTCTCACCAACTAGCAATATAACATAAGAGACGTTTGGTGTGAGAAAGACACTATCACAGCAAACATATGGACTTAGGAGGGCTTTTGATGAAATGTTCTAAGTTTGGGTAGAGGTCCCAATGACTGCGTAATGTCTCACTAATGTAGATTTCTATCATTGTAACCTCTGGCTGACAATATGAAGTCTTCCTAAAAAAGATCTGGGCTTGCCAAGAAAGAAAGGTTTCATTATAAAGTCTTGGTGACCACCGGTAGTCACGCCAAAAGTTAAGGTCTCAGCAAGAGTAGTGAGCTCACCAAAAGGTCTCAATAAAGCATGAATGTCTCCCTAACTTTGAAGGGCACTCGAAAAGAGAAGGATATGTTCGGTGAAAGGTCTCGCCAAAAGCGAAAGTCTCAGTGATAGAACAAAAAATTGGCAAGATGAAAGGAGCCCACTATGAGCTCTTGGTGATGGGGTTTGTATTGCCAATAGAAAGACTTTTAGCATGAGAAAAGATATTGTCATGGTGATCCAATATGAACTTATGAAGACTTCAGTGGTGAACAAAGTGATCGATATGACGTTTCATCAACTACATCAAGTCATAGTGAATAAAATTCAAAAGGGATGGATTATCCCGGACTACAATGCTAAGTCATGATTTCACCCAGACACTGAACCAACTATGGATTTCAAAAAATTTAACTTAGGGCAAGTCAGGGATGGACCTTTTGTGGATTTCCTTGTGTTTCTGGCCCATTTTAAGACAAAATCACCTGATGTGGCACTCCAGTAGGTCTAAAACCTTACTCATCTGCCATTAGCATATAGGCAATTTTAGAACTTAGTTGTTTCAACTATTAAGTCATCACTAGGGTTTAGTAATTACTCTCAGGCAATATTCATCAAAATGTAAATGAATAAATGAACTCAAAACTCGCCTAAGAGTTGACATATAATGCAATACCAAACAACCCTAGCATGAAATAAACAAATACATAGGAATTCAAATCTCACAAGCTCTTGTAATACCAACGTGCCACTCAAAATTCAATTCAAAGCAGAGCAATCAGAGACATACCATTATAGAGTAGGAATTGATCTTAGAAGCAGTGAACCCAAAGCTTAATGGAGTCTACAACAAACACAAGCGATAATGCACAAGAAATCATTGCCAAATGAGACCAATTCAAACCTGAATGCCCAAATCTAACCAAAAGCTCAAAGAAAAAACTCTAAGGATGTAGCTCTCAACTCAAACAATGGAAAATAGTGAGCATGACGGCACAAAGATCTTAGAAATCAAGTAAAATCCAGCCTTCAAAGTATGTACAAAGCCATTAATGCAATTGATAAGACAATTATGAAACTCAAGGAGCTGATGAATGGGTAGAATCTAGGGAAATACAGCCCACGTGAAAATCCACAAAGACCAAAAATTCCTGAGCAACAAGATCCAACCAGAATTCAAGCAGGATTAGGGAAAATCTAACCAGAGTGGAAAATCCCGAATCAGGGCAAAAGCCCGAAATTGATCCAGAACTTAGGATTTTCAATGAATAACCTAGGGGAAACACCTAGGCATTCAAAATAAAAAATTTAAGCACATTCCTAGGTAAGAAAAAACCTCAAAAGAGAAGGGTCAAGAAACCAAAACTGAAATGAAAGAGGGTCCCAGCTTTCAGCGGGGCGTGTGTGTGAAAACTGCACAACAAATGGTGACTTCTGCTGGGAAAATTCTCTAGTACATTTGATGAGAAATAGGAATCAAGAACCTAGAATCTCTGGTTTCAATATCACCATCAAACAAACAAGTCAGAATGCAAAGACTCAAAGAATCAGAACCATAGGATAGACCAAACCTTCCATTAACTAAAAATCTAAGTTTGTGCGCATGAGTTCATTTCCCTCCTTAAGCTACCATAGAAACCAAGTTCATTCAAGTCAGGATACGTAAGGATTCTAACTTCAAAAGCAATGTGGATAGGGCCTCGCTACCAGTCAAGCATCCATAGCCCTGACGAGGTTATGGTTGTGACTCTTCTGAACATAGCTCTACTGCCAGCTAGGCACCCATAGCCCCAGTAGAGATATTCAGGTATCCCTGATAAGTTGAATTTATTCTTTTGATTTTCAATATTTCATTTTTTTCCCTTTTTATATTCTTTATATGTCTCTTTCATTTCAACCTATGAACAATGAAGTTCACACTCAGGGCTTTAGAACCACAGTGGCGCTGAAGCAGAAATAGAATTTTTCACTTGACGAGACTTCACAAGGATTCCTACAGAAACATAAGGATTCTTAAGATATATGATAGATATAATATTTTCAGAGTACTTCAAAGTCAAATCAAAACCAATGACCAATCTTCTATAAATCAAGCATTAAGACAATTGGCAATAACAAAGAATTCATCCATCTTTTCAAGATGCAAGACCAAAGTTCACCAAGGAAATACTTAGAATAGTTCTAGAGAAGATAGATTTGCCATGCAGGTGCAACACACCTAGGAGAAAATAGAGAAACCCCCAAAGCAAAAGCAGAGCAAAAACAAACAAACCAAAAGCAAACCAACACCAACCAAAACAAACAAAAGAAAAGCAGAAAGGGAAACCTAATCTAACTATATACAAGATGAGAGTTGAAAACAACTCAAGACTAGAAATAATACTTCAAATAATTCCCATTAAGTGGCAATGGGATATCCTCTCTAGTGAGAGTTTTTAAACAAAAAGCATTATCTCCTAGGATTTTTGAGATCTAGTAAGGTCCAAGCCAAAGTTTATCAAATTTTCCATGCTCTCCCTTACGGTCATGGGCTTTATCCTAGCAAAGAACCAAGTCAGAAATCCTAAAAGCTTTAACCCCTGCTCTCTTATCAAACCATCTCTTGACTACCCCTTGTGTTTAGCAAAGTTCTCCAGGGCTTCATCCCTTTTTCCTTCAAGGTGTAATAGTTCGGCAAGTCTTGCCTCATGTCTATCTCCCTCATCATAATAGTAATTAATAAACTGAAGTGTAGCAATTTTCAATTATATAGGAAACACAGGTTCTAATCCATAAACCAGGTGGTAAGGTGATATTCCTATGGAATCTTTATGTCTTGTATGATCTGACCAAAGATAAAACCTAAGTTGGGTATTCCAATCCTTCAGGTTTCTTTCTAATAGTTTGCAGATAACAGTCAGGAGATTTTTGTTGGATGACTCAGCCAACCCATTACCTTGGGGGTAATAGTTGGATACAAATTTGATGATAATATTGTGATCAAAAGCCTAATTAGAAAATTTCAACGATGAAAATGTAGGACCATTATCACATACTCAAGACATTGGGCATCCAAAATGATTAAGAATACCAGATTCAAAGAAATTAATTACTACCTCAGAAGTACACTGCTTGCATGCAAGAGCTTCTATCCATCATGTAAAATAATTAGTAATGTTGAGAATATACCTGTGTCTAGTGGAGGAGGGTGGATTGATGGGGCCAATGAAGTCCATCCCCCATTATGCAAAAGGTTTTACCTCAAAAATTGGTTGGAGTGGGAGTGTTGCATACTTTTCTCGAATGGCTGCAGTTTGACACACATGACAAGTTATGACATGGTTGTGTGTATATTTGAATAGTGTAGGCCAATAGTAACCAGTTCTGAGAATCTAGTTCACTATAGAAGGTACCGACCCATGGCCTGTACCGCATCTATCATGAAATTATAACATCACCCTTGTAGATTCTGCCTTTCCCATGCATCTCAAGTACACACCTTCATGATTTCTCTTATACAGGACAACTCCTTTCAACATGAAACTGTCACTCTTTAAGTGTAATTCCCTTCTTTGTACTGAATTGAGATGATCGAGGCATCTCTGGGTCAGGTGGTAATGAACAATATCATCATACCACTCTCTAGGAGAAACATCCTCTAAAGTATAAGCCTAGGCTGTAAGATCATGACTTGTCTCTGCCATCATCTTTGTGAACCCCTGCCCTCTTACCACCTTCATAGGCTAAATTTCAATATCATACTCCTATAGCATAGTTACCCACTTGGCTCTACATTCTCCCAGTTCATTCTGTATTAATAACAACTTGACTGTAGGATTAGGAACTATAGCAAAGATCTTGTTTCTAAGGATATAATGCCTGAATTTCTTTACAACCCTAACTAAGGCGTAAGCCTGCTTCTCCACATTTGGGTACCTTAGCTCTGCATCCTTCAATTTTGTGCTCATGAATGGTATGGGATGTTCATTTCCTTGGTAAGATTTCTAAGTTAATATAGCAGCATAGGAGTGGTTAGAGGCAAATGAATATATATAGAATGGATTAGCATAGTTGGGACTTACTAAAACTAGAGCTTCAGCAATATCCCTCTTTATTTCATCAAATGCTTTCTTCACTTCTGCATTCCACTCCACCTTGGCCTCCTACTTCAACATTGCATTCAATGGCTTAACTATTTCTGCAAACCTAGTGATGAACTTTCTAACAAATTTGATCTTGCCGAAGAATGACTTCATTTCATTTTTACTAGTAGGTGTGGAATCTTGAGAATAGCCTCTATATGTTTTGGATTGATTGCAATCCCATTCTCAGAGATAATATGTCCTAGTAACTTACCTTCTGTAACCCCAAAGATGCATTTCTTTGGGTTGAGGGATATCCCAAACTCTCTACATTTCTAAAAAAATTTGCATAAATTTGAGATATGATTACCTCTTTTCTTGGAAAAGATAGATCATCCATGTAGATGATTATGCACTTCCCAATTAGATCTTTGAAGGCTATCTCCATTTCTCTCTAGAATGTAGCTCCAACATTAATCAAGCCAAAAGGCATTCTTCTATAAGAAAAAGTGTCCTACTTAGTGGTGAAAGCAGTCTTGTGTCTATCCTCATATTGCACCATGACCTAGTTGTACCCTGAATATCCATCTAGAAAAGAAATCATTTGAGATCCATTGATAATATGGAGTACTTCATCTAGTGAGGGTACCGGATAATTATCCTTTTTTGATGCCCTATTCAGGTTCCTAAAATATACACACAGTCTAATTTCACCATTTTTATTTCGTATAGGAACCAGGTTTGCAACCCAAGTACAATGTCTGACCAGAAATATTATCCTTGCAGACAACAGTTTATGCACTTCCTTTTGTATTATGGGTTCTAGCAAAGCATTAATAGGCCTCTGCCTCTATCTGAAGGGTTTCACTCCTAGATTGAGAGGAATAGTATGGGTTATGATTGATGTATCATAAGTCTTCATGTCTTCATAACTCTAGGCTATCACATCTGGATATCTATGCAATGCATCAATAATTCCTTTCCTTTCTTCTGGGGTGCACACTTTACTGAGGAAGATGCTTTTGACATCATCCTAGGATCCCACATTATACTTATCACACTGTCCACTAATGGAATCTTTCTTGGCATCCTGTTCTTGATTTCTAATCCTATCCAGATCAAAGATTCTTTCTAATTGTACCATCCCCCTGGGAATAGTATTGGTCTTTAAATTGATTACCCCTTTGAGGTCCATCTCTATTTCTTGGAGCTCAGTTTCATCGATGATGTGAGAAGCAAAAACATTTGTGTTTGTGATAAAATCTAAAATATGTTTCTCATCTTCAAATACCTAGAATTTGGTGACATTATCAGGTACTGAGGGTATTGGGGTCAGTTCTAGGGTAAAATTTTGCAACCCAGAAAGAGATAGAGGCTGCAAAGTACTAGCTACCTGGGCCAAGGAATCAGCTTTCTAGTTTTTATTTCGTGGAATCAGCTAAATGTTGAAGGTGTCAAATCCTTCAATAAGGTCCCATACTCTATGTCTGTAGTTAGTCATTCTTTTGTAATGACAAGAATATTGTCTCCTAACTTGCTTGACTACTAATTTAGAATCTCCATACACTTGCAAGATCTTAACCTTCTTCTTCAAGGCTACTAACAATCCATGAGCCAAAGCTTCATATTCTACTACATTATTTGTACAATGAAACTAAAGTCTATGAGTAGCAAAAACATCTTAACTTTTTGGCTAATCAGCTCAAATCCAGCTCCAGCTCCTTGTTTTGATTTGGACCCATCAAATCTCAAAGTCCAACAAACAACAACTGTGGGCTTCTTCACTTCTTCACTTACATTGTTGTTTCTAGATGGATTTGTAGAAGGCATCACTCCTTTTCCCTTGTGGTCTTTTGGGACATTCATGTTATCCATTCTGACTATAGGAGTGGGGTTGGTATGTTTCTGTATCTGCTCCACTATAGCTTAGCACAAGCAGCAATCCAATTCTAAATGTGAAGCATTATGTACCCTGCACCAATTGGGAAAAAATAACTCTCCAAAGCTCATTTTTCTTCCTAACTAAATCTGATCTTCAATACATTTTTGAATGAACTCTTGAAAACTTTCTAGAAAATCCAGCTGATTATCTTTTAGATCATCATTACTTTCAGTTGGTTCACCATTGTCTTTAATTGGTTCCACTAGGACTTCAGTACCACTAGATTCTACCGTAAGGTTAACAGGCACTGTGTGGAACATAAGAACTTCCTCCACATCGAGTTCTTCAAAAGAAGCAACAAGCATGTAGTTACCCATACTTACTTCTGATACCAAAATTTCAGTAGAATATTTTTGATATTCTGTAATAATGTACTTCATTCTGGGTTCTCTTTCAATCCTAATCTGGTTTGGCACTCCCTTCCATGGAAGCCACATATGGGAGTGATCAGTTGAAACATATCCATTCAAGGCCCTGGTAAAGTCCCTCCCTAGGATTAGGCCATAAGCATCAGGAATTTCAGCCACTTGTATATTGATAACTTGTTGAATCCTAGGATAAGAAGCAATTTGCATATGAATCATGTTTAATTCTCCTACAACATTGACTTTGGTCCTATCCAACTATGTGACTTTCTTTTGAGAATTAGCAGGGGTGATACCCATAGCTCTACAGACACCAAGGGGCATAACATTGGTTGAGGCACCAAAATCCAACAGACAATTATGTAAATTCTTGCCAAATACGAGGATAGAAATCAAGAATGGGGGTGTGTCTATTTTCCCTTGAAATAGAGTTAAGGGGGTATCTACCTGAGCAACTTGAGATTTATCCTTTTCCTTCCCAGTATCTCTAGGGGGCATATGGTCCTGATTATGAGCTCGATTTTGTCTTCCTATTGGTTGAGAACTAGATACTTTATGGAAATTCTTGATAACTTATTTATCTTAAGACATGGAATTTGCATCATAAGATCCTAAGACTGCATTCCTAATGGATGAAACTCTTAATAGCTCAAATGAAGATAGATTTACCTTCAATTTTTGGAGTTCTTCAGCAACATACGTGGCCAATTTTTCTTCATTTAAATCAGTGGGGGTCTCCCTCGGGTATTCCACCATCTTTTCCTTTTGGTACATCAGCATGTCCTCCTTGAGATAAATATTGCCTAGAAACTGGGGACAATGAGGGATTGTTACTAGCATTAAGGTCTGGAGGTGTGTTGAAATTATTCAGTGGGATAGAAGTAGTAAAGGGACCTCTAGGTTGTGGGCACCCATGTGGCAACTCTCTCAAGTCATACTTCTTGACAAGCCTCTGAAAGGTCTGTACTTCTTCAATGTAAGCTTCTTCTTCATCTCTGGGACCATTATCATTTATTTGATTCTCATTGAATAACCGTTTCATTTCATCCCCATTGCATACCTAGTCTACCCCTTCCTTTAATTGGTCAGATTCCTCTTCAGGTACATTCTCCTCACTTTGCAAAAAAGGAGCATGGTTTAATACCAACACTGGTGAATCATAAGGAATAGAGGGTATAATTTCTTGACCACTCGCATTGTTCTCGACTTCATACTGAAAGATTGAGGTTGTCATTTGGAACTCTTCACAGTCTAATTCAGAATGCTGACTAGTCTTGTGGAGCCTACACCACCCTGATAAAGTAGTCTTAGCTAGATATAAACCACTAGGAGGATTTTCTTGATGTACTTGCAAACAGGCAGACTGATTGACAGGTTGACTAACGGGTTGATCCAGTGGGATGGGGACTCCTCCATTGTTGGGACCTATGTTCCAAGTCCTATTCTACCTTGATATTTGTATCCTCTTGAATCCTTGTCCACCACCTTGACCTCTATCAAATTTTTGACCTCATGTTTGTCCTTTATCATAATTTTGTCTTCTATCATAATTATACCCTCTATCATTGTTGAATCCTCGATCATAATGTTGTCCTCTATCAAAGTTTTGTCCTTGTGGATTCTCTCTATTTTGATTGGACTGCATGTTTCTCTGAGTAGCTTGCAACTGACTGTTCTGGTGCCTTAAGTAAGTCACTTCCATATTTATCTTTTTTATTTGTTTAGAAAACTCATCCACTGTTTCCTTGTCAAGATTAATATATGGCAGTTGATTTTCCTTGTTCTGAGGGTATCCTACTACAACATTGGCATTTAGTGATTAGTTCAAGACTTCAGAATTCTACAGGTATGAAGGATAACTAGCCTAAGGCTGGATATGTAGAGGTTGATTCACATTTTATTGGGAGTAATTAATCATGGATAACATTTGTCCCACAGGAGGTCCTAGGTGAGGGACCAAAGGAAATTGAGGTACCAGATTCATGATAGGAATATGGTTAGTAAAAGTCTGGTTGAGAGTTGGAACTTGTCCAGGGTGAGCAACGAGTCCTAATGAGGGTAGAGTCCCAGATAGATGTTGCCTTAGATTAGTGCTAACTTTCACAACTTCTACATATGCATCAAGTAGACTACCAGGGGGATTATTTCTCCATTTCAGAAAGGTAGCTGTCAAACTATCAAGTCCCTAATAATAGACTTCTAGAGTAGTGGGTTCATCAATAGCATAAGGGGCCTATAGTCTGGTGTAAGCATGATGAAACCTATTGTTGAAAGATCCTATAGGCTCATTGATCTCTCTTTTTACGTTAGTAAACTAATGGTAGAGCTCTTTAGAACTGATAGGGATTTGAAACTTCTATAAAAAGGAAGCCTCTAGTTCAGTCCAATGTTGGATAGATCCAGCAGGTAAATGGTTATACCAATAGAATGCATCTTCCCCTAGTGAATAAGGAAATAACCTACATGCTACATCCTCATAGTTTATCCCTCTATCTTTAAGGCCAGTCTGAAAGATCTTGATGTGTTCCTTAGTATTTCTATTAGGGTCATTGATATGGAATTTTGAACAAAAGTGTTCAGGGTTTTTGTGCATGAAATTATAAATAGCAAAGCTCAGTGGAGATGGATTGGTTGCCAGGAAAGCCATTGGTGGAGGTGGGGGTGGTAATGGTTGATTAGTGACTGGTCGAGGTTGTGGACTAGGAATAGCCTCAAACTCATATGAACTTGATGAAGATGGAGATGATGGAAATGAGGGAGGTAGATGGGATGATGATGATTCTCCCCTTTTGTTGGTCCTTCTCGACCTAGTAGGGTCCAGTAACTCTTGTAATTATTCCTCTCCTAGATCGGATCTTGTTCTTCTTCTAAATCTCTCAGGAGAGATGTCATTCAAAAATTGATCCAACTTGCTAATTCAGGCCCTCCTTCTAGCACCAACACTGTTGATGGTGTTTTTTGCACAACAACAAGACATACATAATATAATATCCTATCTCTCTTGAAAGGTAAATCTCTATCAGCAAGCCTCAAGAGATAACCCCAAGGTCTCTAATGTCAGGTCTTGATAATGCTTAAACAACTCAATAATAAATGTGAAATTGCTAGTAATCACAATGGGACCTTACTACAAGCAAACTACTAAATCAAATTTATCAGATTTAACACTCTAATGATACTTCAATCCTAGATTTAACCTGATAATCAAAGAAATAGAAAAATAATAAGGGTTTCAAAGAGATTTATACATCTAATACTACTCCCAAAATCAACAATGAAAGTAACCAACACTCGAAATGGACCAATCCCTCAAAACCGATCTCTACTTGACCCAAATGAATCTACAATCTTACAGAGAACAGTGCAATCTTCTGAGGTGTTAGGATTTTCAAATCATAAACATTCATTCAAATAACCCTATTGCAGTTAAAATGAACAAACCCTCACAATCGAACAAAGCACACTAAAATATGAAGTCCAGGCTAACTTTGCCAAGCAACTAACAATCAGTTGGTTGCAAAAAGTATGGACTAAAGGATTGCTGTAACATTCAAGTGTTAAATAACAAACATTATCAAATCAAATCTAATCTTAGTATTAACCTTCTCAAATAAATTTTAAAGATAGAATAGCAACCATGCAAAACAAAAGAAAACAAGTATGGCACCAAATCACAATGTCATTTCTTGTATTCAAACTGTTTATTGTGGCATCAATTCTAGTTTTCTATTACAATATTTGCTTGAGGGAATTTACCTGCTAACCTATTCTACTTCTAACTAGCTCCATTCTATATTATGGTAACAAATTCTAATCTTTTAACCTTTTTTCCCAACCCTTACAAATGAGGTGACATGCCCAATATATAGAATTCCCCAAGAACCCGTCAGGTAGGCAAGGGTTTCGCAACAATAACTCAATGCAACAACCCGGACAAGAGAGTTTTTGAAATGGGTCAAATAGGGATTAAATGCACATCCCATCCAAATCGGCCTGAGATCTGTAGTGCAATTTGGACCAATGTGTGGGAAGATAAAAGGGAAGCACAAAATGCACTGCAACCTATCATTAGCTCCCTTCCCTATTATCTCTGCTTTGATCTAGCTCTTCATGTAATTTCAAGAATGCCACATCCAAGTCGGCCATAGGTGGTAGAGGAAAAACCCTAAGTCAATTCTGAAAGGACGCAATCTCTTCTCTTGATCATTTGACCAACTTATCCCATCCTATCTTATATGTTAGGTATTTGTCCATAACTACAAGGTAGGTGGCTGCATCATCCAACTAGTGCTCAAAAACGGACCCATCATCAAGTGGTGTAGATGTCATACCACCATTTCCTCAACTACTCCAAGTTTAGATACTTGGGTGCAATCTTCCTTCTTCCCATCATAATTTCAAAGAAGGCAATGGATCCATTGTATACACCACTCAGGGTGTCATCAATCTACCTTCTTTGCTTGTAAATATTTTTCAACACCTTCTGCCTAATTTGCAATGTCTCATCACTCCCATGGTTCAGAAGCTCTGGAAGAAGGAAGGATCCCATCACTCACCAATCTATCCTAGGTGTATTTCATTATAGTCCTGGTTTTCTACAGAAGAAGATTTGTATCTTCCTTGTCTTGTGCTAACACTTCCTTCAACCAATCAATTGTCATGATAGTATCCTTTCCTATTGATAGGATTACCTTAATACTTTCATCACCCTTAATTTTCACTCCTTTCAACCAATTCATAGTGGCAAGGGTGGAAACTTTCATCCTTTCTAGGTCGGTAATGGTCTCCTAAGGTAGAAGATTGTTAGCAAAGGAAGAAGGATTAATGGTCTGCAGTGGCTTCATTAATTCCTCCAAGCACTTCTTGATATTCTAATTTTCTCTCTTCAACTCCTACTTGGTTTTCATTTCCCTTCTCAATTTATTCACAATAATTGTATTGGAGACCTCATAATCTTCAATGTCATGCTCCACTGATGTAGGTCCTAGATTGAACGTCCAAACACTGTAATCTTTTCTGACCACATCATTTCTATCTTTGTCTGGAGTAGTGGTGGCGATATGGAAAACTTTATTATGAGCTCCATCCCTTTCAATCCTTGAGATCACCCTAGCCTTCTTTTTAACTTTATCTTTTCCAATTTTGGCTAGCAGTGCATCCCAATTCAGCGGATGATCCTCTACTACTACTTATTTTCTTTTTATTTCCTTGTCTAGCCATTCTGAGATAGTGGGCTCCAATTGCACCTCAGCCTATTTTTCCTCTTCTTGTTGACCTTTAGGTGTCTCCTCATTCAAATTTTGTTTATTAGGAGTTTCATCTATCCTAATTTCTTCCTCTTGAACATGTTCCTCCTCTTGCTCAAGTGATGGATCTTTCATTGCCCCTATTTCTCTTGAAGGAGATTCAACTTCTTCAGTTCTAATAGGAGAACCTACATGTGAAACCATAGGGGACTGCATTATCTTCTCAATTTCTACCTCTACAGTATGGAGATCACCTTCATGAAATTCCTCCTTTTTAGTATCTGGGCAATCCTCAACATCCTCCGACTTACCTAGTTCACTCTGAGCTTCATGAGCGGGAGGCACATCATCATGCTACTCCGCATGAGGAACCACTGGAGGTAGGTTAGTCCTAGGCACACCATTCTTTGGAGGAGTCCTAGATCTCCTTGCATACACCTTGGTATTCTCTCCTAAACTTTCAACATTTACTACTAGCGAGGGAGTTTCTTCCTGTCCCCTAGAGCTTGCCTTCTCTGATAATTTCACAATTCTTTTCCTCTTAGGCATAGGAGCATCAGCCTCAAGTCCCTAGCCTCCAGTTTCTTTCTACTTAGACCTCTTAGTTCTTGTCCTCTTCTTAGCCTTAGGCTTTCTCTATTTTTTTGTCTCTTGGATCTCAGTTTCTTGAATTCCTTTAATCTTAATTTTGGAAGGAGAGTCTAGCTTATCCTTGCCCTTAGGATCCTGCTCGGTAGATTCTTCAGAGGTAGAGTGGGGATCCAAATCTCCCATCAGAGCATAGGTGCACTGTACACCTTTATTTTCTAGCTCCCATAGAGTGTGTTTGAGCCACAACTTGGTAACTTTGATGACTGGCTCCATCAATTGCTTTAGTTCTATTTGCTCTTCCTCTAACCAGTCTATATCACCAATTAGCCTATCTTTTACTACCTCATAGGCATGATCCTAAATCAAGTTTCCATCATATTCCAATTGGTCAAGAATTTCCCTCACATTGTACTATCAAACTAAGTCAATGGGAAGCCAAGAAAATTTCTTCCTTCTTACCTCATACTTATCACTGTAGTTGGACTAGTAGTCCTCTAAATTAACCTTATGGCTATACTCTTTGTTGGCCTTCTTTTGAGCCTTGCCTGTGATATCAAATCTGGACCTCTTAGAGTGGAAAGACAAGCCGAGAGTGCTCATTTCTTCCTCTGAAGCTTGGGCAGAACCAATGAAAGGACAAACCTCTCCAGTGCCAATCCTCAAGGGGAAGTCTCCACCAAATCCAGTCTTATGCTTGTCCTTCTTGACAAGGGCATCAAAGTCACAAATCTATCTAGTTACTTCCAACAATATGATGTGGTCAGTGGGATACCTTGGAAGTCTATATGGGGCCCTTTCCCAGCCATCAATTTGAATGTAGGAGAAGGTTGGGAACTAAGTGAACCAAGCTCCATACTTCTTGATGAGCTCCTTGGCTTGATCTAAAATTCTAACATGCTCTACTTCCTAAAGTATTCTTGTGATATGCATGGTAAATGCATCATTTCCCCTCCTATAGTCTAAGCTTCCTAAATACAACTGAGAGAAAACTTCATAAATGATGTCCTATCTGAAAATCCCCTTTGTATCCAATCCTTTGTAGGGATGGAATCCAGCAAGTGCATAGACCAAATAGGAGGACATTGTGAGGGTCTTTGTATGCAACACATTGGATAACTGCTTGTGAATTACTTGGCTAATGACTCCTGCCCAATGGTAGTCAATTTTATCTTGCTCCATCCTTACAATTGCATGGAACATCCAATTCTCAAATGTACCAGCATTCTTCAATCCAACCACCTTGCTAAGAAATGTGATGGCATCATAGTATTCCTTCTTGAACTTTTCTTTGAATAGCTACTTGGGAAATTTGGAATAGTGAGATTTGGGATTCTCCAGCCAAGAATTGATCAGCTATTGTGACTTCATATTCTGTTACTGTAGAACTCCTGAGCTACTTGAATGGTGAATCCCACCACATGAGACCGTTCTAGCATATCAAAGGCCTGGGTAATGGAGACTAGGTTGAGATTGGAAATAACTCTCCCTTGAGGACCTATTATCCTTTGTGTGTCCTGATCATAGTACCTAGCACACTCAAGGACCAACTCATAACACTGCACCGTAGAAGGGAAACCAACAACATGGGACAAGCCTGATTCCATCATTCTTCTAGTCACCAAAGGAGGATCCTCGACTGCCATTCTTTCTCTAAATTCCTCATAGTCCCAGAAGCCAACGTTTGTATCAGTGACTTCTGACCAGACAAAAGTGATCTTACTCTCAGGGACCTTTCTCCTAATGTCTAGCTTAATCCTCTTTGCATGAGACAATGAAGACCTAGTTGCTACCTTGCTTGACTCAACCTGCGTTCAATGTGGAAACATAATAAAAACCACAATAAAGTAAGGTATATTCATCAAAACACTATTAGAATTCATCTCACATAGTCAAAGTGTCATTAAATCTCATATAAAATGACCATAATACATTTCGGGTTTTAAGACCATCCATGGAATCTGAGCTAGAGAGGAATTTTAGGAAATTCTAGATAGATCAGATTCCAATGGACTAACCAGGAAACACCTACTTAACTATTAAACCTAATCATTTTCATCAATGAATCACATGGGAGATCCAAATATAACATGAAATAATCATAAAATGTATCACAAGTTATAAACGAATCCAATTATTTCACGTTCCTTCACATTTCATCAAATTTCGAGAAAATCCGTGAGGGATGGATTTCCGTGAAGAACTAGTCAGAGAGTAGTTTCTGGAAATTAGAGAGACGACAGATTTAGGAGAAATCTAGACTCCACTAAAATCTATGGTTAAGTCATAATTCTAGACCAATCAAGATTCCCAGAAGGGAAGTTTTAGCAAGAGTCAATCATTTCACCAAGAAGTCTTGGCAACTTCCGAGAGTCACGCCGTAGGATGTCATCAAAATAGGTTTCGCCGAGACTGGGGTTTCGATGCAACGTCCTACCGACTAGGGGGAGTCTCAATGAAGAAAATGAGTGTATTTAAGCCCAAAAAATTTCATTTAAAAAGAGGTCACGTTGAATGGGGCACATCTCGCCAAAGGTGAATATGAAAGTCATGTCAATGAGAGATCTTCTTCAGGGTGAAGTCACAGTGAATTCTCTTGGTCTCACTGACCATTAGAGTTTAAGTAATCACTTCGGATAGACTAAATTTTATCTACATGATGTCTCAACAAACTTAAAAAGTCTTTCTGAATGCGAAGGTGTAACAAACACCTCGATGTGACCAGTAGGTAGTCAGGGTAAGGTCTCAGTGAATTCTCTTGGTCTCACCGACTAGTGATAGAACATGAGAGACCTTTGGTGTGAGAAAGACACTGTCATAGTGAACATATGCACTTAGAAGGGATTTTGGTGAAACATTTTGAGTTCGGCTAGAGGTCCCAATGACTATGTAATGTCTCACTGATGTAGAGTTCTATCAGTGTAACCTCTGGCCGACAATATGAAGTCTTCCCAAAAAAGATCTGGGCTCACCAAGAAAGAAAGGTTTCATTATAAAGTCTTGGCGACCACTAGTAGTCATGCCAAAAGCAAAGGTGTCGACAAGAGTGGTGAGCTCACCAAAAGGTCTCAGTGAAGCATGAATGTCTCCCTGACTTTGAAAGGCACTCTACAAGAGCAGGATATGTTTGGCAAAAGGTCTCACCAAAAGCGAAAGTCTCAGAGACAGAACATAAAATTGACAAGATGAAAGGAGCCCACTATGAGGTCTTGGCGATGAGGTTTGTCTTGCTGACAAAAATACTTTTAGCGTGAGAAAAGATATTGTCATGCTAATCTAATATGAACTTATGAAGACTTCATCGACAAATAGGGTGATCGATATGACATTTCACCAACTACATCAGGTCACAATGAATAAAATTTGGAAGGGATGGATTATCCTAGACTACAATACTAAGTCACAATTTCACCTAGACACTGAACCAACTATGGATTTCAAAAATTTTAACTTAGGGCAAGTCAGAGATGGAATTTTCATGGATTTTCCTTGTGTTTCTGGCCCATTTTAAGACAAAATCACCTGATGTGGCACTACCCCAGACCTAAAACCTTACTCATCCGCCATTAGAGCATAGGAAATTTCAAAACTAAGTTGTTTCAACTATCAATTCATGACTTGGGTTTACTAATTACTCTCAGGCAAGATTCATCGAAATGTAAATAGAAAAATGAACTCAAAACTCACCTGGGGGCTGACATATAATGTAATACCAAACAACCCTAGCATGAAATAAACAAATACACATGAATTCAAATTCTACAAGCTCTCACAATACCAACGTGCCACTCAAAATTCAATTCAAAGCAGAGCAATCAGACACATACCATTATAAAGTGGGAATTGATCTCAGAAGCAGTGAACGCGAAGCTTAATGGTGTCTACAATGAACACAGGCGATAATGCACAAGAAATCACTGCCAAATGAGACCAATTCAAACCCGAATGCCCAAATCTAACCAAAATCTCAAAGAACAAACTCTAAGGATGCAGCTCTCAACTCAGACAATTGAAAATAGTGAGCATGACAACACAAAGATCTCAGAAATCAATTAAAATCCAGCCTACAAAGCATGTACGAATCCATTAATGCAATCGATAAGACAGTAATGAAACTTGAGGAGCTAATGACAGGGAAGAATCTAGGGAAATCTTGCCCACACAAACATTTGTGAAGACCAAAAATTCCTGAGCAACAAGATCCATCCGGAATTCAAGCAAGATTTGGGAAAATCCGACTAAGGTGGAAAATCCTGAATCAGGGGAAAAGCCCAAAATTCATCTAGAACTTAGGATTTTAAATGAATAATCTAGGGGAAACACCTAGGAATTCAAAATAAACATTTTAAGCACATGCTTAGGTAAGAAAAAACCTCAAAAGAGAAAGGGCCAAGAAACCAAAACCAAAATGAAAGAGGGTCCCAGCTTTCAGCGGGGCGTGTGTGCCAAAACTACACAACAAATCTGTTAATGCATGTTGTTGAATTTACATGTGCTTCTCTCAGAAGGATCAATGTGGGAAAATAACTATGTCTATTCTACTTTATGACATAGTTGTACATGTCTTTGAGGTAATCTAATCAGAAATAAAGTTACCGAAGGCACTACTATTCTTGGAGGTTACTCTCAGATTCCCAGATCATAGATCCCTTTTCCTTAATAGAATAAACAAGATGGATCAATTTATGTCTGCCATTTCTCCTCAGATATTTCAAAGAAGAACTAAAAATACTCCAGGAGAAGAGGAATTTTGAGAGTTGTAAGCTCCTACTAGGTCAAGGAGGACTAGAAGGAGAGGAGAATCATCATCCACCTAACCACTTCCATTATCTCCATCATCCTCATCTTCATCAAGTCCATCTTCATCTGATTCTAAATCCATCCCCATTCAACAACCCAAACAAGCCATAAATTAGCCATTACCACCCCTAACCCCACCAATGGCTTTCCTTGCTAACAATCTATCTCCCTTGACCTTCAATAATTACAATGTCATGTCCAAGAACCCTAAACACTTCTATTCAAAGTTCTATATTAATGAACCTAACAGAACCACAGAGGAACATATCAGGATTTTTTGAACCTGTCTCAGGGATAGGGGAATCAACCATGAGGATGTGGCAGGTAGCCTCTTTCCTAATTCCCTAGGAGAAGATTCCTTTTACTAGTACAACCACTTACCAGCTAGATTAATTCATAATTGGACTAAATTGGAGAATACATTCTTCCAGAAGTTTAGAATTCCCATTAGTGCTAATGAGCTTTACCTTCAATTCACCAAGGTCAAGAGAGAGATCAATGAGCCTATAGGGTCCTTTAACAACAGGTTTCATCATGCATATACCTGATTGCAAGCTCCTTATGCTATTGATGATGCTACTACCCTAGAGGTCTATTATGAAGCTCTGGATAGTCTCACAACCACCTTTATGAAGTGAAGGCCCAATCCTCTAGATACTCTACTTGATGCATACATTGAGGCTATCAAGGTTAGTACCAATTTAAGGAAACACTTATCTGGCCCTTTACCATCATTAGGACCTATTGCTTATCCAGGGAAAGTCCAGGCCATCAATCATGCCCTTACCAATCATACCCCTATCATGAATTTAGTACCTCAACTATGTTTGGTCCATCATCCAAGACCCCCTTTTGGAACTATAAAAATTTGGTGTTTTTACATAAGTTTTCATTCATAAATTTCCAGATTTGGTCTTACCGTATGCATTTTTCATCTATAGTTTTCCATATTGTCCCATTCAATCAATCGTGTTGTGCATTTTTCATGTCTGGGTCCATATCGACATAGGTTCATTCCTGTCTCCCTGATCAATTATGCATTTCCCGCTTGCATGAGTCTGTGTTGCCTATCAGCAAGACTCATTTAATTTCACAATGATTGAAGTTTGTATGCAAATGGCATTTGGCAAGACTTTTGTGTTGTCACAGCGATGGGTTTTATCTTGTAGGATATCGGTGAGATGTTTCTGTGGTTGTGGTGATGGTGGTGACATCTATCAGCATTTGTTGTGGCTATCGGGATAGGGTCTCACCAAATTCAATGTGTCTCCCTGACTTATGCTTGGAACAGTTTATCAGCGGGAGTTTATTAATTGAGCACTTATTTTAGGATTCAAATCAGAATATTTTTACTATTTTCAAGTTGGTTTTCATTTGTTCACCTCTCATTGCCATTGTGAACAAATTGCTTTAAGATAATCACAAGTTAAGCCTGCATTGTTCAAGACGTTCACCCACCCAGGTTTTGCAGCACCTAAAGAGTAGAAGGTTGAATTTTTTTGACCTTGTCTATTACCCTGAAGCGTATCAAGAGATTGGCAGCTTCTTGAGGCATCTTGCCTGTGTTTTTGAGAGATAACAAATTGGAAAATCCACTGGGGAATACATTCAAAATCAAGGCCTTTCATAGATTCAGAAGCTTTATATAGACTCTGCTAGAAATAAGAAGCATCAAGCATTTTCTCATTTTTGATAAAAGTGAGTGGCGAATCTGACAGATTTTTGTAGCTATTCATCATGAATGGAAGATCTCAGTACAGGGGAGGTCATACTAGAGCTCTTGCTAGCAGTAGTAAATGGACACACAAGGATGACAGAGCTGATAAAGGAAAGAGGATCAAGGAGGACATGTGCATAACAAAAAAGGGAAAAGCACCAAGAGCACATTGTGAAACATATAATTGCTATGATACATGGAGGGATGATTCAAGTGTTGAGCCTTGTACCCCTTAAGATCAAAGAAATCCTTTCTCTTCTCTTGAAGCTCAGAAATAGGCTAAGTTTGAAGCTAGACTTGAGCCTAAATGAATCAGAATCCAACATGAATATGATCAGAAGATGGAAAATGATCAAAACTAGGTTAATGAGAATGTGATTTCTCAGACTAATTATGAATCTTTGACTTATGAGGAAGTCAAAGCATGGTTTGAATCTCAAAAGAAGGAAAGAGAAGAATAGGAAAAGGCTCGAATGATATAAGCAATGAAAGAATTTGAATTATAGAAAAATCAAAATGTTCCTTAGATAGCTGATCGCCCCCCAAAGTATGTGCCACCTCATAAATAGGGAAATCATGGTGCTGGGCCTTCTGTTCCACTTGTATCTCCTCACCATCAGATGAGAAATCATCACAAGAAGCCAAATCATCCATCTCACATTCCCACATAGCATATAGGTATGTATCCACCTCCTGGTTAGCATCACATCCCTCAACATAATGCACAATACAATAATCCTATGCATCAGTATCAGCACCCACCTATTCCTCATCAACATACAACAATGATCATGTAGTTTGATTTAGTAGGTTTTCAGTTATACCCTTACCCAATGGATGGATGTTGGAGGGGTATGGTGCCCAAATTCACAGGAAGTAATGCAGTCACTGCTGAAGAACATTTGAAAAGTTTCAATGTATTCATCCAAGATATAGATGTGCCATATGAAGATTTACACATGAAGTTGTTTATGATGTCACTTCTTGAAAATGCTAGGGATTGGTTCAACAGCTTTCTAGCCTTCTCAATTAATTCTCTTCAAGTATTCCAAGATCAATTCCTAGAGCAGTATGGGAATCTAAATGCACCAGATGTAGCTCTTCATGACTTGATGTGAATTCAAAAAAATCAAAATGACTCAATTTATGATTTCAATCAAAGATTCAACAAATTACAGACTAAGGTACCTTCTAGATCAAGGTTGCCATATTTTGTAGCTTTAAGTGTTTATTTAAATTCATTTGATCCCAAAATAGGGTACAAACTAAGAAATAGATTTCCAAGAGATCTGGCTAAAGCACAGAAGACTGCATTGACAATTGAAAATAACAAGAAGGCTACTGGTATAATTGGTAAAAGAGACAACCCGAGTCCTCCTCAGCAAAGCAATAATTATCAGTATAGACAAGAAAATACATACAAAAATGAAAGGCCAAGGTTGCATGATATGCCTTACAATATAGACTGGAAAGATGGGAAACCTATTACAGCTAGGCCTAGAAGTAAGGAGACTCCTAATCCATTGAGCAAAAAGGGAACTTACATGGTGAGTAATAATTACTTCTATGAAGTTTGTAATTAGCCACATTCCTTAGACTATATTGTGGTAGCTCAAAAGATGCAAGAGGAGGGAATGTTAATCAAGAATGATGGAGAAGATCACAAGGTTTATTTGACTTCAAATATTTCTCACCATGTTGAGGAAAGATATTCATCTTCAAAGGATGAAGGCTATAAATATGATGTTTCAAATCAGAAGTATAATGTCCATATGGCTAAACAATAGGTCTTTTATGATTTTGATGAAGATTATACTGAGCCACATTTGGTTGAAGCACCTACTCAATGCAATGTGAGAAGACTTACTAAAGAAGAAGTAGAAAGAATAACTGTTACAGCAGTTGAGGAAGTAAGAAGTAAGTACTAGTTGAGAAACAAAAAATTAAATGATGTAGAAGGCATTCCTAGGGGAATTTTTGTAAAAGATCAAAAGACAACACAAGAAACTATGAAGAAGCTAGAAAACAAGCAGCATGATAAAACTGAAAAGAAACCTGTCCAAGAGCAAAAAGTTGCAGAATTGAACAAGGAATTGCAAAAGTTTGATCAACCTAGTAAGAAAGAAAAAGAAGAAAACAAAGGAGAAGCGCCAGAACTAAAGAAGACTCCTAGGATAGAGAACTCTTCTTTTGACTTCACACAAGTGTTATCCTAGGTAAACATGTCTGTTCCACTACTTGAATTGATGAAAATTAAGGAGTATAGAGATAATGTTGTTTAATTGATTACAAGTGGGAATGAAAAACATATGAATTCTGAAGAAGTAAATAGGAAGGAAAAGAAAAATAATTCAGATGTCTATTTGGGTGATGCTTTAACAACCTCCCCACAAGTGGATCCATTCTTCACCACATTGCTTATAAATAATAAGTTGCTGAGGAACTGCATGATAGATTCTGGTGCTGCTATAAATATTATGCCAGTAGGCGTTATGAAGTAGCTAGGCTTGTGTGTTGATACATATGAAGGGAAGTGTTATGCAATGGATAACAGACATGTACCTATGGTAGGCATTATGAGGGGTGTTGAAGTCAAACTAGCTACTTATCCACAAGTGGTTTATAATATAGAAATAACAGTCATTGATACTCCTCCTCAGTTTGGGATGCTTTTGTCAAGGCAGTGGACTGTTGCTGTTGGTGGAAATGTTCAATTTGATTTGTCTTATGTTGCAATACCAGTGAATGGTCAGGAAGTCAAGTTGTATAGAAAGCCAAGAATTAACTAGCTTATTGATTATGTGCCTCAGATTCAAATCAATTGTGTTTGTGATATTGATCTTGGAAGTTTTAAAATAGAACCATCTCAGCCAGAATTAACTAATAGTGATCTAATTGAAAAACATGTTGCACAGAGCTGCAATGAAGTATGGAAGATGTATTTTGATGGAGCATGCAACCAAGAAGGTAATGGCATTGGGATTGTTTTTATTACCCCTAAAGGTACTAATTTTAAATATTCATTCTTGTTGGAATTTGAATGTACGAACAATGTGGTAGAGTATGAAGCTTTGTTGACAGGTTTGAACATAGCTGTGAAACACAAGATTAAGTTGCTAACTATTTTTGGTGATTCTGAGCTGGTTGTTTCACAAATTAAATCCAAGTATGCAATAAAGCACAAAAGATTAAAACAATATAGGAATGTTGCAGGGGACATAATTGAACTATTTTATGCCTTCTCAATTGAGTGGATTGACAGGTCAAAAAATATAATGGCTGATTTCTTAGCAAATGTGGCGCTGAAAAGAGATGATATCACATTGGCTAGGGTATGACAGGTTGAATACAAGACAAGGCCTACTGTTCTTGATAACATTTATAACTGGAAAGTTTTTAATGATGATACTGACCTTTTGAAATTCCTCAATTGTATAAATCAGTATGAGGCTCAGGAAATTGATTTCAATGCTTTTGTTGAAGAAGTGGATGGGAAGCAAACAGTGTTTGGAAAAGAAATATTGTAGCTCAAAAAAAAAAAGCTTCCTAAGGGCTTGGTGGTGCTAGAAAGGGTGTATGATGGAAATGATCGATCTCTCATGAAGCAAACACCAGTCAGAAAGGAAGATGTTGAAAAAGTCAACCTAGGGAATGAAATAATACCAAGAAAGGTATACATCAGAAAAAAGATCAACCCTACAATTAGACGAATGTTGATAGAGCTATTGAGAAAATACAAGCATTTTTTTGTGTGGTCTTATGAAGACCTGGAAGCATACGGGGAGGATTTATTTCAGCATGAAATACCATTGAGGCCAGACGCCAAGCCTTTTAGACAAAAGCAAAGACCTATAAATGCAATGTTGGAACCTAAAATGCAAGAGGAATTGATAAAGCTCAAGGGTGGAGGAATTATCAAACCAATCAGGCACTCAACATGGGTTTCAAATTTGGTCCCTATGAGAAAGAAGAATGGTGATATCAGATTGTGTGTGGACTTCATAAATCTGAATATGGCATATCTTAAAGATAATCATCCTCTACCCAACATGGAGGCTATATTACATAAGGTGACAGGTTGTGAGTTGTTGTCCATGATGGATGGGTTCTCCGGATACAACCACGTTAAAGTCAAAGAATTTGAGCAATACAAGACATCATTCACTACTCCTTGGGGAACATATGTATACATAAGAATGCCATTTGGTCTCACCAATGCTGGAGTGACTTTCCAAAGAGCTATGGATGTAGCATTTTCTAATTTGATTAATGCTATCATGGTGGTGTACCAAGATGACTTGACCTCTTATTCAAAGAAGGCTAAAGATCATGTGCAACATCTTGAAAAGGTATTTATTAAAGCCCTTGAATATGGTATTAGTTTAAATCCAAAGAAATGTCATTTTGCAGTCACGAAAGGTAAGCTCTTAGGGCATGTTGTTTCAAAAGAGGGAATTAGAATAGATCCTGAGAGGGTTGAAGCTATTGTAAAATTCTTATTCCCAAAACTGTTAAGGAAATACAATCATTCTTTGGATAAATTAATTTTGTTAGAAGGTTTGTTTCTAACTTTGATAAGATTATCAAGCCCGTATCTAAAATGTTGAAGAAAGGACAAAAAATGGATTGGACTGTTGAAGCTTTGGATGCTTTTATGTCTATCAAAAGGGCTATCAAAGAGGCCCCTGTTCTTAAATCTCCAGACTTTACAAAGCCTTTTCAGATCTTTTAATTTGCTTCAATGCACACTATTTCTGCCATTATGTTACACAAGAATAAGGATGGTTGTGAGCAGCCTGTGTCTTTCTTTAGTAAATCATTACAAGGGTTTGAATTGAAGTATGACATAATGGAAAAATAGGCATTTGCATTAGTAAATGCCACAAAAGCTTTCAGACCATATCTTGTTGGAGCAAAGGTAATTGCTTATGTCCCTCATGCAGCTGTCAAAGACATTTTAACACAATATGAAGTTACAAGAAAAAGATGTAGATGGATCAACAAGATTCAAGAATTTGACATGGAGATACAAATTACTAAGCTGGTAAGAGGTCAAGGCTTGGCTAAGCTGATGACATAAAATAATATTGAGGCAAATCAGATCTATAATGTTGAAGAAGGGACTGCAATTGCAAGCATTGAACACACTCCTTGGTATACTAATGTCATCTATTATCTTAAACACATGAAGTGTCCAGATGGATTGAGTGATAGCCAGAAGAGAACTTTGAAGTTGCAAGCATCAAGGTATGTCTTCATGGATGGAGATTTGTTTTGGAATAACAGAGATGGCATATTGTTGTTATGTCTGGATGAGTCATAGGCCAAGCACATTCTAAGTGAAATGCATGAAGGAGTTTGTGGAGGTCATTATTCAGTAAAGACATCTACACACAAAATTCTCAGGGTAGGTTATTATTGGCCAAAGGTTTTTAATGATTCCTTTACACATGTGAGAAGATGTGAGGCTTGCCAAAAGTTTTCTAGAAAAGTAAAGTACCAGGGTGCTTTGTCACTACGACCCTTGCAAGCTAATGCCCCTTTTCATCAATGGGGAATTGATTTCATTGGAGAGATACAAGAGAAGTCAAGTGGAGGACATAGATGGATACTGGTTGCCACTAATTATTTTACAAAATGGGTGGAGGCAACCCCAACCAAGCAGGCTACAAGTAAAGTTGTAACAAATTTCTTGATGGACAACATTATCACTAGATTTGGTACACCATTGAGGATAATCACAAACAATGGGATGTGCTTCAGATTAGATGAATTCAAAAGTTTTTGTGGTAGGTATGGCATTACTATTTCTTATGTAGCTCCTTATCATCCACAAGCCAATGGTCAAGCAGAGTCTAGCAATAAAAGTATTTTGAAGATTATAAAAAGGATGTTGGGACAAAACAAGAAGGCTTGGGATTCAAAGTTAAAACTAGTTGTGTGGGTTGATAGGATCACTGTAAAAAAGGAAATTGGAAAATCTCCATTTGAATTAGTGTATGGAGCATAGGCTAGGATACCTCTACAAAATTTGTTACCAGTCTACAAGTTTTTCTTACAGGAAGATTTGGAAGTTCTTGAACCCATGGAAGACAGAATGGAGAAACTTGCTAAACTTGATGAAGTAAGGAGAAAGGCCCAAAATTAAAACATGAAGTTACAGGAATAGATGAAGTATCTATTTGACAAGAAGGCAAAGAATAGAAAATTTCAAGAAAATGATTTGGTGTTGATGTGGAATGCAAGGTGTAAGGAGAAAGGCAAGCATGGTTAGTTTGAAGCTTTGTGGTTGGGACTTTTTGTTGTTATTGGAAAGAAGGGTGAAGACTCATATTATCTACAAAACATGGCTAGTGAAGATCAGGAATTTCCTGTTCATGGGAAATTCTTGAAGTTTTTCTTCTCTTGAGCAATACAGAGGATTGAGGGTTGCCAGTGCATGGACAACTCTTATGTATCCTCTTAAAAAATTATTTTCCATGCACAGTAGTTTAGGTTTTCATCCATCTCCATTTCACTATCATTTTCCATTTTCTTCCACTTCGCATTCATTTTCATTACCTTTCATTTCATTTCTGCTCCTTGGTTTGCTCATTTTGTGTCTGGTCTACTCACCTAAAGATTCTAGATCCTTGCAATGATATTACCATCATTCATCCCCAGACGGAGCCACTTTTGGAACTATAAAAATCTGGTGTTTTTACATAAGTTTTCATTCATAAATTTCTAGATTTGGTCTTACTATATGCATTTTTCATCTATAGTTTTCCATATTGTCCCATTGAATCAATCGTGTTGTGCATTTTTCATGTCTAGGTCTATATCAGCATAGGTTCATTCCTGTCTCCCTGATCAATTTTGTGTTTCTCACTTGGATGAGTCTGTTTTTCCTATTGGCAAGACTCATTTAATGTCACAACAATTGAAGTTTGTATGCAGGTGGCATTCGGCATGACTTCTATGTTGTCACAATGATGGGTTTTCTCCTGCAGGCTATCATCAAGATGTTTATGTGGTTGTGGCGATAGTGGTCACATCTATCAGCATTTGTTGTGGCTATTGGGATAGGGTCTCACTAAATTCAACATGTCTCCTTGACTTATGCTTGGAACGGTTTATCAGTGGGAGTTAGTTGTTTGGTCTAACGTCTTGCCAAAGTTATGATGTCTCGGCGACAGGTGCACTTTGGATTCCCTTCGGTATATGTTGAGACCCGTGGTGGGGGGTCTTTGCAAAGTGAGTTTGTCTCACCGACAATGCAAAAGGTTTTCTTCTAAATGACTTTCGGTGGGAGATAAAACTATCGGTACATGGTCTCCCCGATACCTTGAAGCTATAGCAACAATAAGTCAAATTAAATGTACAATTCGGCAGTAGACTTCTTATGTCTTAGCAAGAATGAATAGGACAAAACATGTTGCACGGTGTGACTTTTTAGCTTTCGATGTATGGTCATAGCGAAAGGGTTGGGTTTTGCCGACAATGTTCAATGTGGATTCCTCTCAGTGTATGAATGGTCTGTCGGCATGAGATCTAGTTCATTTTGGTGATCTATATATATGCTCAGGATGCAATATTGGCATGGGTCAGGATTATCAATATGAGGTCTCGATGAGTGACCTCCGGTCTCACCAATGGAGTACAAAGGGGACCTCATTGGTGAGAGGGTCTTGTTGTCCTAGTGAAATTGAATATTGTAAATGGGTGTTGCTCGTTGTGACTTTTTGTTTTGATATGTGGTCTTGGTGAGGTGCCCGAGGTCTCATCGAATGGAAGCAGAGGTCACTTTGTCGGTGTAACAATTGGAGTATCATAGTGACTCGAAATGTATGAAGATCTTTGGTGAGGTAGAGCCTAATCTATGTCATGTCTCTCCAAGACCGTGCGATCACTATGATAGTGAATAAAATAGATGGATCACGTCGTATGAGATATCCTTTTGTCTCACCGATTGGAAAGGAACATGATAGAATTATGATATCAGTGAAATGTTAATGATATCTTCAAGACTTCTCCCCAACGGTCGATGGTCATGGTGAATGTGAACACAGTGGACACGAGATTGTAACGAGTGAATTGCCTTTGGCAAAATGATATATTGTGTCTCTCTGACTATTCACAGTTGAACAACAGAAATAAAACATCAAGGCTAACATGAATGTGCTTGGATGACCATTGCTTTCTAGCTTGGTTGGAGCGCAAATTCTATGGAGGGCTGACATGATTTTCCAATATGATTTATTTTCTCATGTTGGTGTGTAAATAGGCATTTAGCAATTTGTAATAAGGGAGTTACTAGTTATCATTATTCAATATAGTAGGCAAATCATATGGATATAGAACAGTAAATTTATCAAATCAGAGGCTATGATGCATGTTCTAAGATGGAGGTATCTATGAATGTCAATTAATGTTGCTGCACATGTCTAATATCAGTTATCTATTGAATTTAATAGAAGAATTGCTAAGTTGTCTCCAAGATGGATTCTTTTTTATTATTTAAATTGATATGACAAGTTTGTATTCAATTTATCAATGCACATTTTCTACACTTGTGTGATTGATTGATTGGCTCTTTCAACTAAAGACTAAATCCTTTTAGTTAATCATAGTAATCAGTGAGATTCAATTGGATTATTCAAGTAGAGCTTAGTAATCACATTTTTGCATGTTTATACAAGTTGTAAACATAATATATGCCAGATAATTTGAATTTTCTTAGAGAAGTGTTGCTCATCCTGATCTCATTTGACTCCGCATACCCAATAAGGCACTAGTCTCTGCACTTCATTATTTGAACTTATTTAGTCTTCTTTACATCTATTAATTGAGCACTTATTTTAGGATTCAGATTAGAATATTCTTACTACTTTCAAGTTAGTTTTCATTTGTTCACCTCTCATTTACATTGTGAAAAAATTACTTTAAGATAATCACAAGTTAAGCCTGGATTGTTCAAGAGAGGTTCACCCGCCCAAGTTTTGCAACACCTAAAGAGTAGAAGGTTGAATTCTTTTGACCTTGTCTCTTACCCTGAAGCATATCAAGAGATTGGCAACCTCTTGAGGCATCTTGCATGCATTTTTAAGAGCTAACACCCCCTATGAATCAAATCCCACCCATGGCTAGCTATCCTCAGCAAGGTGTTAATCAACCTCTCCATACACAACATTAGACTAGTTTCCCCACATATCTACAGAATTCTAAGGTATTGAATGAGTCACTAAGCCCTAGTGTTACAACAAGATACCCTCAAAGTAATGTGAACCAGACTCCATATAATAATCTTGACAAGGAAAGGATAGATGAAGTAATTGAAAAAGTGAAGAAGTTGAACATGGAGGTCACTTATCTAAGAAACCAAAATAGTCAACTACAAGCTACTCAAAGAAGTATGCAATCTAATCATAATAGGGAAAATTGGGAGTTTTAGGAGGGCCAACATTTTGAAAGGGGATAGAATTATGATACAGGACAAAATTTTGAAAGAGGAAAAACCCTTGACCAGAAATTTGATAGAGGGAAAGTTGGTGGACATGGATTTGACATAAGGAAGCCACCCAAATAGAATATGACCTAGAATATGAGGCCTAATAATGGAGGTGTCCCCATGCCACTAGATCAACTAGCTAATCAGGAGAAGCCTCCAAGTGGTGTATACCTGGATGAAGCTACTTTATCAAGTTGGTGTAGGCTCCATAAGATGAGCCAACATTCTAAGTTAGATTACCATTAGTTCTAGAAAGTTGCTTCAATCTTTTAGTATGAGGTGGAGAATAATGAAAGTAACCAGGATTCGGTACCATCTACTCCTTATGACTCATGTGTGTTGGTGCTAAACCATGATCCTTTCCCACAGAGTGAAGAAAATGGACCTGAAGAAGAGTCAGGTAAGTAGGAAGAGGAGATAGATCAAGTATGCAATGGGGATGAGATTACATAGTTGTTCAATGAAAATCCTATGAATGATAATGGCCCTGTGGATGAGGAAGAAACTTATATTGAAGAGGTACAAATATTTTAGTGGCTTGTTAAGAAATATGATTTGAGAGACCTACCAAATAGATGCCCACAAGCTAGAGGTTTGTTCACCACTTCTATTACTCTGAAAAACTTCACCATACCTCTAGATCCCAATGCCAACAATAATCTGACCTATCCACATGTGCCTAAGGAATATCTATCAAATGAAGGACAAACACAAGCTAGGATGTCAAAAGGAAAGGGTGAAGATACTAGCAAAGATAGGGTGGTGGAATGTCTTAAGGAGGCTCCCACAAACATGAATACAGAGCAGTTGACCGCATGTGCTACAGAAGAAATCAAGAGACTAAAGTTAAGCCTCTCTGCATTTCAATTATTGAGAGTCCCAACCATTAGAAATGCAGTTTTAGGAGCTTACAATAGGAATTCAATATCACAAGATAGATCAGTTAGTGAGAGTGTCAATAAGGCATCTAGTTCTCATGTAGTAAAATATCAGAACTAGGTTCATACACAACCTAGAGATAAAGGGAAAGAAAAAGAGAAGAGTCAAGTTGCTCATACTAATACCCCCTTAACTCTATTCTAGAGTAGAACATAAACTCCTCTATTTTTTATTTATGTTAATATATTTGGTAAGAACTTGCACAATTGCTTGCTATTTTTAGGTGCCTCCACCAAAGTGATGCCCTTTGTTTTTTGTAGAGCCTTAGGAATCACCCCTATTGTCTCCCAAAAGAAAGTCATTCAACTAGATAGAATTGAAGTTAATGTTGTAGGGGAATTGAACATGATTCCCATGCAAATTGCCTCTAACCCCAAAATTCAACAAGTCATTAATATACAAGTGGTAGATATACCTGACACTTATGGTATGATTTTGGGAAGGGACTTTACTAAGGCTTTGAATGGATATCTATCAACTGATTAGTCCCATATGTGGCTCCCTTCAAAGGGAGTACCAAAATAGATCAGGATTGAAAGAGAGCCCATGATGAAGTTGTGATCATATAATATCAGAATACTTTGAATGAAATATTGATATCAGAGGTAAGCATGGGTAACTATGTACTTGAATCCTCTGTTGAGGAGTTTGATGTAGAAGAAATAATTATGTTGTATACTACACCCATGGAACTCATAGCAGAATATAGTGGTACTGGGGCCCTGGTGGAACCAATTAATGATGATGATCCTAAAGATAACCAACTTAGCTTGCTAGATAATTTCCAAGAATTCATCCAAAAGTGCATTGAAGATCCGATTTAGTTGGGTAGAGGAATGAATTTCAAAGAATTACTCTTGCCTAATTGGTGTAGAGTTCATAATGCCTCCCACTCAAAATTAGAATGTTGCTTGTGCCAAACAATAGTAGAATAGGTGCAAAATTGTATCAACCCCACTCCAATAGTCAGAATTAATATAAAGAATATTTAGGAGGATCCTAAAGGGAAGAAGGTGATTCTTTCTAAAGAGTCTTCGAACAACAATAATACATAGGATACAACAAAGAAATATGGAGTTGTTGGCTATTGGACCTTAAGGTTTGATGGATCCAAATCAAAGCAAGGTACTGGAGCATGATTTGAGTTGATCATTCCAAGAGGTAAAACTTTCTTTGATACTCATAGAATTGAATTTCATTGTACCAATAATGTAGTAGAATATGAGGCTTTGGTTCATGGGTTGCTTATGTCACTAAGAAAAAAAGGTCAAGATTTTGCAAGTCTTTGGATATTCTGAATTAGTGGCCAAAAAAGTTAGAAAACAATACTCATGTCATGACAAAAGGATGATTAATTATAGGCACAAATTATGAGACCTTATTAAAGGATTTTATGCCTTCAACATTTAGTTGATACCATGCAATAAAAACCAAATTGTTGATTCCTTGGCTTAGGTAGCTAGCACTTTAAAACCCTTGTCTCTCTCTGGATTGAAGAAGTTTACTATAGAGATGACTCCAATACCTTCAGTGCCTAAAAATGTGACCAACTTTTAGGTATTTGAGGATGATAAGCATATTTTTGATTTTATCACAAGTTAATGTCTTTACTTCTCATACCATTGATGAAGTTGAACCCTAGGAAGCAAAGCTGGATTTGGAAGGAGTTATTAATTTGAAGACTAATACTATTCTAAAGGGAATGGTGCAGCTAGAGAGGATTTTTGATTTGGATAAGGTTAGAGATCAAGAGAAAGATGCTAAGAAAGAGTCCATCAGTGGACAATGTGAAACATACATGGGGACTCAAGATGATATCAAAAATGTCTTCATTGGTAAAGTGTGTACTCTAGAGGAGGGAAAAGGAATCATCGACACCTTGCATGCATATCAAAATGAGATAGCCTAGAGTTACAAGGGCCTGAAGACATATGACACTTCAATTATAACTGATAACATCCATCTAAAGCTAGGAGCAAGAACTTTTAGGAAGAGACAAAGACCAATTAATGCCTTTTTAGAGCTGATTATCCAAAAGGAGGTATAGAAACTACTATCAACACGTATCATATTTTGGGTAAGACATTCAACTTGGGTTGAAAATTTGGTTCCTATGAGAAATAAGAATGGGGAGATTAGACTATGTGTGGATTTTAGGAAACTTAACAGAGCATCAAAAAAAGACAACTATCTAGTTCCTTCATTGGATGAAGTACTTCAAATTGTCAATGGATCTCAAATGGTGTCCTTTCTAGATGACTACTCTGGATATAATTAGGTTATGGTACAGTATGAGGATACCATAAGACTTCTTTGACCATAAAGTGGGGCAATTTTTCTTATAGGAGGATGCCCTTCAGTTTGATCAATGTTGGAGCTACATTCTAGAGGGTCATGGACATTGCTTTTAAGGGCATCATTGGTAAGTACATAATAATTTATATGGATGATCTAATAGTATTTTCCAAAAAGTGATGTGATCATATATTAGACTTATGCAAAGTATTTTAGAGATGTAGAGAGTTTGACATCTCTCTTAATCCAAAGAAATGCATCTTTGGAGTTACTGAGGGAAAACTGTTGGGACACGTTATTTTAGAGAAAGGAATTGCTATTGACCCTGAACGAGTAGAAGACTAACTCAAGATTCAACCAATTGCTAGTAAGAAGGAGATGAAAACATTTTTTGGAAAAATTAACTTTGTAAGGAAGTTTATCACTAGATCATCTTGAAGTTAATTGATAACTGCCAGCAAAGGAAAACTCCAATTGAAAACTCCAATTGAATTCCATGTTGAAGTAGGAAGATAAAATTGAATGGAGTTCATAAGAAAATGAAGCATTTGTAGAGGTCAAAAGAGCCATAGCTGAAGCCCTAGTTTGAGTAAGTCCTGACTACTCCAAGCCATTTTATATTTACTCCTTTACCTCATATCATTCCTGTGCTGGGATGTTAACACATAAGTCAGATCAAGGAAATGAACAATCCATATCGTTTATGAGTTCCCCCCTCAAAGATGCAGAACTAAGGTACCCAAGTGTGGAGAAGCAGGCCTATGCCTTAGTCAGAGCTGTAAATAAATTCAGACACTATATTATGAGGAATAAGGTGTTGAAACCATCAAAATCTGATTTTTTTTGCATATTTTTGTGCCCCCTAAGTCGCCATATGATTCTTTCCTTATGCATATTTCCTGCATTTCATTATTATTTGCTCACATTTTGGCTCATGTTTGTCCCCTCAATCATCTATCTATGCATTTTCTACCTTTTGGTCTCTATCGGCATAGGTCTCCAATTGTCTCCCTGACCCACTTTATTTTTCTACTAATACCTTATGTTTCAGGTGTTTCGGCGTGACAGGTTTGGGTCTCTCTGATCCGTTTTTCTGCTGGAAAATGTGTGTTGCCTAACGGCAAGATGTTTCTCTTGTTATGTCAATTGGAGTTTTCCTTTGCTGGCAGTTTTTGACATATTGATCATCTTGTGTTGGTGACAATGGAGACATCTATCAACATATGTTATGGCTATCAGGATAGGGTCTCACCGAATTCAACGTGTCTCCCCGACTTGTGCTTGGAACAGTTTATCGGTGGGAGTCAGGTGTTCAGTCTAACGTCTTGCTGAAGTTATGATGTCTCGACAACATACACACTTTGGGTTCCCTTCGGCATACGTTGAGATCTACGGCAGGAGGTCTTAGTGAAGTATGTCTCACTAACGGATTACAATGGGTTTCCTTCAAATGGCTTTCGGTGGGAGATAAAACTATCGACATGTGGTCTCCCTGATTCCACAATGTTACAATGAAGGAACATGGGCAGCCTCCGTGACTTTGGTATAGCATGTAGGATGTCTCAGTGACTGGGAAATGAATTTTTGGCTCTTGGTGAAACTTAGAATAGTCAGTGTGGGGTCTCCACGATACTCGAGTGTTATGGAAAAACACAAATGAATGAAAGACTACTATGTGGCTTTGGTATAACTAGCAAGTTGTTACAGCGACATATTGGAGGTAAGGTGCATTTTGAAAAAACATAATCAAATCTATGTAACATCTCACTGATGACCTTGGGCTATAGCAAAACAAAGGTGATACATCTTGACTTTGATGTAACAAATGGGTGGTCATGGTGAACATGAATTACAAGATGTGGGGATGAAGCGTTTGAATTTCCTTCGGCAGGACGATATGTTGAGTCTAGCCGACTGTTCTACTAGTACAAATAGAATTTCAAAATCTTATGGCCGACATGTTGAATGCTTGGAGACCATTGCTAGCTAACCTGAATTGAGCCTGAATCTTGTGGGTGGCCGACATAATATTTTATTTTGATATTTTTCTCATGCAAGTGTATAAATAAGCATGTTTTAGTTGTTAATTGGGACCAAGAAATGAGATTTTCAATATATTGCAAGTAGATACATTAGAATAAAATTATTAGACCATAGGATATTATTGCATAATTTCACAATGGAGGTATTTATGAGATTTAGTTGATGTTTATGCATTTCTCTGGTGTCAATTATCTATTGAATTAAAATGAAAAATACTGCCAAGTTGTCTCCATGAATGATTTTTCTGGTTGTTTAAATTAACATAGCAAGTTTACGTTTGATTTATTGATACACATTTGTTGTATTTGTGTGATCAGTCAACTGGTTCTTTCAAGAAAAGATTAAATCCTTTTATTGATCATAGTAATCAAAGAAACTCATTTTGGATTATTGAAGTAGAACTTAGTAGTCACATTGTTGCATGTTTATACAAGTTGTAAACAAAACACATGCCAGATAATTTGTGTCTTCTTCATAAAGTGTTGCTTATCTTGATCTCATTTGACTTTGCATACCCAACAAGGCACTAGTCTCTGTACTTCATCATTATAAATTCATTCAGTTTCTTTTAATTGAGTATTTAGGACTTGGAGCAAAATATTGTCATTGTTTTCAAATTGAATTTCATTTGTTCACTCCCATTTGCCATTGTCAACAAGTGTTGTAAGAGGATTGATTGCAAGTTAATTCTACATTATTTAGAGAGGTACACCCACCTTGGTTTTGTAGCACCTAAAGAGTATAAGGTTTAATTGTTTCAAACCTTGTTCTGTTACCCTAAAATGTTGTGAAATCTTGGCAAGCTTTTGTGGTTAAAACCTACATTTTTGAGAGCTAACAAATTGGCGACTCTGCTGGGGAACAATCAGAATCAAGGCTTTAATCATAGAGTCAGAAATCTTGAATAGATTCCACTGGGAACAAGAAATATTGAACATTTTTCTCATTTTTGATTAAAGGGAGTGGCGACTCTGGCAGAAATTTTTGTAGTTATTCATCATGAATGGAAGAAGGTCTCAGTAAAGGGGAGGTCATAATGGAGCCCCTGCTAACAGTAGTAAGTGGACAGATAAAGATGATAGAGCTAATAAGGGAAAAGGAATAAATGAGGATATGTGTCTGATAGATAAAGATAAGACATTGAGAGCACATAATTGTTTTGATACATGGAGAGATGATGCAAGTGCAGAACTTTATACCCCTGAAGATCGAAGAAATCCCTTCCCTTCTATTGATCCTCAGAAATAGGCTGAGTTTTAGGCCAGACTTGAGCTTGAGCGACTCAGAATTCAACATGAATATGATCAAAGGATGTAGGGTAATCATGAAATTCCTAAAGGAAACCATGAGCCCTCAATTTCTGATAAAGTAAAAGCACAGTTGGAACTACAAGAGAAAATGGTAAAGGAGCTAGAAGCTAAATTATAGAAAGCTCAAATTGCTAATCAGACGACTGGTGGCCCAAAGTATGTTCCACCTCACAAGCAAGGTGACCATGGTGCAGGGCCCTCCAATCAACAAAATGCTCCTCACAATCAGATAGGGAATCACCACAAGCAACCAAATCATCCACCTCACATTCCTACATAGCATACAGGTATGTATCCACCTCCTGGTCAGCATTATATCCCACCTCATAATGCACAGTATAATAATCACATGCCTCAGTATCAGCATCCACCTATTCCTCCCCCTCACCAGCATGTAACCATGATTAGACAATTTGATTTAGCTGGTTTTTAGTTGTATCCTTACCCTATGGATGGCGGTTGGAAGAATATGGTGCCCAAATTTATAGGAAGTAATGCAATCACAGCTGAAGAACATTTAAGGAGTTTTAATATTTTCATTCAGGACATAGATATGTCTTATGAAGATTTACACATGAAGTTGTTCTTGATGTCACTTCTTGAAGATGCCAGGGATTGGTTCAACAACCTACCAGCATTCTCAATTAATTCTCTCCAAGCATTTCAAGACAAACTCTTAGAACAATATGGGAATCAAAATGCTCTAGATGCAGCTCTTCATGAATTAATGAGATTTCAGAAAAATTAGAACAATTCAATTTATGATTTTAACAGAAAATTCAACAAGTTGCATACTAAAGTACCTCCTGGATCAAGGTTGCCAGATTCTGTTGCATTGAGTATCTATTTAAATGCATTTGATCCTAATATAGGGTATGAAATGAGATGTAGATCCCTAAGAGATCTAGCTGAAGCATAGAAAATCGCTTTGACAATTGAAAACAACAGGAAGACTACTGGTATAACTAATAAAAGAGACAACCCAAGGCCTCCTCAGCAAAGCAATAATTATCAGTACAGACAAGAGAATACATACATAAATGAAAATAAAAATGAGAGGCCAAGGTTGAATGATATGCCTTACAATATAGATTGGAAAGATGGGAAACCTATTGCAGCTAGACCAAAAAACAAAGAGACTCCTGATCCATTGAGCAAGAAAGGAACTTACATGGTGAGTAATAATTATTTTTGTGAAGTTTGTAATCAGCCACATTGTCTAGACTATTGTGTTGTAGCTCAAAGGATGCAAGAAGAAGGGATGCTGATGGAAAATAATGGAGAGGATCACACGGTGTATTTGACTTCAAATGTTTTTCACCATGCTGAGGAAAGAAACTCATCTTCAGAGGATGAAGGCTATGAATATGATGTCTCCAATTAGAAGTATAATGTCCATATGGTTGAACAGTAGATTTTTTATGATTCTGATGAAGATTACATAGAGCCACATCCTATTGCAGCACCTACTCAATACAATGTGAGGAGACTTACTAAGGATGAAATAGAAAGGATCACTATCACTGCAGTTGAGGAAGCATGAAGTAAATATTGGTTGAGAAACAAAAAAGCAAATGAGCCAGATGGAGTTCCTGGGGGAATTTTTATAAAGGATCAAAAAACAACACAGGAAAGTGCAAAAAATCCAAGAAACAAGCAACATGATAAAATTTAATAGAAACCAGGCCAAAAGGAGGAAGTAAAGGAATTAAATAAAGAAATACAAATGCCTGACCAGTCCAGTAAAAAAGAAAAAGAAGAAAACAAAAGAGAAGTGCCAGAATTAAAGAAGACTGTCAAGGTGGAGAGTTCCTTTTTTGATTTGACTCAAGCATTGTCCCAAGTAAAAATGTCTATTCCACTACTTGAGATGATGAAAATTAAAGAGTATAGGGATATTCCTATTCAATTGATAACAAATGGAGAATGTGCGAATGCTGAAAATAAAATAACTATTAAAGCAATCAATAGGTAGGAGAAGATAAATAATTCTGAAGTCTGCTTGAGTGATATATTATCAACTCCTCATCAAGTTGATCCATTTTTTACTACATTGCTTATTAATAATAAATTGTTAAGGAAATACATGATAGATTATGGTGCTGCTATAAACATCATGCCTATTGGAGTCATGAAATAACTTGGTATGTGGGTTGATATCACTAGAGGAAAATGTTATGCAGTGGATAACAAACCTGTTCCTGTGGTTGGTATTATGAAAGATGTTGAAGTCAAATTAGCTACTTATCCACAAGTGGCTTATAATATAGATATAACAGTTATTGATACTCCTCCTCAATTTGGGATGCTTTTGTCAAGGCAGTGGACTGCAGCTGTAGGTGGAAATGTTCAATTTGATTTATCTTATGCTACAATACCAGTGAATGGCCAGAAAGTCAAACTGTACAGGGAGCCAAGAATGAGCCAGCTTGTTGAATGTGTACGACATGAACAAATTAATTATTTTTGTGATGTTGATCTGGGGAGTTTTCAAGTAGAACCAGCTTAGCTAGAATTAATTAATAGTGATCCAATTGAAAAACGCGCTACACAAAATTGCAATGGTGTATGAAAGATGTATTTTGATGGAGCCTGCAGTCAAGAAGGTAATGGAGCTGGGATTGTATTTGTTTTTCCTGAAGGTATTAATTTTAAATATTTTTTTCTATTAGCATTTGAATGTACAAACAATGTGGCAGAGTATGAAGCTTTATTGACAGGCTTAAACATAGCTGTGAAACACAAGATTAAGTTGTTGGATGTTTTGGGCTATTCTGAGTTGGTTGTTTCATAGATCAAATCAAAATATGCAGCAAAACATAAGAGATTAAAATAGTATAAGAATGTTGTATGGGATACCATTGAATTATTTAATGCATTCTCAATTGAGTGGATTGACAGGTCGAAGGATATAATGGCTGATTTTTTAGCAAATGTGGTGTTGAAAAGAGATGATATCACATTGGCTGGGGTATCACAGATTGAATTCAAGACAAGGGCTACTATTCTTGATAACATTCATAACTGGCAAGTTTTCAATGATGATATTGACCTTTTAAAATTCCTCAATTGTATAGATCAGTATAAGGCCCAAGAGATTGATTTCAATGCTTTTGTTGAAGAAGTGGATGGGAAGAAAATTGTGTTTGGCAAGGAAATATTGCAGCTAAAAACAAATAAATTGCCCAAGGGTCTAGTGGCATTGGAGAGGCCGTATGATGGAAATGATAGATCTTTTATGAAACAGACTCCAGTCAAAAGAGAAAATGTTGAAGAAATTAACTTGGGGACTAAAATAGCACCAACAAAGGTATACATTGGGAAAAAAATAAGCCCAACAATTAGGCGAATGCTGATTGAGTTGCTGAGAAAGTACAAACATGTGTTTGTCTGGTCATATGAAGATCTAAAAGCATACAGGGAGGATTTATTTCAGCATGAAATACCTTTGAAGCTAGACGCCAAGCCTTTCAGACAAAAGCAAAGGCCTATAAACCCAATGCTAGAACCAAAAATGCAAGAGGAATTGATGAAGCTCAAGGATGGAGGAATTATCAAACCAATTAGACATTCAATGTGGGTTTCAAATCTAGTTCCTGTGAGAAAGAAGAATGGTGATATTAGATTATGTGTGGACTTTAGAAATCCGAACATGGCATCTCTCAAGGATAATTATCCTCTACCCAACATGGAAGAAATATTACATAAGGTGACAGGCTGTGAGCTACTGTCCATGATGGATGGGTTTTCTGGATACAATCAGGTTAAAGTCAAGGAATCTGAGCAATACAAGACAACATTCACTACTCCTTGGGGAACATATGTATACATAAGAATTCCATTTGGTCTCACCAATGTTGGAGCAACTTCCTAAAGAGCCATGGATGTTGCATTTGTTGATTTGATTAATATCATCATTGTGGTGTATCAAGATAACTTGACTGCTTACTTGAAGAAGGCTAAAGATCATATGCAACATCTTGAAAAGGTATTTATTAAAGCTCTTGAATATGGTATTAGTTTAAATCCAAAAAAGTGTCATTTTGCAGTCATAGAAGGTAAGCTCTTGGGTCATATTGTTTCAAAAGAAGGAATTAAAGTAGATCCTTAGAGAGTTGAAGCTATTGATAAAATTCCAATTCCTAAAATAGTCAAGGCAATACAATCTTTATTTGGAAAAATTAATTTTGTCAAAAGATTTGTATCTATTTTTGCACTTGTAAAGGCCACAAAAGCATTCAGACAGTATCTTGTTGGGGCAAAGGTGGTTGCTTATGTCCCTCATGCAGCTGTCAAAGACATTTTAACACAATATGAAGTTATAGGGAAAAGATGCAGATGGATCAACAAGATTCAAGAGTTTGACATGGAGATACAGATCACTAAGCTAGTAAGGGGCCAAGGCTTGGCTAGACTGATGACAAAAACCAATATTGAGGAAAATCAAATTTACAATGTTGAAGAAGAGGTTGCAATTGCAAGCATTGAACACACTCCTTGGTATACTGATGTTATGCATTATCTTAAATATATGAAGTGTCCAGATGGATTGAGTGACAACCAAATGATAACTTTGAAGTTGCAAGCATCAAAATATGATTTTATGGATGGTGATCTATTTTGGAAAAATAGGGATGGTATATTGTTGTTATGTTTGGATGAATCATAGGCCAAGCATGTTTTGAAGGAAATGCATGAAGGACTTTGTGGAGGTCATTATTCAGCAAAGACAACTACGCACAAAATTCTTAGGGCTGGGTATTTTTGGCCAAAGTTTTTTAATGATTCTTTTACATATGTGAGAAGATGTGAGGCTTGCCAAAAGTTTTCTGAAAAGTCAAAGTACCAAGGTGCTCTGCCACTTCGACCCTTGCACGCTGATGCCCATTTCCATCAATGGGGAATTGATTTCATTGGAGAGATACAAGAGAATTCAAGTGGAGGGCATAGATGGATACTAGTTGCCACTGATTATTTTACAAAATGGGTGGAGGCAATCCCAACCAAGCAGGCTACAAGTAAAGTTGTAACAAATTTCTTGATGGACAACATAATCACTAGATTTGGTACACCATTGAGGATAATCACTGATAATGGGATGTGCTTCAGGTCAGATGAATTCAAAATCTTTTGTGATAAGCATGGCATTACTATTTCTTATGCAGCTCCTTATCATCCACAAGCCAATGGTCAAGCAGAGTCTAGCGATAAGAGTCTCTTGAAGATTATAAAAAGGATGTTGGGACAGAACAAGAAGGCTTGGGATTCAAAGTTAAAATTGGCTATGTGGGCTGATAGGATCATTATGAAAAAGGAAATTGGAAAATCTTCATTTGAATTAGTATATGGAATACAGGCTAGGATTCCTTTGTAGAATTTGTTGCCAGTTTACAAGTTTGTCTTACAGGAAGATTTGGAAGTTATTGAACCCATGGAAGACAGGATGGAGCAACTTGCTGAGCTATATGGAGTAAGGAGAGAGGCCTAAAGTCAAAACATGAAGTTACAGGCACAGATGAAGTATCTATTTGATAAGAAGGAAAAGGTTAGAAATTTTGAAGAAAATGACTTAGTGTTGATGTGGAATGCAAGGTGTCATGAGAAGGGCAAGCATGGTAAATTCAAAGCTTTGTGGCTGGGACCTTTTGTTGTTGTTGAAAAAAGGGGTGAAGACTCATATTATCTACAAAACATGGCTAGTGAAGATCAGGAATTTCCTATTCATGGGCAATTCTTGAAGCTTTTCTTCTCTTGAGCAACATAGAGGATTAAGGGTTGCCAGTGCATGGACAACTCTTGTGTATCCTATTAAAAATTATTTTCCATGCACAGTAGTTTTAGGTTTTCATCCGCCTCCATTCCACTCTCATTTTCCATTCACCTCCATGTTGCATTAACTTTGCATTCACGCCCACTATTCATTCATTTCCATTGCCTTTCACTTCTGTTGCTGCTCACCGGTTCTTCATTTTATGTCTGGTCTACTCACCCAAGATTTTGGATCCTTGCAATGATCTTACTATCATTCATCCCCAGATGGAGCCACTGTTGGAACCATCAAAATTTGATGTTTTTTTGCATATTTTTGTGCCCCCTAAGTCTCCATATGAGTCTTTCCTTATGCATATTTCCTGCATTTCATTATTATTTGCTCACATTTTGGCTCACGTTTGTCCCCTTGATCATCTATCTATGCATTTTTTGCCTTTTGGTCTCTATCGGCATAGGTCTCCAATTGTCTCCCTGACCCACTTTGTTTTTCTGCTAATACCTTTTGTTTTAGGTGTGTTGGCATGACAGGTTTGGGTCTCTCCAATCCATTTTTCTATTGGAAAGCATCTGTTACCTATCGGCAAGACGTTTCTCTTGTTTCGGCAATTGGAGTTTTCCTTTGCTGGTGGTTGTCAGCATATTGATCATCTTGTGTTGGTGACAATGGAGACATCTATCAACGTATGTTATGGCTATCGGGATAGGGTCTCACCAACTTGTTCTTGGAATGGTTTATCGATGGGAGTCAGGTGTTTGGTCTAACATCCTGCTGAAGTTATGATGTCTTGGCGACAGATGCACTTTGGGTTCCCTTTGGTGTACGTTGAGATCCATGGCAGGAGGTCTTAGCGAAGTGAGTATGTCTCACCAATGGATTACAATGGGTTTCCTTCAAATGGATTTTGGTGGGAGATAAAACTATTGGCATGTGGTCTCCTCAATTCAACAATGTTATAATGAAGGAACATGGGCAGCTTCCGCAACTTTGGTATAGCATGCAGGATGTCTCGGTGACTGGGAAATGAATTTTTGGCTCTCGGTGAAACTTGAAACGGTCAGTGTGGGGTCTCCACGATACTTGAGTGTTATGGCAAAGCACAAATGAATGAAAGACTACTATGTGGCTTCGGTATAACTAGAAGGTTGTTACAACAACAAATTGGAGGTAAGGTGCATTTCGACAAAACATAATCAAATCTATGTAACATCTCACCGACGACCTTGGGATATAGAGAAACAAAGGTGATACATGTTTACTTCGATGTAACAAATGGGTGGTCATGGCGAATGCGAATTATAGGATGTGGGGATGAAGCATTTGAATTGCATTTAGCAAGACGATATGTTGAGTTTGGCCGATATTCTACTGGTAAAAATAGAATTTCAAAATCTTGTGGCCGACATGTTGAATGCTTGGAGACTGTTGCTAGCCAACTTGAATTGAGCCCGAATCTTGTGGGGGGCCGACATAATATTTTATTTTGATATTTTTCTCATGCTGGTGTATAAATAAGCATGTTGTATTTGTTAATTGGGACCAAGAAATGACATTTTCGATATACTGCAAGTAGATACAGTAGAATAAAATTATCAGACCAGAGGCTATTATTGTATGATTTCACAATGGAGGTATTTATGAGATTTAGTTAATGTTTATGCATTTCTCTGGTGTCAATTATCTATTGAATTGAAATGAAAAATACTGCTAAGTTGTCTCCATGAATGATTTTTTTGGTTGTTTAAATTAACATAGCAAGTTTATGTTTGATTTATTGATACACATTTGTTGTATTTGTGTGATCAATCAACTGGTTCTTTCAAGCAAAGATTAAATCTATTTATTGATCACAGTAATCAGAGAAACTCATTTTGGATTATTGAAGTAGAACTTAATAGTCACATTGTTGCATGTTTATACAAGTTGTAAACAAAACACATGCCAGATAATTTGTGTCTTCTTCAGAAAGTGTTGCTTATCTTGATCTCATTTGACTCCGCATACCCAACAAGGCACTAGTCTCTGCACTTCATCATTATAAATTCATTCAATTTCTTTTAATTGAGTATTTAGGACTTAGAGCATAATATTGTCACTATTTTCAAATTGAATTTCACTTGTTCACTCCCATCTGCCATTGTGAACAAGTGTTGTAATAGGATTGATTGCAAGTTAAGTCTGCATTATTCAGAGAGGTACATCCACCTTGGTTTTGTAGTACCTAAAGAGTAGAAGGTTTAATTTTTTCAAACCTTGTTCTGTTACCCTAAAACATTATGAAAGCTTGGCAACCTTTTGTGGTTAAAACCTATGTTTTTGAGAGCTAACATAAGGTCTTTGCAATAGTTCTTGATTTTGTAGTCAAGTTGCTACTGATGCAAAATAAACTAAGAGAATGCAAAGCTAAGTGGGTAAATATGTTACAAGAGTATGATACTGAGATTCATCCCATGAAGCTAGTAAGAGGGCAAGGACTTAATAGAACAATGGCAGAAATGGGTCTTAACCTTGCAGCCCAACACTATAATATTGAAGGTATTTCTCTAGGGGATTGGTATGATGAAATCATTTATTATCTATTGAACCAGTGATGTCCAAATCGCCTTAATGTTGTATAAAGGAGAGAACTGCGCTTGAAGATCAACGGTTTCATGTTGAAGGGAGTTGTTTTATACAAAAAGAACCATCAAGGTCTTTACTTAAGGTGCTTGAGAAAGAAAGAAATTGTAAGAGTGATGGTAGAATTCCATGAAATATATGGCACAGGCCATGGATTTGCACCATCCACTGTGAACCAGATTTTGAGGGCTAGTTATTACTGGCCAACATTATTCAAAGATGTGCATAACCATGTCAGAACCTTCCATTTCTGTTAGACCACAACAAGCTAAGAAAAGTATGCAACTCTTCCACTCCAACCAAACATAGAGGTAAAACTGTTTGCATAGTGGGGATTGGATTTTATAGGTCCAATAAACCGGCCTTCCTCTACTAGCCACATGTATATTCTCACTGTTATTGATTATTTCACTAGGTGGACTAAGGCTTTAGCATGCAAACAATGCACCTTAGAGGTAGTAATCAATTTCATTGAATCTAGCATTATTAATCATTTTTGTTGTCCTTTTTCTTTGGTTTGCAACAATGTCCTTGAGTTTGCATCATTGAAATTCTCTAAATGGGCCTTTGATAATGGAATTATCATTAAATTTGCATCCAATTATTACCCATAGGGAAATGGTCTAGATGATTCCTCCAATAAGAACCTCTTGACAGTCACTCGTAAGTTGTTAGAAAGAGATCCTAAGGACTGGCACACCCAACTTCGACTTTCTCTTTGGGCAGATTGTAAAAGACATAAGGCCTCCATAGGGACTTCCCCTTACCACCTGGTTTATGGGCTGGAACCTATTTTTCCCATCTAGTTAAAAATTCTCACCCTATAGTTCATTAATGAATATTATGATGAAGGGGATAAAGGACAATCCAAAATTGCTAAACTATTACACCTTGAAGAAAAAAGAGATGAAGCCCTTGAAATTTTTTCCAAACATTAGGGTGTTGTGAAATGATGGTTTGATAGAAGAGCCAAGGTAAAAGCCTTTAGAATCTCTGACTTGGTTCTCTACTGGGATAAAGCACATGACATAAAAATGGAGCATTGTAAATTTGACAAACTTTGGCTTGACCCTTACTAGATAACAAATATTCTAGGAGATAATTCCTTTCACTTGAAAACTCTCACTGGAGAGGACATCCCACAGCCTATCAATGGGCAATACTTAAAGCATTATTTCCAATCCTAAGCTAATCACAACTCTTCCCTTGTACATAGTTAGAATAGGTTTCCTTTCTGTTTTTTTTTTTTTGCTTTGGTAGAGTAGGTTTCCTTTCTTTTTTGCTTTTTTTTGTTTGTTGATTTGGTTAGTTTATGTTTTCTTTGGTTTGCTTTTGATTTGCTCTTGCTTTGGGTCTTCCTGTTTTCTTTTGGGTTTGTTGCATCTACATGGCAATCATTATGTTATCTGGGATCTTTCTAAGTATTTATTTTATAAACTTCAATCATCCGTCCAGAGTCAGTTGGTGAAGGTCCTCTATTTGGTGTCATATGTATTAAGTGTTTTGAGTGGATAAGTCATGGGATTGAGTTGAATATGGAATGTATTTGGGTCTTACATTTTTTACACAGATCTTGAAGAATTCCAAGGTTGCATATAGTCTTTATGAAGTCTGGTTAGGTGAAAAATATTATATTCTACTTTAGGGCCACTGTGGTTCTTAGCCCTGAGTATGAACTTCATTGTTCATAGGTTGAAAATAAAAGTGAAAAGAAAAGAGAAAATATTGAAAATCAAAAGAATAAATTCAACTTATCAAGAGTATCCTAGTATCTCTATTGGGGCTATGGATGTCTAGCTAGTAGTATAGCTATGCTAGGGAGCACCATAACGATAAACTCATTGGGTCTATGGATGCCTGACTGGTAGCGAGGCTCTATCCAGGATTATTTTGGAGTTAGAATCTTTATGTAACTTGGTTAGGCCAAATTTGGGTTCCTATTGCAACTAAGGAAAGTGAATTGAATGCATGTACACACACTTTTACCTTGGTATAGGAAAGGTTTGCTTGCCTATGAGTTTTGAAGCTCTACCAAATTGGTGACCTAATGCAAGGAATGAAACCACAGATTCTAGGTTATTCATTCTAGTTTGTCATTGAAATGCTCTGGAGTATTTCCCCAGTAGAGTTTCCATTTTTTGTACAGTTTTCACACACACACACCCCACTGAAAGTAGGGACCCTCTTTTTGGCTCTAATTTTTTTACTCTTTGGTCCTTTGGTTTTGAGGATTTAGTTTATTAGCATGTTCTTGAGTGTTTATCTCGCTTGCACAAATGATCCCCTTAAGTTATTCATTGAGAGTCTTAAGTTTCGGGATATTTCCAAGTTTTCATCTGATTTCGGGAATTTCCTCCTCCCGCAAAATTCCCTAGTTTCCTTGAAAACCCAATGAGTAGGAGTTTACACTATGATCCAAAGATTCTGGTCCTTCACAAAATTTTGTGTCAACTGAATTTTGCTGAAATTCTTGCACCTCATCGAATTCTCGGGTTATGTCTTGGGGTGTCTTGTCAATGACATTAATGCTTGATTGTACGATTTTTGTGGCATGTATTTAGTCAATTCTAAGGGATTCTTGTGCCATTGAATTTTTATCATTTTTCTTCTACTGATTTGAGGGGCTTGATTTGGCTTTTGGACTTGTGGATTATTGGATTTGGTGGCGAATTTCCTGGGAGTCATCACTATTGCTGCTATTTTTTAGGGCATCAAAGCTTGTTATGAGTCACTATTATAATCAAATTCACTTCATCAATGGTATGCATTCATTTCCTTGTTTTTGATTGTTGAATGTGAATAATTCTTTAGCATCTTGAGTATGCTTGGAGTCTATATTTTGCATGTTTGGCATTGAGTATTCTAAAGTTAGGGTTGTGCAAGAGATTTTCATGATTTCTTGAAGTCTAGAAGGTGCACCCCTCTAGTTTTTTTGGGGGGGTTTGATAATGCCAACTTCACCTTTGAACTCGACCCTGTGTGTGTGTTATTATCTCAACTTGGTATGATTTAGGGTTATTCGAGTTTTCTAAATTGATGACCTCAAGTGAGTTTGTGAGCTTATCTGGGTATGTGTAGGATCATCATGGAAAAAACAGGCCCTTAAGTGGCAATTTTTTTAGAAAAATCAGAGTTAGGAAACTTGACATAAAAATTTGAATAAGTTATCTATATTATTTCAAAAATATGTAGGAATAGAATTTGTAGCAAATTGAATGTAGTTTCTAAACTACCAGGTTTATTTTATTTTAAAAATCTATTTAGTGAAAATTTGAAATTTCAATGTAGTAGTAATTTAATTTTAGGGAAAAAAAAGAAATAGGTGTTTTTTTACCACCCTAACCACAATAAAATGATAATATTTTTTATAATATTTTAGATATAAGTAGATGACTCATGTCTGATGTGATGCATATTTTTTTGTAATTTTTTCAAGTAAATAATTAATTATGAATTTTTTATTATAACTTTTAGAAAATATAAAACTTGTATGTCTAACCACCTTAACTTGGTCAAAACTTCATGAAATTCATTTTTAATCCTATAGTATGCAAAGCATAGAATGTGACACATGTTTCAAATTTAAAAATGTGATACCGTTTGAAAGCTATAGATATTTTTCAATCAGCCTATCAATTAGGACTTTAGTCGTAATTCAAATAGAAAATGAATAATAATTATTTATTAAATTTAAAGAATAATTTACATTGGTGGAAATTGAGAATCTCCTTTAAAAACCCTTTTTATTTCATCAATTTTGGGTAAAAAAAAGGTCATCAGCCACATACCCTGCACATACCCATCATGATTTTGCACATACCCATCTCCAGTTTTATTAGGAATTAACTTACTTGTGAGGGCCAGGAAAGATCCATTTTTGAACTTAGCAAAACAAGCTGCATCCAAGCTATTTTTGTGTGTTCATGGAAGAATTTTAGGGTTTCAATATTAGGGCATCACCAATCCCCATCGATTTGCTTCTAAGTGAGCTTAGAATTTGAAGATGATCTGTAAGAGATGCAAAACAAGCTAGCTTTAAGCCCAAAATTCCTAAATTTGTGATCGTTCAATCAATTTGGGAAAATTCATGAAGAAATGATAATTTTTAGGATTTCGAGGACTTCATGGAATTCCTTAACCCTTAAAATTCTCTAATTTTTCGTCATCCCTTCATTTTCCTGAAGATGTGCAAAAACCTAAAATTACACCTGCTTCACAGATTTCCCAAAAGAATCCCACAATATGAAGTATTAGAGAAATAAATGGATTAAATGTTATATATTTTGGCATCTCATGGATGATTTGAATAATTAGAGAGATGGTTCATGCTTTTTCTTCATTTGGGATGATTAATTTATGGTATTTGTGCTATGATCATTAAAGTTTTCCTGGCATGGAATTTCCTAAAATTCCTCTCTGGCTTGATTTCCTCAGATGGTTGAAAATCCCAGATTTCAAAGAAATTGTGCCTTATGATGATTCAAAGGATTTTAATCATGATTTTGAGCTGATTGAATGATAAACATGTTGTTTCTGATTGGCTAACCTTGATTCTAATATTGTAAAGACGATTTATTGTGGTCTTTTGTCAATTGTAGGTTGAATCAAGTAAAGCAGTTGTTAGTGTGACCAAGAGAAAATAGATGGATTTGGGTGCTAAAGGATCTTCGGTCTGAGAAGTAGAAAGAATCAAATTGGACATAAAAATCAAGGTTCCTGAGAGTAATTTGACTTCCATCTAGTTGAAGGTCACTGATACAAATGTAGGTAAGTGGTATTATGAGGAATTCAAGGCCAGAATGGCAGTAAATGATCCTCCTCTATTGGCAGAAAGACTAGTGAGTTTGAGATTGGCTCATGTGGCTAGATTTCCTCCCACTATGTGATGCTATGAGTTGGTGCTAGAATGTGCTAGGCACTATGATCCAAGAACATAGAGAGTGATTGGTCCACAAGGTAGAGTGTTGGCTAATTTCTCTCTTATTTTAGTGGCACAAAATTTTGATGTGCCTGATAGATCTCATCTGGTGGGTCTTGACCTTTATGTAGCCAAGAAATACTATGCAAATGATACAGACAAGGCAATGTAGATCATCAATTCTTGGTTGGAAAAGCCTAAGCCCCACATCTACAAAATGCTAAAGAAACTATTCAGGGAAAAGTTTAAGGCAGAGTATTATGATGCAATTACACTCCTTAGTAGAGTAGTGGGCTTGAAAAGTGTAGGAGTCTTTGAGAATTGGATGTTTTATGTTATTGTGGGATGGAATAGAACATTGATTATCATTGGACATACATCATCAGTGTAATGATACATGAGTAGTTGTGTAATTTTTTACAGATAAAGAGCTTTAACATGACCACCTACTTGGTCTATGCACTTGCAAGATTCCATCCCTACAAAGGACTAAGTGCAAGAGGTGTCTTTAGGCAAGATGTGATCTATGAAGTTTACCCACAATTGTAGTTGGGAAGCTCAAGATATAGGAGGGTGAATGATGTATTCACCATATACATCACCAAACTACTTCAAGGTACATAAAATGTTAGAATCTCAAATAATGAAAAGGAATTCATAAAGAAGTTTGGAGCTTGGTTCATGCATGTTGCACAATTTTTGCACACATGACCCACTGAAAGTAGGGACCCCCTTTTTCGCTCTAATTTCTAGTGCTTTGGGCCTTTGGTTTTGAGGATTTTCTTTCCTAGACATGTTCTTGAATTTTTATCTTTCTTTCACTAATGATCCCTTTAGGTTATTTGTTGAAAATATTAAGTTTTAAGACATTTCTAGGCTTTCCTTTGATTCTGAGATTCTCCTCCTCTGACGGAATTCCCCAGTTTCCTTGAAAATCTGACGAGGAACTTATGCTATGATCCAGGGATTCTATTCCTTTTTGGAATTCTATGTCAATCAGATTTCTCCAAAATTCCTACACTTCGTCAAATTCCCAAGTTTAGTTTTGGGTTGTCTTGTCAATAGTATTAATGCTTAATTGTATGATTCCTATGACATGTATTTAGTCAAATTTTGTGGATTCTTGTGCCATTAAGATTTTATCATTTGTCTTCTATTGATCTAGGAGGTTTTATCTTGAGTGTTGGGTTTCATTTGACGTGTGGAATTCTTGAATTTGTGATTTTGGTGATGAATTTCCTAGGAATGACCATTGTTGCTACTATTTGCTAGGGCATCAAATTTGGTTACCATTCATTGACCATAATTGCATTCATCTCATGAATAGTATGTATTCATTGCCTTAATTTCAAATGTTGAATGAGAGTGATTCTTTGACATTTTGAGTATGTGTGGAGTCTAGATTTTACATGTTTGGTACTAAGCATTTTAAAGCTAGGGCTATGCAAACATTTCATAATTTCTAGAGGTCTAGAAGATGCACCCCTTAGTTAATCCTTTTAATTTTGATAGTTCCAACTCCATCTCTGAGCCTGGCTCAACGTGTATGATTGCTTTAGCTTGGTTTGATTTTAGGGTTTTTGAGCTTGACCAATTGTTGGTCATGGGTGAGGTGTAAATGTGTGAATTCAATTCCATTCAAATGAACTCACTCAGGACTATTTAAAATGACCCATTTTTATGTTTAGTAAGTTGAGCAATCTAAGTTTGAGCTAACTCCCCTACGTTAATGGTGAATTTTGGGTTTTGAGCTTAGAAAATCGATGGTTAAATTTAGGGCATCACCAATCTTCACCAATTTTCCTCTAGGAATGTCAAGAACCAATGGACGATTGATGAGAGACTAAAAATAAATTAGATTCAAGCCAAGAAATCTCAAATTTGGTAATCGTTCGATTGTTCTGGGTGAAATTGTGAGGAGTGGTAATTTGCGGGATTTCAAGAGCTTCATATAATTACCACACCCTCAGAATTTCCTGATTTCGCTTGTGCCTCCTCATTTTCCCAAATGTGTGCAAAAGCCTGAAATTTTGCATACCTCGTGGATTTCATTCCAAGGTAGATTTTCCCAAAATGGTGTCACAGTATGGAGGATTTGAAATTTAATGAATGCAATGCTATGGGTTTAGCATATCTTGCCTTATTTGAATCATTTAAATGTGTGTTACATAATTTTCCTTTATTTTGTGATGATCAATTTTTGATAATCGTGTTTTATCATTAAAATTTGCTCAGCTTGGAATTTCCTAGAATTCCTCTCTAGCCGATTTTTCCTGGATTGGTTAAAATCTTGGATTTCAAATGATTATTTTTTATGATTGATTTGATGTATTTTTGTCATGATTTTGGGCTGGTTTAATGATGAATATATTGTACATGGGTTACTAACCTTGATTCTAATATTATAAAAGGACTTATTGTGATTTTTTCTACTGGATGTAGGCTGAATCAAGTAATACAATAGTTGGGAAGACCAAGGACATGCAGATAGATCCAAGTGCTAAAGGGTCTACTATCTTTGAGGTAGAGAGGGTCAAAATGGATATAAAGAGTAGGACCCCATAAAGCAAGTTCTCATCCATCTAGTTAGAGGTCATGAATACAAATGTAGGCCTATGGGATTATGAGGAATTCAAGGCAAGGATGGTAGCACAAAACCTTCCCTTGTTGGCTAGAAGGATATTGGAGTTAGGAATGGCCCATGTGGATGGATTCCCTCCTATAGTTTAATGCTACGAGTTGGTGCTTGAATGTGCCAAACATTATGATAGGGGCACACAAAGGATAGTTTGTCCTCAAGGGAGAATAGTGGCAAATCTTAACCCTATTTCTATAGCCCAAAACTTTGACATGCCTGATAGGTCTCACGTGGTGGGTTTTGATATGGACATAGCGAAGAAGTATTATGATGAAGACGTCATCAAATCACAACAAGTCATCAATTGCTAGCTAGAGAAACCCAAGTCTCACTTCTCCAAGCTGCCAAAGCAACTATTTAGAGAAAAATTCAAAAAGGAATACTATGATGCTATCACACTCCTTAGTAGGGTGGTGGGATTGAAGAGTGCAAAAGTATTTGAAAAATGGAGTTCCATGTCATTGTGAGGATGGAGCATAACATTGACTACCATTGGGTAGGCATTATAAGTGCAATGATACATGAACAAATTTACAATGTGCTGCAGACAAAGACCTTCACAATGACCTCTTACTTGGTCTATGCACTTGCAAGGTTCCATCCATAGAAGGGACTAAGAGCAAGAGGTGTTTTTGGGAAGGATGTGATTTATGAAGTGTACCCACAATTACACTTAGCTAGCACAAGTTATAGGAGGGTGAATGACACACTCACCATGTACATTACCAAGCTATTGTAGGGTATAGAGCATGTCTAGATCTCATACCATGCCAAGGAGCTAATCAAGAGGTTTGGATCTTGATTTATCTAGTTCTCTACCTTATCATAGATTAGAATAGATGTTTGTTAGAGGGATCCATACATACTTCCTAGATATCCCATAGATCACATTATACTTTTGGAAATCACAAGACAAATCTATGATTTTGATGCAATTGTTAAGAAGGAAAAACATAAGACCAAATTTGGTGTTGAATTTCCTTTGAGGGTAGGCAGTAATGAATCTTGCCCCTCTATTAATTCAACTCATGCTTCTGAGGAGGAAATGAGTACTTTGTGTCTCTCTTTCCATTCTAAGAGATCCAACTTTGATAGGGCTGGTGAAGCACAAACAAAGGCCAACAAGGAATACAACCATAAGGATGATGTAGAAGATTATGGGAAAACAACAAGGATTAATTTGAATTAGAAGAAAGAATTTCTCCAGGTTTCCAGTGAACTTGGTTTGACTATACAACATAAAATCCATTCTTGACCAGATTGAAGATGATGGAGATTTGATTCAAGGCCATGATTATGAAGTTGTGAAGGATAAATCCATTGGAGAGATAGATTGGCTGGAGGAAGAGAAGACAAAATTAGAGAAAATCATGACTCTAGTAATCAAGTATACCAAATTGTGGTTGAAGCACAATATTTGGGAGTTAGAGAGTGAAGGTGTGCAATGCACCTATGACATAATGGGAGACTTGGAGTCTCATTCTACTTCTAAAGAGTCAATTGAGTAGGACCCTAACGGTAAGGCTAAGGTGAGCTCTCCTTTCAAGATAAATATTAAGGATGATCAAGTAGAAGAAGTAGAGAAGTAAAGAAGACCTATTGCTAGGAAAAGAAAACATATTTTGAAGACAAATAAATCTACAAAAGAAGAAGTTGAGGAAGGAGGAAAAGAGGGTAGTGCTTTTGTACTTGAGAGAAAAAGAATAGTGAGATTTTCTTAGAAGAAGGAATCTTCCAAGGCAAGGGATGAATTTGGCCTACCAGTAGTGAGTGTGGAAAGTTTGGGAGAGAAAACATAGGTGTACACAAGAAGATCAAGAACTCACTCTCCCAAGGATGGTGTGCCAAAGAAAAGTATTCCCTTAGTTGTCCTTGCCATGCAACATGATAATGTACCTCCTTCTCATGAAACTCATAATGTACCAAGTGAATCTAAGGATGCAAAGGATAACCAAGATCAAGGAGAAGAATAACTATGAGAAGGTGAACTCTACAATACAGAGGAAAAGATAGAAAATATATTGCAATCCCCTTTGGTGACTTATGAGGATTCACTTGTAGGCAATGAAGAAGATAGACCTCCATAGAGAGAGGAAGTGCCAATTAGGACCCCTTCACCAGTGCATGAAGAAGAACATGATGAGGAAGAGGATAGGAATCTAGGAAAGGGAAGTGAAGATAAAATTGAAGAAATTCTAGATGAGCAAAATGTGAATGTGGATTCCTCTAAAGGGAAATAAGATGTGGTTGGAAAAGGTAATGTGCAGTCAAATTCCACTATTCCTACTTGGCTAGATAAGGAATTAAAGAGTAAACAAATCGTGGTGGATAATACTCCTCCCAACTAGGATGAATTACTAGAAAACATAGGAAAAGGAAAAGAAAAGGAGAAAGCTAGGGTTATGTCTAGGATTGAGAGGAATGAAGCTAATAATAGGGCGATTCACATTTCCACCCCTATATCAGATAAGAATAAGGATGAAGTTACTAATAGAGATTACAATGTACAAACTATTAGCTTGGGACCTACCTCCATGATGCAAGAAGTTGAATAATTTGAAGGCTCCAGTGTTGCTCTCTTGAGCAGATTGAAGAAAGAGGTGCAAGCTAAGAAAAATTTGAAGAAGGAGAATGAAAAACTGAAGAGGTATTTTTAGGATTTGATGAAACCCTTTCAATCTATTATTCAAATCAACTCCTTATTGTCTATAGCAAGTTTTATACCACAAGAGACAATAACTGAGTTGGAGAAGATGAAAACCACTACACATGCCACACTGAACTGGTTGTAGGGAGTGGAAGCCAAAGAGATAATTCTATTAAAGATATCATTTCAACCAATGGAGATGCTATAAGATCAATAGAGTGGTTGAAGAAGGTACTAGCTCAAGATAAGGAGGATGTTGATCTCTTGTTGCAGAAGATCAAAATCATCATGGAATATACTGAAGACAAGTTGGTAAGTGATGGAATTATTCCTTCTTCCAAAGTTGTAGAACCCTAGGAATAGTACAAAGCTTTGGAAATAAGGAAAAGGGTTTTGAAGAAAGTGCATAAGCAAGGGAAGCAAATTGAGGATACCCTGACTGAAATCTACAACAAGTGAATTTCCTTCTTCGAAGTTATGACAGGAAGAAAAAGGTTTGCACCAAAACATCTGAACTTGGAGCAATTGAGGAAATGGTGGCATGATGTATATTCTCCAGTCAAAGATGGCCTAGTTACCAAGCACCAGTTAGATGATGTAGCCACATACATTGCAGTGATGGATAAGTATCAAACCCTAAAGTAAGATTGGGATAAGGTCATTAAGAAATCAAGAGAGGACATCAAATCCATTGAAGAAAATTAAGGTGTTAGTTATTCAACCTATAGCCGACTTGGAGAAGGTATTTTTGATGGTGCAGGATAAAGTGGAATGAGATAAGGACAAATGGGAGAGTAGTTAATGCAATGTAACATCAAAATTTGTGCTTCCCCATTATTCCTCTTCATCCTTCACATGCATTGGATCTAACCATGTTGGAGATCGTAGGCCGACTTGGATGGAACACATGCATTTAATGCACACTTTAATTCATTTTGAATTCTTCTTGGTTAACTTGTCTTTCAAGCCTACTATTTTGTAACCCTATTTGGGCTGACATAAGATGTAATCTCTATAAATAGGGATATTTCCTCATTTGAAAGGGATTCAATGGTGTTTATGATTTGATGCTTGAAGTGTTGTAGAAATATCTAGTCCATACTTTGTGTAGATAGTTGATTGTTGGTTTCTTTGCAAAGTTAGCCTGAACTTTGATATTCATTGTGCTTAGTTTAGTTGTGAATGTTTGTTCATTTCAATTGAAATAGGATTGTTTTGGATGAATGCTCATGATCTAAAAATCTTACATGCCTTAGAAGATTACACTATTTTTGTAAGATTGCAAATTTGTCTAGGTCAAGTAGGAATTAGTTTCTGAGGGATTGGTCCATTTCAAGTAATTTTTCATTTGCACTGTTAATCCTAGGATTAGTGTTAATCTTAGAAATATCTTTGAATCCCTTATCTTTTACTATTTCTTTCATTATTTGGGTTAGATTTAGGATTTGCGGTATCATCATATTGCTAGATCTGATAAGTTTAAAATTCAATATTTGCTTGTAGTAAGGTCCCTTTGTGATTACCAATATTTTCACATATTATCTAAGTTGTTTATGCATTGTCAAGACTTGACATTAGAGACCTTGGTGTTATATCTTAAGGCTTGCTAATAGAGATCTACCTTTCAAGAGAGATAGAATATTTGTATCTTGTCTAAGTTGTTGCTATGCAGAAAACACCATCAACATATTGGTGCTAGAAGGAGGGCTTGAATAAGCAAGCTAGATCAATTTTTGTCTGCCATTTCTCCTAAAAGATTCAAAAGAAGAACTAGATCTAATCCAGGAGAAGAGGAATTTCAAGAGTTGCAGGCTCCTACTAGGTCAAGAAGGACTAGAAGAAGGGGAGAATCATCATCCACCCAACTACATCCATCATCTCCATCATCCTCATCTAATTTAGAAGCCATTAATCAACCATTACCATCTACAGCCCCACCAATGGCTTTCCTTGCCAACAATCTATCTCCCTTGACCTTCAATAATTACAATGTTATGCCCAAGAACCAGGAACACTTTTTCTCTAAGTTCCATGTTAATGATCCTAATAGGACCACAAAGGAACATATCAAGATTTTTAGACTTTCCTTAAGGATAGAGGAATCAATCATGAGAATGTAGCATGTAGGCTCTTTCCATATTCCCTAGGATAAGATGTGTTCTACTGGTGCAATCATTTTCTTGTTGGGTCTATTCATAATTGGAATGAATTGGAGACTGTATTTTTGTAGAAGTTTAGGATTCCCATTAGTCCAAATGAAATTTACCTTCAATTCACCAAGGTTAAGAGAGAGGTCAATGATCCCATAGGGTCCTTTAATAACAAGTTTCATTGTGCTTATACCCGACTATGGGCTCCTTATGTTGTATAAGATGCCACTGCTTTAAAATTCTATTATGAGGGTCTTGATAGTCTAACAACTACCTTCATGAAGTGGAGAAACAATCCTCCAACCACCTTACTTGATGCATACAATAAGGCTATAAAGGTTATTACTAATCTGAGACAACACTTATCAGGGCCTTTACCATCACTGGGACCCACTACTCACCCTGGGAAAGTCCCAGCTCTTAATCAAGCTCTTGCCAATCACACTTCTATCATGAATCTGATACCTCAGTTGCCTCTAGTTCCCCAACCGAGACCTCCTATGAATCAAATTCCACCTATGGTCAACTACCCCCAACAAAATGTTAATCAACCTCTTTATCCATAGCCTTAGGCTAGTTTGCCCACATATATGCAGAATTTTGAGGTATTGAACTAGTCGTTGAGCTCTGGTGTTGTAGTAGGATATCCTCAAAACAATGTGAACTAGAATCCATTTAATAATTCTAACAAGGAAAGGTTGGGTGAAATGACTGAACAAGTGAAGAAGCTGAACATCAAGGTCACTTATCTAAGAAACCAGAACAGTCAACTCTAGGAAGCTCAAAGGAGTATGCAATCCAATCATAATAGGAAAAATTGAGAATCTCAACAAGGATAGAACTTTGATAGGGGAAAACACCTTGAAAGAGGACATAATTATGATAGAGGGAAAAATTATGATAAGGGACAATCTTCAGGCCAGAACTTTGATAGGGGAAAGCTGGTGGACAAAGATTTGATAGAAGACAACCACCCAAAAAAAACATGACTTGGAATACAAGGCCTAACAATGGGGGTGTCCCCACCCCATTGGAGCAGCTAGTTAATCAAGAGAAGCCTCCAAGTGGTGTTTATCTAGTTGAAGCTACTTTATCAAGCTAGTGTAGGATCCATAAGACAAGCCAACATTTTGAATTAGACTATCTTGAGTTCCAAACAACTACTTCAATCTTTCAGTATAAGGTGGAGAATAATGCAGGTAACCAAGAGTTGGTACCATCTACTCCTTATGATTCATCAGTGTTGGTGCTAAATCATGCTCCTTTTCTGCAAAGTAAGGAGAATGTGCTGGAAGAAGAATCAGGCTAGTTTAAGAAGGAAGCTGATTAGGTGTGCAATGGAAATGAAATTACATAGTTGTTTGATGAAAATCCTGTGAATGATAATGGCCCCATGGATGAGGAAGAAACTTATGTTAAAGAGGTGCAAACATTCTAGTGGCTTGTTAAGAAATATGAATTGAGGGATCTACCACATGGACATCTGAAAACTGGAGGCCCATTCACCACTTCTATTCCTCCAAAAAACTTCACCACACCTTTATATCCCAACACCAGCAATAATCCAACATATCCTCATGTGCCTAGACAATACTTATCTAAAGATCAAGGACAAGTGGATCTATCAAAAGGGCGTACTAATGAAACAAGCAAAGATAAGGTGCTAGAATGCACCAAAGAGGTTCCTTCTAACCTGAGTGTAGAAAAACTAGCCATATATGTTGTAGACGAACTCAAGAAGCTAAAGGTAAGCCTCTCCACATTTAAATTATTGAGAGTCCCAACTATTAGAAATGCAGTTTTAGGAGATTATAATGCAAGTTCGGTACCAAAAGATAGATTAGTTAGTGAGACTGTTAATAAAGCATCTAGTTCTCAAATAGTAAAAGATTAGAATCAATTTCACACATAGCTTGGAGATAAAGGGAAAAAGAAAAATAAAACTTAAGTTGCCTAGGTTGATACTCCTTTAACTCTGTTTCAAGGGAGAATAGAAACACCTCTATTTTTTATTTTTGTCCACATATTTGGTAAGAACTTGTGCAATTGCTTGTTAGATTCAGGTGCTTCTACCAATGTGATGCCCTCTAGTGTCTGTAGAGCTTTAGGCATTACCCCTATTGAATCCCAAAATAAATTCACTCAACTAGATAGAACTAAAGTTAATATTGTAGGGGAATCAAACATGATTCACATGCAGATCACTTTTGATCCTAGAATTCAACAAGTCATTAATATGTAGGTGGCAAATATACCTGATACTTATGGTTTGATTTTGGGAAGATACTTTACTAAGGCTTTGAATGGATATGTATCAACCAATCAATCTCACATGTGTCTTCCTTGGAAGGGAGTGCCAAACCAGATCAAGATTGAAAGAGAACCTAGGATGAAATATATGATCACATAATATCAGAATACATTGAATGAAATACTGATATAAGAGGTGAGCATGGGAAATTATGTGCTTGTGGCCCCTTTTGAGGAATTTTATGTGGAAGAAATTCTTATGCTACATACTACAGCTGTTGATCTTATAGCCAAATCTAGTCGTAGTGGAGCCCTATTGGAACCAATTAATGATGATGATCCTAAAGATAACCAAATCAGCTTGCTGGATAATTTCCAAGAATTCATTCAAAAGTGCATTGAAGATCAGATTCATTTGGGTAGAGGAATGAATTTTGGAGAATTACTCTTGCTCAATTGGTGTAGAGTTCATAATGCTTCCCACTTTGAATTGGACTGTTGCTTGTTCCAAGCTACAGTAGAACAAGTGTAGAGATGTATCAACCCTACTCCAATGGTCAAAATACATATAAAAAATATTCAAGAGGATCCCAAAGGGAAGAAGGTGATGCTTTCTAAAGAGCCTTCCAACAACAATAGTGCAAGGGATGCATCAAGGAAATCTACAGTTGCTGGTTGTTGGACCTTAAGGTTTGATGGATCTAAATCAAAGAAAGGAGTTGGGGAAGGATTCAAGCTAATCAGTCCAAGAGGTAAAAATTTCTTTTCTACTCAGAATTTATTTTCATTGTACCAATAATGTAGTAGAATATGAGGCCTTGATTCATGGGTTTCTTATGGCACTAAGGAAAAAGGTCAAAATTTTGCAAGTCTTTGGGGATTCTAAGTTGGTGGTCAAACAAGTTAGAAGGGAATACTCATGCCATGAAAGAAGGATGACCAATTATAGGCATAGAGAATGGGACCTTATTGAGGTATTTGATGCCTTCAACATTTAGTTGATACCATGTAATAAGAACCAAAAGACATTCCCTAGCTCAAGCGACTAGTACTTTGTAGCCTTTGTGCCTTTTTGGACTGAATAAATTTACTGTGGAACTGACTCTAGTACCTTCAATGTGTGATAATGTGATAATGAAGATGATAAGCATATTTTGGATTTTATTACAAGTTCAGATGTCTTTACTTCTTAGATCATTGATGAAGTTGAGCCCTAAGAAGTAGAGATGGATTTGGAAGGGGTTATTAATATGAAGACTAATACTATTCCAAGGGGAATGGTGCAGCTAGAGAGGATTTTTGACTGGATAAGGTGAGAGATTAGGAGTAAGATGCTAAGAAGCAGTCCATTAGTGGAAAATATGAAACATACAACATGGGGACTCAAGATAATATCAAAAATGTCTTCATTAGTAAAGTGTGTACTCCTAAGGAGAGAAAAGGAATCATTTATACCCCTCATACATATCAAGATGTGATAGCCTAGAATTATGAGGACTTGAAGACATATGACACTTCAACTATAACTCATACTATCCCTTTAAAGCTAGGAGAAAGACCTTTCAGGTAGAGGCAAAGGCCCATCAATTCCCTGTTGAAACCCATAATCCAAAAGGAAGTGCAAAAGTTTCTATTTTCCAAAATCATATTCCCAGTCAGGCATTCGACCTAGGTTATGAATCTAGTCCCTATGAGAAAGAAAAATGGGGAGATCAAAATATGTGTGGATTTTAGGAAGCTTAATAGAGCATCAAAAAAGAATAATTATCTAGTCCTTTCATTGGATGAAGTGCTTTAGATTGTCAATGGGTCTCAAATGATGTCTTTTCTAGATGGTTACTCTAGATATAACCAATTCATGGTACAATATGAAGATAGGCATAACATTTCTTTCACCACAAAGTGGGGCACTTTTTCCTACAGAAGGATTCCTTTCAGCTTGATCAATGTTGGAGCTACATTCTAGAGAGCTATGGACATTGCTTTTAAGGACATAATTGGTAAGTGCATCATAATTTATATGGATGATTTGATAGTTTTCTCAAAAGAGTGATGTGATCATATAGCAAACTTATGCAAAGTATTTCAAAGGTGTAGAGAGTTTGGCATATCGCTTAACCCAAAGAAATGCATCTTTTGGGTTACTAAGGGAAAATTGTTGGGGCATGTTATTTTAGAGAAAGGCATTGCTATTGATCCTAAATGAGTGGAATCCATACTCAAGATTCAGCCACCTGCTAGCAAGAAAGAAATGAAATCATTTTTTGGTAAGATTAACTTTGTACAAAAATTCATCACTAGATTTACTAAGATAGTCAAGCCATTAAATGCCATGTTGAAGCAAGAAGCTAAAGTTGAATGGAATGTAGAGGCTAAAGAATCATTTGTAGAAATCAAAAGGGCCATTGTTGAAGCCCTAGTCTTGGTGAGTCTTGATTATGCTAAGCCATTTTACATATATTCATTTGCTTCTAATCACTCTTGTGTTGGCTTGTTGACCCAAAAATATGATCAAGGGAATGAGCACCCCATAGAATTTATGAGTGCAACACTAAAAGATGCAAAACTAAAGTACCTGAATGTGGAGAAGCAAGCCTATGCCTTAGTTAGGGCTGTGAAGAAATTCAGACACTATATTCTAAGGAAAAAGTTCTTTGCAGTAGTATCTTGCAGTCAAGATACTACTGATGCAAAATGAATTGGGAGAACATAGAGAAAAGTGGGTGACTATGTTACAGGAGTATGATATTGAGATTCAACCCATGAAGTTGGTAAGAGGACAAGGGCTTACTAGAAAAATGGTAGAAATGGGTCCTAATCTTGCAGCCCAACATTATAATCTTGATGATGTTTCTCTAGGGGACTGCTATGATGATATCATTTACTATCTTTTGAATCAATAGTGTCCAAATCATCTTAATGATATGCAAAGAAGAACATTGTGCTTCAAGAGTGACAATTTCATGTTGAAGGGGGTTGTTCTATACAAAAAGAACCATGAAGGTGTCTACTTGAGATGCCTGGGAAAGTAAGAAGCTAAAAGGGTTATGGAAGAATTTCATGATAGATATGGCACTGGCCATGGATCTGCACCTTCCACTACAAATAAAATTCTAAGAGTTGGTATTTATTGTCCCAAATTGTTCAAAGACATGCATAATCATGTCAGAACTTTCCATGTATGTCAAACTGCATCCACCAGAGAAAAGCATGCAACACTCCCACTTGAACCTATTTTTGAGGCAAAACATTTCCAATCAATTTTCCTTCTTCTGTAGGCCACAGGTATATTCTCACTGTTACTAATTATTTCACAAGATGGACTGAGGCTCTTGCATGCAAACAATGTACTTCTGAAGTGGTAATCAATTCCATTGAATCAGGTATTATCAACTGCTTTGGATATCCTATCTTTGGTTTGTGATAATGGTCATGCATTTACATCATTGAAATTCTCTAACTGGGCCTTTGATCATGGAATTATAATTAAATTTGCATCTAATTATTACCCCGAAGGTAATGGTTTGGCTGAGTCCTCCAACAAAAACCTCCTGACAGTCATTCATAAGTTGTTAGAAAGAAACCCTAAGGACTAGCATACCCATCTTTGGTTTTCTCTTTGGGAAGATTGTACAAGACATAAGACCTCCATAGGAACTTCCCCTTACCATCTAGTTTATGGGCTAGAACCTATGTTTCCCATCCAGCTAAAAATCCCCACCCTATAGTTTATTAATGAATATTGTGATGAGGGGGATAAATGAGAAGCCTGACTTGCTGAACTATTACACCTTGAAGAAAAAAGAGATGAAGCCCTTGAAATTTTTTCCAAACATTAGGGTGTAGTCAAAATATGGTTTGGTAGGAGAGCTAAATTTAAAGCCTTTCAAATCTCTGACTTGGTTCTCAACTGGTATAAATCCCATGATCATAAGGGAGAGCATAGTAAATTTTGAAAAACTCTGGCTTGGCACTTATTTGATTTCAAAGATTTTGGGAGATAATGCTTTTTGCTTGAAAACTCTCACTAGAGAGGATATCCCACTACCTATCAATGGATAGTACCTGAAGCATTATTTCCAACCTGAGCTGTCTACAACTCTTTTCTTGTACATAGTTAGCTTAGTTTTTCTTTTCTTCTTGCTTTGTTTTGTTTTGGTTAGGGTAGGTTTCCTTTCAGTCTACTGCTTTTGTTTTGGTTTGCTTTTACTTTGCTTTGATTTTAGGTTTTCTTGCTTTCTTTTGGGTATGTTGCAGTTGCATGACACACATTTATTATTTGGGACTATTCTAAATATTTATCTTATGAACTTCAATCATCCTTCTAGAGTCAGTTGGTTAACGTCTTGTATTAGTGTCACATGTATTAAGTGCTACGAGTGGATAAGTCGTGGGTTAGATTAAAATATGGAATGTATTTTGGTCTTATATCTTTACATAGATCTTTTAAATTCCAAAGGAGCATAAGGTCCTTATGAGGTTTGGTTAGGTGAAAAATCTTATTTCTACTTCAGTACCACTATGGTTCCCAACCCTAAGTGTGAACTTCATTGTTCATATTTTGAAATGAAAAAATTGAAAAGAAAATAAATATATATATTAAAAAAGAGATATTGAAAATCAACAAAAAAATCCAACCTACCAGGAGTATCCAAGTGTCTCTACCAGGGCTATGGATGCCTAGCTGGTAGTAGAGCTATACTTGGGAGGACTACAATGATAACCTTGTCAGGGATATGGATGCCTGACTAGAAGTGATGCTCTATCCAGGATGCTTTGGGAGTTAGAATCTTTACGTAACCTAGTCAGACTAAATTTGGCCCATGTTGCAACTAAGGAAAAGGAAATGAATACACATGCACACACTTTGACCCTGGTATAGGAAAGGTTTGTCTATCTCTGAATCTTGAAGCTCTACTAAATTGGTGACCTAATGCAAGGATTGAAACCAAAAGTTCTAGGTTCTTGATTCCAGTTTGTCATTGAAATGCATTGGAGCATTTCCCTAGTGGAGTCACCATTTGTTGTGTAGTTTTTGCACACACGCCCCACTAAAAGTAGGGGCCCCATTTTTTGCTCTGATTTCTAGTGCTTTGGCCCTTTGGTTTTGAGGATTTGCTTGCCTAGGCATGTTCTTAAATGTTTATCTTGATTGAATTGATGATCCCTTTAGTTTATTTGTTGAAAATCTTAAGTTTTAAGACATTTCCAGATTTTCCTTTGATTTCGGGATTCTCCTCCTCTAGTGGAATTCCCTAGTTTCCTTGAAAACCCAATGAGGTGGAACTTACGCTGTGATATGAGGATTCTGGTCCTTTGCAAAATTTTGTGTCAATAAGATTTCTCTAAAATTCCTACAGTCCATCGAATTCCTAGGTTTCATTTTTGGTTGTCTTGTCAATAGCATTAATGCTTAATTGTATGATTCCTGTGGCATGTATTTTGTCAAATTTTGGGGATTCTTGTGCCATTAAGATTTTATCATTTTCCTTCTGTTGATCTAGGAGGTTATATCTTGAGTGTTGGGTTTCATTTGACATGTGGAATTTTTGATTTAATGAGTTTCGTGGTGAATTTCCTAGGCATCACCATTGTTGCTGCTATTTTCTCGGGCATAAAATTTGGCTACCGATCATTGAACATAATTGCATTCATCTCATCAATGGTATGTATTCATTTGCTTACTTTCAAATGTTGAATGAGAGTAACTCTTTGACGTTTTGAGTATGTGTGGAGTCTAGATTTTACACATTTGGCATCGGGCATTTTAAAGCTAGGGCTCTACAAATGTTTCATAATTTCTAGAGGTCTAGAAGATGCACCCCTTAGTTAATTCTTTTAAGTTTAATAGCGCCAACTTCATCTCCCAGCTTGGCTCGGTGTGTATGATTTCTTTAGCTTGGTTTAATTTTAGGGTTTTCAAGCTTGATTGATTGTCGGTCATGGGTGAGGTGTAAACATGTGAATTCAGTTCGATTCAGATGAACTCACTTAGGCCTATTTCAAATGACCCATTTTTATGTTTAGTAAGCTTAGCAATCTAAGTTTGAGCTAAATCCATTGCATTAATGGTGAATTTTGGGTTTTGAGCATAGAAAATCAATGGTTAAATTTAGGGCATCACCAATCTTCACCAATTTTCCTCTAGGAATGTCAAGAACCAATGGATGACTGATGAGAGACTCAAAATAAATTAGATTCAAGCCTAGAAATATCAAATTTTGTAGTCATTCGATTGTTCTGGGTGAAATCGTGAGAAGTGGTAGTTTTCAGGATTTTGAGACCTTCGCGGAATTCTCACACCCTCAAAATTTCTCAATTTCTCCTATGCCTCCTTGTTTTTTTGGATGTGGGAAAAAGCCCAAAATTTTGCATACCTCATGGATTTTACTAAAATGGTGTAATAGTATGGAGGATTTGAAAGTTAATGAATGCAATGTTATGGGCTTAGCATCTCATGCTTGATTTGAATCATTTAAAAGTGTGTTACATACATTTCCTTCATTTTGTGATGATCAATTTTGAATAATCATGTTTTATCATTAAAATCCACTTAGCTTGGAATTTTCCAGAATTCCTCTCTAGTCGGTTTATCCTAGATTGCTCAAAATCTCAATTTTTTTATTATGTTTTATGATTGATTTGAGTGATTTTTTTCATGATTTTGATCAGGTTTAATAATGAATATGTTGTTCATGGGTGACTAACCTTGATTCTAATATTATAAAAGTACTTATTATGGTTTTTTCTACTAGATGCAGGTTGAATCAAGTAAGACAATAGTCAGGAAGACCAAGGACAAGAAAACAAATCCAAGTGCATTTGGGTCAAGTAGGAATTAGTTTCTAAGGGATTGATCCATTTCAAGTATTTTATCATTTGCACTGTTAATCCTAGGATTAGTGTTAATCTTAGAAATCTCTTTGAATCCCTTATCTTTTGCTATTTCTTTCATTATTTGGGTTAGATTTAGGATTTGAAGTATCACCATATTGCTAGATCTGATAAGTTTAAAAATTAGTATTCTCTTGTAGTAAGGTCCCTTTGTTATTACCAACATTTTCGCATATTATCTAAGTTGTTTATGCATTTTCAAGACCTGACATTAGAGACCTTGGGGTAATCTCTTGAGGCTTACTGATAGAGATTTACCTTTCAAGAGAGATAGGATATTTGTATCTTGTACGAGTTGTTGTTGTGTAGAAAATAGCATCAATAATATAGTTTCCCACTTTATCCTACATCACGATAGATGGATGTCAAAGAGCTCCCTACAAAATTCCTAGGTATCCCATAGACCATATCATACTCCTGGAGGTCACAAGGCAGATATTTGACTTTGATACTATAGTGAAGAAGGAAAAGCATAGGACTAGGTTTGGTAATGACTTCCCTCTCAAGGTAGGAAACAATGAAGCACGCCCTTCCATCATTTCAAAACATTCTTTTGAGGAGGAAATGAGTTCCTTGGGCTTGCATTTCAACTCCAAAAGGATTAGGATTGATAGAACTAGTGAACCACAAAAGAGGGCCAATAGAGAGTTCAGCCACAAGGATCATATAGAAGACTACTAGGCTAATTGTAAGGATGAGTTTGAGGTTAGGAGGAAGAAATTATCCAAGCTACTAGTTAATTTGATCATATTGTACAATTTCAAGGCTATCCCTGATCAAATTGATGATGATGGGGATTGTATCCAGAACCATGATTATGGACCTATCAAGGAAAAAATAGTAGGAGAGATCGATTGGTTGGAAGAGGAGAAAATAAAGTTGGAACAAAACATAGCTCCTATTCTCAAGTATACTACATTGTGGATCAAACACAAGATTTTGGAGCAAGACAACAAAGACATGCAATGCACGTATGACTTGATGGGAGACTTGGAGTCATATTCCACCTCTGAGGAGACTGAACAAGATCCTAAAGGAAAGGGTAAGGTAGATTCTCCCTTCAAGATCAAAGTCAAAGGTACCCAAGTGGAATTAAAGGTAGAAAGGAAGAGAAAGCCCATGGCTAAAAGGAGGAAGAATGTTTCCAAGAAAGATAAGTCTATTGTTGAAGATGAATCTGATGAAGAAGAGGAAAAGTATAGTGCCTCTATACCAAAAAGGAGAGTAACAAGAACTTCAAAGAAGAAGGATGAACCCTCCAAGGGAGAAAAGGGAGTAGGCCCTCAAGTTGTGAATGTGGAGAGTTCTAGGGAGAGGACATAAGTCTATACTAAAAGATCAAGAACCCCCTCTCCAAAGGACAATGCACCAAAAGAGAATGTTTTTGCAGCCTTTTCTATTGTGGAACAATAGGAAGATGCCCCTACACTTCATGAGTCACATGGTGAACAACATTAGTCTAGAGATGCAGAGGATAGTGACCATCAAGATGAAGATGCAGGTGGATTCAAGGAAGGTGAACTCCATAGTGTTGAGGCAGAGATAGAAAGAATCCTAGAATCCATGTTAGTGACATATGAGGACTCACCTGCTAGTGATGATGAATACAAGTCTTCTGAGAAAGCAGAGATACCTATAAAGACCCCTTTATTGGTGCATAAGGAAGAGGAACATAATACAAAAATGGATGGAAATCCAAAAGAAAAGAAAGAAGATAAGGAGGAAGAGGAGGATAAAGTTGAAGAATTTTTTATTGAGTAGAAATTGAATGTGGATTCCTCCAAAAATCAACAAGGTGAAGATAAGAAAGGTGAGCAGTAGTCAGATTATACTACTCCTAGCTGGCTCAATGAGAGATTGAAGAGTAATTAGGTGGTCAAAGATGATACCCCTCCGAATTGGGATGAATTGTTGGAAAAAATTGGTAAGGGGAATGAAAAGAAGAAAGCCAAAATGATCTCCAAAATTACTATGCATGAAGAAGATAATAGAATCATTCACATTTCCATCCCTATTGTAGATAAAGATAGAAGGGAGATTGCTCCTTAGGAATATGCAACCTAGACCTTGAACCTAGGGCTCGCTAGCAAAGATCAAGAGAAGGAAGATTTCTAAGAGCATTCCCAGACCATTCTGAGAAGGCTAGACAAGGAAACAACAGAGAAGGAGAATTTGTAGAAATAGCTAAATGTTATGTATAAATATGTGCAACACTTGATGAAACCCCTACAAGTAGTAGGAAGTGAGGGAATTCCCACTGAAGGCTTGTTGCCTAAGGATGCATTCAATGAACTTGAAAGGATGAAGACTTCAACTCAGGTCACACTTGATTGGTTGTATGGAGTGGGAACCAGATGAGATAATGCAATCAAAGAAATCCTGTCAATTGTTGGAGATGTTCATAGATCAGTGGAGTGGCTGAAGTATGTTTTAGATCAAGACAAGGAAGATGTTGATCTCTTGTTACAAAAAACTAAGGCCATCATGGAGTACGCTAAATAAAAGTTGGTAAGCGATGGAATCCTTCCCTCTTCAAAAGTTGTAGAACCCTAGGAATGGTATGAAGCTTTGTAAATCAGACAGAGGGTATTGAAGAAGGTGCATAAGTAGGGAAAAAAATAGAGAGCACCCTAAATAACATATATAGTAAATGTATTTCATTTTTTGAAGTCATGACTAGCAAGAAGAAGTTTGCATTGAGGCATCTCTACCTAGAATAGTTAGGGAAATGGTGGCATGATGTTTATGTTCCAATAGATGATGGACCAATCATAGTTCACCATTTGGATGATGCAGCCACATACATTGCAGTCATGGAGAAGCACCAAACCCTAAAGGTGGAATGGGATAAAATAGTCAAGCAAGCAAGGGAAGATATTAAATCTATTGAAATGAAGTTTAGAATATTAATTATTCCACCTTTGGATGACTTGGAGAAGACTTTCTTGATGGTGCAAGATAAGGTGGGGTGAGATAAATATAAGGGGGAGAGCATTTAATGCAAGGCTTCATCAAAATTTGTGCTTCCCCATTATTCCTTCTACATTCTTCACATGCATTGGACTGAGCTATATAGGAGAACCTAGGGTGACCTAGATGAGTTCAAGCATTTAATGTAAATACTATTTTATTCTAAAACTATCTTGGTTGACTGTATTTTAGGCCTGATTTTTCTTGTAACCGTATTTGGGCTAACATAGCATGTAATCTCTACAAATAGGGCATTCTATCTCATTTTTAAGGGATAGATAATTAGACTTTGAAGTGAGCTAAGTGATAGAGAAAGGAGTTAGGAGTTAGTTTATTGTGAGAAATTTTTGTAACATAAGACTAGAATTGTTGCTACTTTGGATGACTTAATACAAGTAAAGATATTGTGATTTGGTTTCCTTGTTTTAATTTTATCTTGTATGGTTCTTGTTGTTCTATCTTTTGGAATTTCCTTGAAAGCATTTAGTATATGTTATATTTAAGGGTAGATTATTGAATATTGTTTATGGTTTCATGCTTGAAGTGTTTGTAGCAATCCCTAGTCCATACCTTTTGAAGCTGGCTGATTGTGAGTTGCTTTGTAAAGTTAGACTAGACCTTATATTAATTTTGTAATTTCAATTGTGAGTATTTATTCATCTCAATTGCAAAATTTGAGTTGTTTCGAGTGAATGCTTTACAGTCTAAAAATATTTATTACCTTACACTGTTCCTTGTGAGATTGTAGATTGAATCTGGGTTAAAAAGGAATTGGTTTTAAGGGATTGGTCCATTTCAAGAATTTTATCATTAGCATTGTTGACTCTAGGGTTAATTTCAGTAGTAGTGTTTCTCTTAAACTCTTATCTTTTTCCTTTTCTTTTATTATCTATGTTAGACTTAGGATTTGAAGTATCACCATATTGAAAATCTAATAAGTTCTAAGATCCAACATTTGTTAGTAAGGTCTCTTTGTGATTACTAGCACTGTCACATATTATCTGAGTTGTTTATGAATTTCCATGACCTAACATTAGAGACCTTGAGGTTATCTCTTGAGGCTTGTTGGTAGAGATTTACCTTTCAAGAGAGATAGGATTTCCATATTTTGTCTGAGTTTTTGCTATGCAGAAAACACCGTCAACACTCATTAGCTTCTCAGAACTATGAAGTTGAAACAACAAACTATGAAGTTGAAACAACAAAGCATCTTATAGGTCTGCAAACCTACAAGGAGGAAACCCCCAAGATCTCTTGCATGGAGGAAGCCCCAAGGAAGTGGAATCTGTAAAGTTAGCAAGCGAAAACATGTCTATCCATAGATAGAACATGTCAGAAGAGGCGACACATCTACCCATAGATAGAGTGTGTCTAAAGCATCGATACATCTACCCATAGATATAACGTATCTAAAAGTGATGACATGCCTACCCATAGATAGAACATGTCTAAAGCTTTGATACATCTACCCGCAGATAGAACACATCTAAAAGAAGTGACATGCCTATCGGTAGATAGAACATGTCTAAAGCATCAATACATCTTCCCATAGATATAACACATCTAAAAGTGGTGACATGTCTACCCGTAGATAAAACATGTCTAAAGTAGCCAGTCACATACATCGTAAAACTTTCAAAGGGGTCCCTTGGGAACTCGGTGTGAAAAAAGATGGTTCCACTCAAGGGACACACTATTTGATAGGTGAGGTCTAGTCGGGTTCCCCCCAAGATAGGCGTGAAAGGAAAAATGGAGAAATTCTAGGTGGGTTACCCCCAGGCTAGACATGAAAGAGTCCATTCATTACAAAGGATTTTGAAGAAAGTGTCCTTGAAGAACCCGCCATGAAGTATAAGGGGGTCCACTCAAGGGACACACAATTCAAAAGTCACCATTTTAGAGTGGTTCATTATCAAGGGATCCTTTGAAAAGATGTTCACTTCATCAAAGAATTTGAAAGGAAGATCATGCCCCCAGGTGAGTGGAAGTCAAAGCAGTTCCCACTTTGGAGGAAGGTCTCCAAGTCCTTTCTTTATGAACCCATGATGAAGGAAACACATTTCATTAGGATTCCAAGTTGAGAATGCACTTCCAAGGAAATATATTGTGAGGAATTTCAAGAAAATATTTGTTGGTGGAAAATTCATTTTCTAAAAGTTGAAGACTTAAAGAACATTGTCACACATAGGAGGGACAACTCAAGAAAAGAAGAGAAAAAGATAAAGAGAAAGAAAAAAGTACAAAGAAAGGGCACAAGGGGATCTAGTTTAGTGGGGTCAGATCTGTCTAAGCTCATATAATAATAGGTAACCACAATGCAAGGTGAAAGATCATCAATCCCTAACCAGATCAAGAAGAATGCATGGAAGCCAAAGTAAAAGTAAAAAATTGGGTCAAAATGGAAGGGAAACCTAAATTCCCCCAAGACTTTCCATCATCCCAAATTTAACGAAAGTCAATCAAAAACATGGAAGAATGATGGCACAAATAGAAGAAGGTTTATGAAACAAAAATCATGCCTGTATCCAAGTATGAATAGGGGTGAAAAAATTCATCCAGGCACACATAGCATGAGTATGGGGGAACACATCACAAAAAATGCACATGGGCACACAAAATCAAGAAAAGGGGAACCTCCTCCTAACACTGATCTTCCAAGAGGTTTTCTGCTTCCCAATATAGACCCTCATAAGGGGAAGGAGGATGAGTCTGCAAGTGTGGAATGTTAAGAGGAGGGGTGCCTGGCCCTCCTGCAACAAGGGCCAAAGAAGAGGGCCCCTTGAAGTCCTCTCTATCGAGCTTTTGTGGAGTCAAAGTCAGCAATTTTGTGAATATTGCTGATAGGGCTAGGACTTTGTCCATGGAATTAAACATGCATCCTATGGGACCATCATGTTTATTCTTAGTGGATGGTGCAAGTTGTGCCTGAGATCCACTGCTAGGCTCACCGAATGATTTGGGAGCAATGACAAACTCAGGGGAATCTAGGACTAGTTCCATCACAAGGATAGAACAAGTCATCATGGGGCCACCTTGTGAAGAAGGTGGATTCTTCTTACATCCTTTTTCGGAAGGACCTTCCATAGCCTCTTTCTTCACGAGAGGAGATGAACTCCTCAAAAATGAAGCCAGGGGTGTAGAGGAAGAGGAGGATAGAACTGCAGTGGACATGACATAAGTGTTAACCATGTCCACGGGCTTTGGAAAGGGCTGAATGTCTGGAATGGAAATCAACAAGGGAAGCTCCACCAAAGGCTTGATAAACACCTATACCCATTTAGGGTTAGGTGCATTTGTGCTCACAATGAAAGCCGGGAGCAGATTAGGCAAAAGAAACACAATAGGAAGAGGGAAGAAGACGTTGTTGAGGGCCCTGAGGTGAGGTCATTCATTTCTTCCTCCTTTTGTTGTGAAGTAGCCTACTTAGCCAAGTGAGCCTTTCATCGGTGCTTGCGCTCTTGTGCAAGGTGATTCCTATGACTCTTTGAGTTAGAAGTTAGAGCTTTCAAAGGGACAAGAGGTTCCTACTTGACCATAAGAACATCCACTATGGTCATTTTGGGTGGAGGGACAAATCCTTATTTAGGAGCAAGGGGAGCAAGTTGAGGAGCGATAGGAGGAGTCGACTCGAGAGTTTCCAGAGCATGCCTCTTTTCACCTATTGCCTTGGGAGCAAGGGCAGTAGGAGGCCGCAAATCAAATTCTCATCTAAAACCTCTCTTTCTATTGTACAAGTAGTACCAAGATCATGGATACTCATTTGGAAGGTCCACGATCCTAATCTTGGGCCTACACTAAGGAGGTATCATCAGACTCAGGGGATAGCCACTGGGTTTTCTCATCCAATACTCTTTCCAAGAAAAGGGAGAGGATGGGGTAGTCCAGGAAAAGGTCATCTTACCTTTACCCTTATGGGAAGAAGAGGGAGCTACTATGGGCTTCTCTTCCTTCTTCGGGGAAGAGGGAGTGGATGGTGTAACATTCTCTTTACCTTTGTAGGAAGAAGAAGGGACCGACATGGACTTCTCTTTCTCCCTTTGAGAAGGATTAGTAGTAAAAACAGGCTTCTTCTTCTCTTCCTAGGAAGAGAATGTAACTAGTTGCTATATTATAGGAAGGATCAACTTTGGCTCCCCTTTTCCTCTAGTTTTATACTTCACATAGTTCTTGTAAGGTAGGTTCATTCTCAGAGGAAGCAAACTTACTAGAGAGGGCTAAAAGTGATCCAACAAATATCCACCACAAGATACCAAAGGTTGATATTCATTATCATGCACTACATGCACAACGCCCTCGTGGGAAAACTTTAAACATTTGTGGTTAACAAAGATGATCCTATTCATGGAAGTCGGGTAAGGAATGCCTCACTTCACTCTAAACAATTCTAACTCCAGAATAATGTTGAAGACCATGTCAACAGCCCTAGGCCAAACTAGGATGGACAAAGTGATCGAACCATAAAGTTTGAGATTCATACCATCATGGGTATGGATGGTAGATCTTGTTTCTTTATATTTTTCTT
>VDFB02193867.1:418807738-418836871 GCA_007258455.2 Sequoia sempervirens
GATTAAATAGAATGCTAACAAATCAGTGGCGAAAGCAAATAGTGAATTGAAAATATACATGGACCCATTTTTGTCACATTCTACTAACATCATTATTGATCCCACTTATTCTATTACTCAGCCCAACACCTATGTTAACATGGTCACAGTGACTTCTACTACTCTACATGCACCCGGTTCGTTGGAAATAACATTCACGTTGCAATACATTCCCTTAAACAACAAGCCCTCTCCCCTCTACATTCTCTCTCACCTCAATGGTAACATGGTGAAGGGGGTCTTGGTAGACCCCGTGAGCCATGTGAATGTCATTACAAAAGAAACATTAGTATTGAATTCATTACAGAGGGAGGAATATGAAGAAACAAAATCTATCATCCGTACACATGATGGTATGTGTCTCAAACCATACGGCTCGATAACTTTTTATGTCCTAGTTGGACCTAGGGATATTGACATAGTTTTCAAGGTTATTGGGGAGTCAGATTTATTCAAGTTGAAGCTAGGAATACCCTGGCTAGATTCCATGAATGGAATGGCCTCTATTGTTCACAAATTTTTAAAATTTTCCCACAAAGGTGTTGTGCATGTAGTGCATGACACTGGATACCATCACTTGGTGTCTCATGGTGGATATCCATTGGACCACTTTTGTCCCACCCCAATTGGTCTGCTTCCTTCGAGAATGGACCTAGTTTACAAAAATTATGTAAAAGTATAAGACTAGGGCCAAGTGACAGTTGAAACTGGCCCTTCCTATGATACAATAGTCGATCGACTCCTCTTCCTGAGAGGAGAAGGAGAAGCCCACACCAACTACTCCCCCTTCCCAAAAGGGAGAGGAGAAGTCCACACTAGCTCCCTCTCCTTCTCGTAAAGGAAAAGAGAAGGTTACCTTTTCCTGGACTGCCTCATCCTCTCCCCTTTCTTGGGAGGAGTATTGGATGAGTCATCCCAATGGCTATCCACTAAGTCTAATGATGCCTCCTTGGCACAATCCCAAGCTCAGGATCTCAAACCTTCCCAATGAATACCCCAAACTATGGTATTACTTATATGACAAAAAGAAAGGTTCCCAAAGGGAATTCAATCCATGGCCTCCTATCGCTCCTTCTCCCAATATAGTTAACGGGAAGAGGCTCGTTGTCAAGTCACTTGAGCCAACTCCCCCCACTGCTTCTCAACCTACTCCTCCTACTCCTATACAAGAATTTGTTCCTCCGCCAAAGATGACTGTAGTGGACGTTCCCATGGTTGAGTAGGATCCTTTTGTTCCTTCTCAACCTCCAACCTCCAGCTTAAAATGTCATAGAAACTGCCTTGTGCATGAGTGCAGTCACCAGAAAAAGGACCTTCTAGCTAAGCAAGCTGCCTCACAAATGAAGGAGGAAGAGATGACTGCCCCTGCTTCAGGGCCTCCTACAGTGTCTTCCTCGCCCCTTCCCTCTACTTCCCTTCAATCTAATTTTGTATTGCCTCCAGCTTTTGTTGTGAGTATGAATGCGCCTGACACCAAGGGGGTACAGGTGTTCATTTCTCCTTTGGTGGAGCCGCCTTTGTTGATGTTCATTCAAGATATCCTGCCTTTCTTGAAGCTCGTGGATATGACTAACACCTCAGTTGTATCTACTGTGGTTCTTTCCTCATCTTCCTTCATGCCTCTAACCTCATCTGTGGGGATTTTGTCTCCTCTAACAAAGCAAAAGGTGGAATGTGGTCCTTCTAGAAATGGAGGACATAAGAAGATCCCACCTTCTTCACAAGGTGGCCCATGCTAACTTGTTCAATCCTAGTGATGGAACCTGTCTCAGCTTCCCTTAAGTTCATCACCGCTCTCGAGTCATTTGGCAAGCCTAGTGGTGAATCTCAAGCACAACCTGCCTCATCCACTAAAGTTAAACATAGTGCCCCTGTAGGGTGCATGTTTAACTCTATGGATGAAGTTTTTTCCTTGTCAATGATCTTTGCAAAATCACTAACCTTAGCTCCAAAAGAGCTCAACAAAGAATACAGTGTGGGGCCCTCTTCCTTAGCCCTTGTTGCAAGAGGGTTGAATGCTCCTCCTCTTAACATCCCACCACTACAGGCTCCTCCTCCTTCCCCCTACAATGATCTAGAGTGGGAAACAGATGACCTCTTGGTCGATCAATGTTAGGAGGAGGCCTCTTCTTGATCTTTTGTGTGTGTGTGTGTTTTGTGATGTGTTCCCCCATGATCGTTCTATGTGTGCATGGATGACCCTCATCACCCATGTTGGTGCTTGGATACATGTGTGGTTTTTGTGTCGTAAACCTTCTTCTATTTGTATCATCATTCTTCCATGTTCATGCTTGATTTTTGACAAATTGGGGATGATGCAAAGTGTTGGGCACATTTAGGCTTCCCTTCCATGTTGACCCATTTTTTTTATTTTTACTTTATCTTCTCATGCACTCTTCACATGGTCTGATATAGTAGGGGCTTGATGACAGTTCATTTATGTACTATATATATATATATATTTATGAGAAATTTTGACCCCAAAATATCAGGCTACCCCTGTACCCTTTGTTTGTACTTTTCTCTTTTGATTTCTCTTTATCTTTCTCTTTTTTGCTTGAGTTGTCCCTCTCATGTGTGACTGTAGACACCTAAAAATGACCTAGGCCTGCAAGCTTCATTTTTACCACTTTCGTCCTAGCATAATTAATACATTTAATTATGTCCTTGGTCCACACTTGACTATTGATTAAATAATTCAAAATTCTTCATGATTATTAAATAAATAAATAAATTTATTTATTAAATACGTCATTAATTGGCTAAGTCTTTCTTTAATTAAATAAATTTCTTAATTTATTTAATTCCCCTTTGTCATTTAATTCTTCTTGATTATTAAATAAATGAATTACATTTATTTATTTAATAAATCACTAAGCTGTATTAATTAAATAAATTGATTAATTTATTTAATTAATTAATCTTATCTCCTAAATTAAATAATTAAATTTAATTATTTAATTGCTAATTAATATTCTTCTCATTTTAAATAAATTAAATTATTTAAAATGTCATGTCAATCTTAACTGTCAGTCCTTTTTGATAAATAATCTGAAAAGATTATTTATTATCTCTCAAAATCCATAATTTGAATTATCTTAATTCAAATTAGTAATTAATCTTCTAAAAATTAAGCAATCGGGCAGATTCTTGATTTTTCAAATCTTATCTTCAGTCCACATCTTATCTCTTTGATTTTTCGAATCTTGCAAATCAGGCAATCTTATCTTCTTGATTTTTCAAAAATCTTTATTTTAATTAATTTCCTCATTTATTCTCCACCGTCGATCCGATTTTATTCTGACCATTCAATTAAAGATTTTGCCCTAACCCTAATTAGGGATTCTCAGGTTTAATCTAGATCATTCATTTTAGGTTCTCATCAATAATTTATCTCGTCCATCCATTCGAAATGGCATTTTCTATAAAATGCCATCTTCTTCTCACTTTTTGAAGACACACACATGCTAACATTTTGCATAGTTATTATAGGCATTTATTCACTTTCACATTTATTGTCATAGGCAATTTTAGTATTTAATATAGTCATTTGATCAACTTTGGCATTTTTTTTAGGCATAGACATAAGCTTTTAAACATAGGCATTTAGACATATCAAATCCTTCAAGACTTGTTGTAGGACTTAGGCATTTCCAGACTGCTCGAACGAAGAATCTGAGGGCAACATTATCCAACAAGTAAGAAGGTGCTACGAAAATGAATCATTGAGGCTTCGGCGATCAGGTATAATCGTTCTTTCATGTATTTCCATTGTGTTTTGTAGCTACTTTGGGTTTTTTGTCATTGTGCTTTCAATTCAATTGATCTCATCTAAAAACTAGAAAATACCCTCAGTTACATTGGTGAACCTAAGGAGTTTTAGTGGCAGAAATATCATTCATACACAACAAATTGGAAAGTGAATAATCAAGTGCACATATTCCATCTTCCATTTCTTAATCTTGTTTCTCACATATTTGGATTTGGGCTCACTTGGGCATGTGGGGTGGGTTGCAGGGTGGCAGGGCAAGACAGGACAGACAGACTGTTGGTGTTCATTCCAAATGCTTCTGGGAATGGATGATGCATCACTCCAAAACCTCCATCATGGCAGGGCAGGTGCCTCAGGGCGTTCTGTGTGGGATGCTAGGAATAGGACAGGGGTGGGATCTCTGGCTGAAACTTTGGGGACGGACTGTGGCAGGCAGATTTTAACCATTCTGTCTAGGCAGGGACTGCCTGTTGGCCTTGGATGTGGGAGGCAGTGTGAGTGTGGAGTAGAATGTAATTTGTCTTGGAGATGAAGGTGTCATGTTGGGGATGGAGGCAAATCTTGTGTTTGATATTGCCCAAGTCAAACTTCCAATAAAAATTTTCCACATCATCAAAGTCATCTAATCTTGTCATTCCACATCATATCCTAATCATCATCATCTCTTCAATCCAATCAACATCATTTTACACCATGAAAACATTTGAAGACATAGCACCAGAGCTTATTCACATGCTTCATGAAGCTCAAACAAGCCAATCACCTTTAAAACAACAAATCATTCAAAGAGTCCATGACATGCTCAAACAATTTCAAAAAAACCAATCACCTCAAATGCAACAATTCATAGCACAAATCCGATACCTCATAGCCAATGGTCAAGTCCAACAAGCACATTATCAAGTCCAATCACTACATCAACAACTTTCACATCAATCCTATGTGTCACCTATATCATATTATCAACCTCATCCATCCACATATCAAGTTTCCCCTTCATCAACCTATCACAACTCTTCTAATGTCAACCCTTATCCATATCAATCCACCTTTCAACAACCATTGTCCTATGCAACCCCTTCATCATCATCACAACAACAAATCATATCACAAGTCCAAACACCATTTCAACCTCAACACATTCAACCACAATCCTATGTGTCACCTTCATCATCATGCCAACAAAACCCATTTACCTTCCATGACAATGCCACATCAACATGTCCACCCATATCACAACAAGAACATAGCTTCCCAAGTCCACCTTGGCAACAAAATCAAGAGCCTTTAAGTCTTAATGTCATCTTTGACAAGGGGAACACCAATCTAGTCCATGCACCCTTACCACAATCCAATCAAATTCCCATCCCTAATCCACCATGTCCTAGTCCTAATCCATTGGCCTCTCCACCTTCTAACCAATCAAACTCTTCATTACCCCCCCCATCATCTAATCCTCCATCAAATCAATGCCTTACATTTAGATATTTAAAACATAAATTGATGGCATTACATAAATCCACCAATCCACCTACAAAGGATGTGACCCAAGGGCTACAAGAAAGGAATCAATTGCTGCCATGTCATTCAACACATATACTTGAACATACAAAAGATTCCTCAAACATAACATGTGCCAAGTCCTTCAAGTCAACCATGTCATCCTCAACCCCTTGGGCCAAGTCAAGAGTCTCCCCTCATAAGTCCAAGTCAACCTCCATCATGTCTCCATGTTGTTGACCATCAAGAACATGTCAAGTCTCTCCAAGAGTCATCCCCTTGCAATTCCATTCAAGCAACCCAAGATGTATGTCAAGAGCCTAATCCTAAGCATGTGGAAACATCAAGCCCTAGTCCTAATCAAGATCAAATCATTTTCATCCAACCTATTCATAACATTTATCTTTTCCATGATCAAGATGATATATATAATGATGAAGAGCCTATCCATGAGCAACTTGATCCTACACCTGTCCATGAGCAAGATATTCAAATTGCTCCTATACATCCTCCATCTAGCACCATCCATGATCCATCAACATCCACTTCCCTTGATGACACAAGTTCCTCCCAAGCACACATAGAAGATCAAACAAATACCTTGGATCTAAGTGAACACAATGCTAATCAAGATCCTAATGATCCTCCATCATCCACTATCGACCCCATTGCAAGTCCTCCATCATATCCACTTGGTATTTCCAATAAGGAACTCGTGTCTATTGTTCCACCTACACCTAGTCCCATTGTCCATTGCATACCCCAAGGACACCAATCTCAAGATGTCGGTACTTCCCCCATGTCTCCTAAGTCCACCCCCTTCCATTATAAGCCCTATCATACCCCCAAAACATACATGGCCATCCCCTCTCCGTCATCCTACAAATGTCAAAAGCATGTGACCATACACCTTCCACCATCCATGTTGCCACCATTACTTCCAACTCCTAATATCCCTCCATCCACTTTACCACCATTACTTCCAACACCTAATATTCCAATCATTCATAAATACCCTAAATATCCTAGTCATGACCAATCAATTCACACATTGTCTAAACATAAAGCTTCCACTCATTCCACCAAACCCAAGGGATTCCAAAATAAAAATTTGGATGCCTCTATTTATAAAGTCAAAAATTCTAAAGGTCTTAATGCCTTAGAATACAATTTCAAAAAGTCAAATCCAAGTACATCTAAAAAGCTATATAAGCCCATACCTTCAAAAGAAAAGTCTAAAAAAAAAATGGTTTGGGTACCTAAGCAAAAAGAAATCAAGTCGAATGAGGCATCCATGCCACAAAAATCCCAACCATCCCCTCCCATCCAAAATGCACATTCCGTTCAAAAATATCAAAGTCCTAAAACCCACAAGACAAATAAAAGTCATAAAAATACTAAGTCTATGTGGGTACCTAAAGCACTTCATCACCCATATCCTAAGCAAACATCTTCATTGCTTCCTACAACTCGTCCACATCAAAAGCTTCAACGTTTATCACAATGTGTGCAACCATTGGTCATGGTTCCATTCCATTTCACAACAAGCCCTTATACCTCCATCTCGTCACCCCCCATCCACTATCCTACATATCTTCCCCATCACATCCCTATGGTCCATGCCTTTGGCTAAGCCTCCCCATTCATCTTTTGCACAATTCCCATATAATCCACCATTTTCCTCCATAATCCACATCATAATCCAGCATCTACCTACTCCATCTCCCTTTCATGTCATCCCTTACCAACATCTATGAGCATAATGACATTTGACATGGTCCATGCAATAACATCTATCTCTAGTGGGACTGTCACCTTTCATGAAACTAGATACTTGAGTCCCTCCTATCCATATTCCCCTTCAATCTAAAAAAGGTCAAAAAGTCAAAAGGTCAAAAAAAAAGTCAAAAAAATCAAAACAGAAAAAAGAATTAAAAAAAGAAAAGAAAAAAAAAGTAAAGAGAAATCCCTTCGTCCAACTGTGAAAACCTGGTAAACAGGCACCCTGGATAGGTACCATGATGAAAACCTGGCAAACAGGCATTATGTGTAGGTTGATCTTCTATGTCACTTACACTTGGGGGCACAATGTCTTATCTATCCAACCTATCATTTTCATGTCATATCATTTTCGTCCTACCTACCATCTTTAGCCATTTTCAGTCCATTTATCCACCCTTCTCCTTTTGATCTTGTAGAAGATATAGGGGAAAAGTGTTGAAACATTCTTTGGATATCTCTTGGCATACCTCATCCCTTCCAAACAGGCATATCATTATCTTATTGTCATAAGCTTTGTCATGAAAAATCATAAGTCTTGTACCTAGAATGGGGCATGTCATTCCTATGCGACATAGTCTTTGGAGATCACATCCTTGCTCTCTTATACATACATCCATTTCATCCATTAATCCCATTTATCTCCTTGCACCTAGACTTGGTTTTCCCCTTGTCATTGGTATCTAGCACAAAGGCTACCCAAATTTTCATCCATTGACACCTCAAAATATTTCAAAAAAAAAAGCCAAAAATCATAAAATGTCAAAAATCCAAAAAATCATAAAATGTCAAAAATCCCAAAAGAAATTATAAAATTTTTAAGCAAATAATCCAAATGAAATTAACTCTTAGTCCACATTAGACAAGTCGATCAATCTTTGTCAAATTATCCAATCACATCCTTTGGTCTTGATCCTAATCTTCTCGTGAAACCAATCAATCAAAGTCAATCAATCAATTAGTCGGGCCATTCTTGTGTTGATCTAGGGATATGTCATTCCCCGCAATGACAACATCTCTTCAAATATCATCATCAACAATCAATTACTCATAGATTTTACAAATTTTGATAGGGCAATACCTTTTTTTTTTTTGTAATTTGTGCATGCTTGTTTGCTTGCTTGCGTGTGTTATCATCTTTGTCTTTCATTTGCATCGAATCCGACTTATTCCAGCTAATATTCATATCTTGTATTTAGAAAAGGTTGTATTACGCTGGGGCACGAGACACATCATCACCTTGGTCCTTATACCTTGGTGCATCATGTCTAGTGTTACATCAAACATCATGGTTGCTCACTTTCTTGTAGCATAATGTGTCATTCATCTTCTCCCTCCTTATCATTTCATTTCGAGAGCATACCCTTGTTTTTCCAACTCGCCTATCCTCTCGAGGGGGCATCATCATCCCATTCTTATTTCGTCATCATCCTATTTTTCTATTATCATCCATTTTTCTCTATCCATACCTTAGCTTCTTTGAAATGATGTTACTCGACACAAAGCTCATCATCTCAAACATCATCTCAAAGAGCAAACAGACACTAAAATTGTCCTAGGCTTCATGCTTCTAAATCTCTTTCATCATTCTTTGCATTTGATAATTAAATACCTTTGATTTCATTTAATTAATACATTTTGTTTTAATTTTTACTTCTCCTTGGATTAATTAAAATAAATTTTATTTTATTTAATTCACGCCACTAATTAAGTCCTTTCTTCTAAAAATTAAATAAAATTTTATTTATTTAATTTTTGTCCACTATCCACTATAATTAAATAATTATTTTAATTATTTAATTATTCATTGGCCTCTTCTCTCATAAATTAATTAAATTTTATTTATGTAATTTGGTCCACTCTTTTGAATTTTGAATTAAATCATTATTTAATTCAAAATGATTCCTTTTCTCACATTCCTCTATAATTAAATAATTATTTTAATTATTTAATTATTCATTGGCCACCTAAATTAAATAATTTTTATTATTTATTTTCTTCAGCAACCTCTTTGTCTGTGCCAATCTTATCTTCCACATCAAATCTTATCTCTTGACATCTCATTTAATCTTGGCCCTTGATTGAATTATCTCATAATTCAATCTCAACCCTTCATCTTTATCATTTGCCCTAATTTTGACCTAACCCTAGTCCATACTACAACTTTCAATCTTGGCCATTGATTTAGACATCTTATTGACATCCAATCTCAACCGCCAATCCAAATCAGACATTTCCCATAAATCAACCCTCTCATAAGTCATTTGAGGGGTTCAATTCTTCATGTGTCCTTATGCTGTCAAAATCATTCTTCAATCTTACATCTATCAGTCATCTATCATTTCTATCTCAATGTTATGCTGCTGAATTGAGCAACCAACATTCCTACAATAGTCAATCCTTCAAAATCTTGCTTTCTTATGTAGGTGTAGAAGAGCAATGGAGATGAATCAAATATAGCTTGGAGATTGGTTTGCTTTGCTTTCTTGTTTTAATTTTCATGCTAGTTTGTGCTCTATTGTGCTTGATAGGGTTTTATTATTGAAGTTTATACATTTCACCTTATATTTTCCCTATCTACAGAAGGCAGTACAAGGTCATGGAGGAAAGAGTCACATAGATTTTCCTGTCTATCAAGGGAAGATGGATAGTGAAGAGGTGTTTGGATGGCTTGATTCCTTAGAGAACTATTTTGAGTTTGAAGAGATGGATGAAGAGAGAAAGGTTAAGTTTACCAAAACTAAGTTGAGAGGCACAACACTGACATGGTGGACTAGTTTTTAGAATGATAGGATGGCTAGGAGATTGGCAAAAGTTTCTACATGGGCAAGGATGAAGATTTTGGTCAAGGAACAATTCCTACCATCTGATTACATAATTCATGTGAAGAGGATGAGGAAGAATTTAAGGCAAAAGGACATGGATGTGATGTCCTATACTGAGCAATTTCACAAGCTTGGTATTAGAGGAGGTTATGAGGAAGAAGATGAGAAAGTATCCAAGTATATCAATGGCTTGAGGTATAATCTACAAGATGAGATTGGTTTGCAATTGCCAAAGACATTAGGAGAATGTTTTCAGTTGGCCATTAGAGTAGAAGAAAAGGTGAAGAGGAAGAAAGAAACATCAAGCAATGGTGGAAGAGGAGGTAGTTCAAATAGGGGTAGAGGTAATAGATAACAAGGACAAGGCAACAATGATAAGAGTATCAATGACAAAGGTAAAGAGGTATTTTCTGATCAAAGAGGTGGATACACTCCTAGAGGAGGAGGCAGATTTTGACAAGGTAGAGGCCCATTCACAGGTAGGTGTTTCAATTGCAATGAATCATGGCATCCTTCCTTCAAGTGTCCTAAATGGGAACAAGTTGATAGGGGCAAAGATAGGAGAGCTAACTTGGTACAAGAAGAAGAAGACAAGAAGGAGGAATCAAAAACATTCATGGTAGAGCCTGTGACTGATGGTGAGTTTCTTATGGTCAAGCAAGGAGAAAGACTTCATCAAGAGCCAAAGGTAACTATTTTCAAAACAAATTGTTTGAGTCATGGTAAAATATGCAGATTGCTCATAGATTCAGGGTCACATAGCAATTTAGTTTTAGTTGATATGGTAACCAAGTTAGGGATTGAAACATTTGATCATCCTACTCCCTACAAGGCCACTTGGGTAACTCAAATGCAGCATGTATAGATTGGTAAGAGAGCTTTTGTGGATTTTTCAATTGGATTTATTATGATAGGGTGCTTTGTGATGTCATTCCATTGACTTGTGGTCATATCATCTTGGGGAGACCATGGTAGTATACTAGGCAGACATTGCATGATGGATACCATAACACATATTTGGTTCACAAAGGAGATGTTAGATACAAATTGGTTCCTTTTCCTTTGGAGCAGTCTAATGAGAGTTTTGTGATCTGTTTTGAGAAGAATTTGTAGGTTAAAGTGTAGGGTAGGACAGGGGAAGACACGGGTTGGTTGAAAACTAGTAAATTGTAGCAGAGATATGAAGCATATAGTCCTAAAAATTAGAATCTTTGGGACTTGGATAGTATTAAGATTGGAAGTATTGAATTCCCTATTGTTGAGGGTAATAGGGGTGGTGTTTCTTCACAATGAAATAAGTGGCATAGAGGTAGAAATAGGGCACAAAATTAGACTGAGTTCAAGTAGAAAAAAGTACAAACAAAACATAGTTTTGACACTAACGTGTTGAGTAACTTGAATGCAGGTTGGAAAAAAAGGAAGAAGGTAACTTTGGGAGATTTCATACTTGGTAATCAGAAGGTGCAAACATACATGAACAAGGAGTATTATGGCAGCAACAAGTTGGATACTTCTTGGGGCAAGAACTCTTTCTTTCTTGGAGAGAATGGTGCAGGAGCACCCAAGCACTTCATGAAACATTTCAAGATCTAGAAGGATGCAAGGGTCATGAAGACTTGTCAAGGATATAACAACATTAATTATGACATATTCAAGCCTATAATGGCATTTGGCATGGATGAGAGTAATTGGAAGATCAAAAGTCCTAAGGGTCTTGATAAGGACCATAGGACCAAAAATGATTGTAAATGGACCAATAGTGTCCTAGGGGTTTAGAGGTGTAAAATGATTTAATTATGTCAAATAAGGTTTAATGTTAAAGATTCAATAGTTTTTAGGTTGTAGGAATCAATAAAATAAGAGTTGGAAAATTCAGATTTTCAAATTCCAACTTTGGTGGGAAAGTGTGTTTTTGATGATTTAGCACTAATAATGTAATGAAACCAATTCTAATCAGTTGGGGCAGTTGGGGGAAGGGTTATTAAAGTTGAAAAATTCATTTGTATGGGCTGTTGTCTGATATTCTAAGTGTTGTACGGACTGCTACAGAAAATCAATAAAAACTTCTTTTTTTTTGCATTTTCTTGTGCTTATTTGATGATCTATTGATTTATATTGAAGATAAGTTCCATTGGATGAAGTAGAGACTTGTATTTACATTCATTTAACCTTTTGAATGCCCTGATAGATGTTAGAAACCTGTTTATTACATTAAATTATTGATTGTCCTCAAGAAAGTGCAGATTTTCACTATTTTTTGGTGGTTTTCATGGATGTTTGATCCATTTCATGAGGAAATAATGTTGTAACTTATTAAATTGATCTATTATAACATGTGTAATACAAATATAACAAGCTAATGTCTAGGGAAGAGGAATTCTAAGGTGTACACAAAGTTTTAGCAAGGAAAAGTGCATGAGGATGGGGGCTAAGGTATAGTAGCAGAAGATCTACCTTAATAAGGGGAATTTTTTGAGTTTTTATTGATTTATTATGTTGATCTAATGGTGAAAATTCAAAGAGAGGGTTCTGGAAGTGTTTGGAAGGTGAGTAACTAAAAAGCCCTAGTTTTGAGGCAATTTATGGAGGGTTTTGTGTTTGAGCATATTAAGGGTGTCATAGAAGACTAAAAGCTTAAAAATACTTTGTTTGGGGATGTTTTAAGAGACAATTTAAAGTTTCATGGTCAAGGGTTGAGTTTAGAGAGGGGTTTCTTTGAAAAAGAGGGCTATTTAGGCCTAGTTTTTGAGGAGACAACAGATTTTGGTTGGTGTGTTCTAAAACAAGTGCCATCACGGATTTGATATGTTGGTTTCCATCATAAAACACAACTTAATAAATCACTAGATTGGATGTTCTTTTGGGAAGTTTGAGAGAAAAGTCTAAAATCCTTCACTAGAGGCCTAGTTGGGCTAGAAGCCTAGTTAAGGTGAAAATTTGGTTTTGTGTCTAAGTCAGAGGTTTGGGCTTTGAAACCATTCAAGAAAAGTTTTTTTGAGTCTCTTAAGAGAATTCATAGGGTTCAAGTCCATTGGAGAAGGATTTGATTCATGAGTGAGCCATTTAGGCTTTGTCTCCATCAGGGTGCCTGGAACAGTGTTTCAAATTGCATCTTGTAAACCTTGAGAACTTTGTGTTTCTTTCAAATTCCCAGACCCTCTTCATCACATGCCATTGTAGCAGAGGCTTGAGTTCCTCTCATTTCTCCCCCAAGTAGCCTTGAGTGCTCTTGGTGGAGGTGGTAAGCTTCCCTCTCCTCTCCTCTAGCATTTGGTTGAGTAGCATAGTACTATTTGTAGTGCTTGTGTTTTTGTTTTCTTCTTTATCTATTTTCCATTGGCGAACACCTAAACTAGGGTTTTACTAAGGTAGAAACCTACACAACAAACCCCAATATTTTCTCTTGTTGTGTGTAGGTGGGCACACTTTGAGGAGCTAGCTTGCAAATAAGTTCTTCTACGAGATCATCTTTGTCACCTTAGCTTTGGCATACCTTCTCTATCATCTTCATTTATACTTCTTGTAGACATTGAAAATATAATAATTGACATCGTGCACTTGATCCTGACTTACTAACATCGTTTCTTTCTAAATCATTCCTTGGTCTAACAATTTAATCAAATTCCCCTATCTGATTAAATTCATCAATATTCGTCTCTTCATTAAATAAATCATTTTATCTAATTAAGTCAATTCATTTTGTTAATTAAATCAACCCATCTGATCTAATTATCCCTTTTTAATCAAATAATCAATTTATTTGATTAAAATATCTAAAGTCTATCCATTAAATTAAATAAATTAAAACATTATTTGATTTAATCTAACATCATCCCTTTTAATTAAATAAATCAAAATCTTTATTTAATTAGCCTCTTACCATATTCCCATCTTATTTGATTTAAATAAACTCATAAATCTAAGTCAAATAAGTCACATAATCTAATCTCCTGTTAAATTAATTGACCCTTGATTAATTTAATCTAATCTCATGTCACATCCTCTAGATAATGCAAGTTGCACATGAAAATAGATTTAATTCATTTATTAAATCCCTATTTTCCCTCACATGGCATCTTTTGGAATATTCTATCAATTTGAATTCAAAAATTCCAAGTCAACATGTACATCCAACAAGGCATTTAAAACATCTTACATGTCCTTTGCCTTGAGCCAAGTGGCATTTATTGCATTTTCCCTTCCCTCTTACATGTCATTTCAACAAATTTGAATTTCAAATATTGGCATTTATTGGCACAAACCCCAAATATTGCACATCCCTCATCCATTCATAGCTTGACAAGTGGCACCATATCATTGGATGAAATTTAGTCCCACATTGCTCAAATTTGGACATTCATCCATCTTAAAATCCTATAAATGAAGAGCTCCTCTCCTCATTTTATCATCCACAATCCAAGTAAAGTTACCATGCTAAAATATTTACTCATTCTCATCCATCATTTGAATTCTTAGCTAGGATTTTTTGCAGATTTGGCTTGGAGTTCTCATATTTTCATCAAAAGTGGATCAACAATCTCTTCAACATTTGAATCTTGTATAGACACCTAAAAATGACCTAGGCCTGCAAGCTTCATTTTTACCACTTTCGTCCTGGCATAATTAAGTTATTTAATTGGTCCACATTCGACTATTGATTAAATAATTCATAATTATTTAATTAATTCATGTCATATGTTCCTCCTTGATTATTAAACAAATAAATATTATTTATTTATTCAATACATCATTAATTATCTAAGTCTTCCTTTGATTAAATAAATTTCATAATTTATTTAATTTCCCTTTGTCATTTATGTCTTGTTGATTAATTAAATAAATTTAATTTATTTAATTACGTCTCTAATTAAGTCCTCTTCTTCTAAAGATTAAATAAATTCTTATTTATTTAATTCTGTCCACTTTCCACTATAATTAAATAATTTATATTTAATTATTTAATTATTCATTACCTTTTTCTCTCATTAAAATTAAATAAATTTGATTTATTTAATTTAGTCAATTCTCTGGAATTTTGAATTAAATCATTATTTAAATTCAAAATAACTCTTTTGACACATTCCTCCATAATTAAATAATATCTCTATTATTTAATTATTTACTAGTCACCTGGAGTAAATAAATTTTATTATTTAAATTCTCCAGCAACCTCTTTGTCTGTGCCAGCCTTATCTTCCAAATTAATTCTTGACTTTTGACTTATCATTTAATTTCGACCATTGATTGAATTATTCTATAATTCAATCTCCACCCTTCATTCTTACCTGTTGCCCTAATTTTGACCTAACCCTAATGCACACAGCAACATTCAATCTTAAGCATTGATCTTAGGGTTCTTGTCATCTTTTCATCCTGGCCACACATTCGAAATTGCAATTTTCATAAAAGGGCAATTTTGTTCTCATTTGCGCCTCTTGCTCCCTTCCTCTCTTGACTTCTGGCACTCTTGGTCTAGGTCAACTTGCTGTCAACTTAGGGTTATAGTCACTTACAGCCATAGTCATTGTAGTCCATTGTAGGGTCATTTTATTTTCTGCAAATCCTTCAACACTTGCATAGGGCTTAGTCTTTAGTCATAGTTGCTCACATAAATCTGAGAGCATTTTTATTTATCTGCAAGCTAGGAGGTGTAACAAAGGTTAATCATGGAAGGTGGAGACTTAGGGTAACTTCATCCCTTTTGTCTTCACACCACTTCCTTTGTGCTTTGTTATTTTCATAGGAATTTTATTGTTATTGTGCTTACCCCACTTAATAATTTTAGGATTTTCCCTTGATTACATTGGTGAACCCGACATCTTTTCTTGGCTTTTCGTATATTTTTTGTTGTTTTTTGTTGTTTTGCAGGTACAGGTACAGATCGCCGCAACTTTTTTTAAAAACAGTGTAACGCATCATATGCGTCACGACGCACCCGAGAACCATAGACCCGCAATCGCTCTATCACAACGCAACTGACAAACAGAATGGCGCATCCATTTTTCCTGAGTCGCATCCGAAACCTCGAAAGCCGTATTTGCAACCCGCGCCGCATCCGTCTGGTATAATACTTTTTTTTTAGTCTAGGGGTTTTATTTTTGAATTTTGGGTGCTCTAATCTTATGTTTTCCTGTATTTTGTGTTTATTCCTACATGTTGAATAAGATTAGGTTTGCTGTCACTAATCCTTCTTGGTAGCGGCTTTCTATTTTGGTAGGGTTTTTTGTTGTTTTCTGTTATTTTGCTGGCTACTGGTACGGATTGCCGCAAATGTCGCAACACATCTGCTGACAGAAATGACGCAACTGTTCTGACAAACCGCAACTGACAATTATAGAGATGCAATTGACATTCTGAGCAGCATTCGCAGAACAGAACGACGCACTTGCCAAACCAGGCCGCATCCGTCTGGTAATACCGCGCCGCATTTGTCTGGTAAACTTTTTCTGTCAATTTTGAGATTTTAATTGTCAAATTTTGGGTTTTTCTGTTCACTGGCTTTCTGGTTTTCCATATTTTTTCTGTGTTTTTATTCCTGCATGTTAACCAGATTAGATCTTTGGTGTTACTAATAATTTCTTGTAGTGTGTGGCGATCCTTTTTCGTGTGTCCAAGACCATCACATACAAGACTACTAACTCAATGTTTGCAGATTCGCATGTCAAAGAAGGAGAAAACAAACAGTGTGCTTGTTTATTTCTAGATTATCAAACTTTGAATTTGGTGCTTTTAAAAAGAATCATGTCTTTCATGCTTGAGTGTGCTTGTGGAGTGGTAGGTGAGTATGCTCTCACTTGGTGAAAACATTGTGATCAGAAAACTAGACCCATTCTTTTTTGTTAATTTACCCTTCACGATTCGGTATATCAGAGTATCCTCTCCCCTTGCGCATTCATGCGATCTTGGGTGTAAGAGAAACGATTACTGACTCTAGAACTTGGGCTTGTTCTGGTGGGAAAAAGTACTCACCCTAGGACGACTCAGACCGGTAGCACCCTAACACCGAGGGACTTCCAGCCGGTATAGAAAAGTGGGTTCTTGGGGAAAGCCCAAGAATCACGAGCGTGGTTCCGACGAGATGGATCTGAAAGGGGACTCTTTCCACATGGATCACGCCCCACGAATGGAATGCCCGAATTAAACACCTCTTGTCTTAGTGTCCAACCATTCTATTGGCCATTGCTTGATATAGTGCAGGGTACAGTATCATGCCCAAAGATTACTCACTACCGATCCCCTTGAGTAGAGATAGCAATTCTTGGGATGTCACTACCCAATGAATCTGAATTTGGTGTGCTCGAATGACGTTAATGAGCCGTGGAGGGGAGCCAATGCCACCAAATTCTAAGCTATCCACTCTCGAGAAGGAAAGGTGTTCATCACCAATCCGGGGTATAACTGGTGGGCTATATCAAGTATACAAACCCAAGGCCTAGTGGCCTTTTTAGGATTGTGCTTATCTCATGTGTGTTTGGTTATCCCTTAAAACACTGTGTTTGTCAAGTGCATTCTGGTTTTGTCACAGTCCAAACAAAATAGTCATCAAACAGATCAAAAACTTCCATCAACATACCACGAAAATCACTTTGAAACAAAACTGTCAAATCTGTCGAACTGCAACTGACATTTTGAAACGCAACTGCTCTGATAAACCGCATCTGAAACTTTAAACAATGCATCTGTAGCCGTCGCGACGCATCTGTTAACCCAAAAGCCGCATATGATAAACTAAGTCACATCTGACAGTCAAAAAGCCGCAAGTGAAAAAATGAACCATAGTTGCTGAACCGAGATGCAATTGCAAAACTGAGACGCGTATGCCTGTCAAAATTTTTAAACTGCACAGTTGAAACCAGAGACCTCCAAACTGTCAACCATCTGTCAAACTCTGTCATCAGAAAGATTCTGCCAGAAATCCAATTTGAAATTGCTCAAATTTTTGTCCCTTAGCTTGCGTTGATCACCTTAGGTTTCATACCTCACCCCATTTAGTATCATACATTCAACATTACATTGTCCCTAGGCCCATATCTTGCATATTTAGGAGTAGGAAAATCTTAAACACCCCTTGGAAAAATCATTGTTTTTGAAATTAGACCCTTTTGGACCAAGTTATCAAACATCCTTTTAGTCATTGTCATCTTTTGTGAGATTTCTTCCAACTCAAAAGTCTAGTTAGGAAGACTCATTATTCATCTTGTCAACTTGTCATTAACAACAAAGTCCTTTAGCAGTCCAAATCAAAAACAAAATTCAAGCTTAGAAGTGCTTAGATAGCCTCATTTTACATTGCATCCACATTGCATACCTCATTCACAAAAATCCAAAAACAGCGGTCATTTTAGTCGTCAGTTTGAACCTTCGATTTCACCTAGTGTCATACTTGCATTTAGTGGACATCCCCTTTGAGAAATCTCATTTATGGTCAAAACCAGACTTCAAAAGCAAAAAAGACAAATGGAAAACTTTAGGCAAGATCCCAGCAGTCCTCCACATGACTCAAACTGGACTGTGAACGATCCCTTTACCAATCTCGACAATCAACCTCCAGTGACAACACAATCCTTACCTAACAACTCATTCGAACGCTACTTGCAAAGAGATGAAAATGGTCAACTACTCCAAGAACACATAGAAGCATTGACACAAGACCCAAAGGTCTATCAGTTGGTTGAAACAATAGCGCGTCACGACAGAGATAGATTCGTAGCTATGCTCTTGAGTGAAGGAGCTAGGTTACCACCAGGATTTGACATTAACACATTACATGACCCTAATGCCAACAATGTTCATAACATCTCACACAGTGGTCAAATCCTAAATACTACAAGCAACATCCCTTTTGACACAATGACACTGCATACCACATCCAACATCCCAAACATCTCCAATACAATAAACACTACATCTATTGGGGGATCACAATCATCCACAACATCCACAACACTACCCCAATTAAATACAACCACTCTTGGTTCCTTGACATCATCGGAAAATTATTCCAATCCTCCTGTTATCGCAACAGAAAATACCACGGGGGCATCATCAAGTCATCACAACTCGCCCTTGACAACTACATCTACTACCATGAACACAACTTCGACAAAATCGTTCAGTAGTAATTCACAACATCCTTTGGGAGGAGCCACAGGACGTATCTTTATACAAGGACAACAACAAAAAGTTAACACAACAACACAGTCAAACGTCATTACCTCCCAAGGTACAAATACCAATGTTCCCCTTGTGCAAAATCAGCAATTCACACAAAGTGGCCAAATAACTCAACCCATGACATCGTTAATACATCAGAACATTCATGGTCACAACATCCCCCAAATAATGACATGCATAGCTGGGGGACATATTCCAACATATTCATCCAATGTTCACACTCATCAACATGCACCTAATCACAACTTCCAATACCAACAACACACATCATACGTACCGCAACAACCCATACTGCCACAATACACCTATACTCACGCAGGAACACATGGTGTACCGGGCAATCCAATGTATGGAAATGTAAATGACCCTACCATAGATGAACTCAAAGCAACAGTGCGGGATATGGAGAAGAAAATGCAAAACATGCTCATTACAGGCGGGAAATCCGAAATATCATATGACTTGGATGTATACCCATTCGACACAAACTTACGTATGCCCGCATTTCCGCCATGATATGTGTCACCCAACTTCACTAAATATAAAGGCAAAACAAATCCCATTGAACATCTTCGTGAATTCGCAACTAACTGTATGGATATCGCCTACGAACCCACATACTTGATGAGACTTTTTTCCAAAAGTTTGGCGGGTCCTTGAATGGTTTTCAACGCAAAAAGATATCCAGACATGGGATGATCTCAAAAGAAGGTTCATAAAAAATTATGCATAGAATATTGACATGGACACCTCTATCACTAGTTTGTGCAATCTCACACAAGAAGAGTCGGGTGAGACATTTATCCCGTTCTTTCAAAAATGGAGAAGCCTCGCTAGTCGATGTCACATTGACATTCCTGAAAGGGAAAAGGTTGACATGTTTGTCCAAACACTTCTAGGGCCCCTCAAATTCGCATTGCAAATACATTGTTGCACAACCTTCACAGAATTAGTGGAAAAGGGGGTCCAAATTGAGAAAGCCCTTATCGCAAAAGGAGAACTGAGGTATGGTTCCAAAAACACAAACACCAACCCACCCACTGACAAAAAAAAATATTGGGTCAAGAATAAACATGTCACAAACGATGGTGTTGTAGACGCCAAGACCACAAGTCCCGTATTGGCTCTGAAAGGGGTACAACAACAAAATAGACCAACAACGACATTGACACCTCCCCCAATACTCCTTCGAACAGTCAAAATGGTCAAAACCATCAAGGACAATATCATCAACTAAGACAATTCCCTAGGGGTCGCACATAAACCAATTTGGGTGAACCCATTGCAGACGTCCTCAAGAAATGCATCCAACATGGGGTCATCACACTTTCGGAAATAAAACCTTATGATCCCAGACAATTCAAATCAGCATGGTGGGATGACAACACAAGTTGCGAATACCATCAAGTCAAAGGGCATACAACCTCCAACTGTAGACAACTGAAAAACGTAATCTAGGACCTTATTGAAAATCGCACCATCGAAGTAGGTGAATCACAATTCAATTCCAACTCAGATCATACTATCCACAAGAATCCACTGCAGGATCATGGTCCCCATAATGCTTCCACTTTAGGTTCATAGAACCACGCTAACTTCACCCAAGTCAAGTACAATTACTCTAGTGGACCAACAATAAATAATGTTAGAACAGACGATGAGTACATCAACACCATCACGATCAAGAGAGTACCACAGTGCAATGCTACTACGCGAAGTGGCAAGGTCACTATAGCTGGTCCACCTCCCCCTAGACAAGCCAGGATCATTGTAGGAGGCCCATCTACTAAGAAATCACAACCAGCTTCATCTGCTAAACAACCAAAGCCTGTCTTAACCCCACAACAGTGGAAACCCAAAAGTCAATTCAATCTCATTGACCAACTAGGAAAGACTCCTGCGCAAATATCTATCCTTGAGTTGCTTCGTATTTCTCCCGCACACAAATAAATCCTAGATAAAACTCTCTTAGAGTTGTCAGTCCTGAAGGACATTGATGTCAATCAGTTTGAAACTATGGTGGGATATCTCACCACACCACACCATGTCACCTTCTCAGATCAGGATTACTCATCATCAAAAACCAACCACAATGATGCATTACACATAGAAGTTTTTGTCCACAAGCACAAGGTTAGATGGGTTTTAATAGATGGCGGAGCAGGGTTGAATATATGCTCCCTTAAACTCGTTAAGGCTCTTGGATTCTCTGATGCATGCGTAGACCCAACAAAAAGCATAGTGATTAAAGCATATGATGACGAGGAACGCTCTTCGTGAGGTGTTATCTCTCTCCCTATCAGAGTGGGACCACTAATTTTTGACACAACTTGCCAGGTCCTGGATTTGGAACTACCATATAACATTTTACTTGGCTGTCCATGGATCCACGCTTTGAAAGCCGTTCCATCAACATACCACCAATGCCTCAAGTTCCCTTTTGACGGTACAAAAGTCACCATATACAGAGACCCCGACCCTTTCCAATATTGTACCAATTTAAGGGGTATCTCCGAAAACCAAGTACCTATTAACCGAGAAGCACCTAGCTCCTCGTCCAAATACATTGACCCTTCCATGCTCGGGTCATCTTCCACATCCACTCCATCCACATCTTCTGACATATCACAACCCTCCACCAACCCTAAGACTGACTCAACCAATAAAATCTAGGACCTCAGCTGTGGAGACTTCAAACTAAATACAACATACAACATAGCTACAATACATACTCCTCTAAAGATATATGGTCGACCATGTTTTAGAATGGAACTGTAAGAAACATTCAAAGTTCCACCGAATACAATTTTCATCAAGTGGGGAGACATGAGTGAGGAAGACCTTGCCGACATCACATGATGGATCTACCAGGATATAGTCTCACTACCTCCACTACTAGTCTAGAAATATGGCAAGGGTTACAATATCATGAAGGCTAAAGGCTACGATGGTACTACTAGCCTTGGAAAAAATAAAATTGGTCGAAGAGAACCCATAGAAACTTTCCAAACTCTGAAGTATCTTGGATTAGGGTTTGGATCACTCGACAATGGTGATCGACGTACCCATGAACTTTCGAGTGAGCGAGTACATGCTTCTGAAAGTGTTGAGACTACTAGGGAATACCTAACCGAAATAGACTCCCACGAGTGGGAATTTGGCTCTGAACGATCCCTAAGTGACTGTTTTCTTGATGATTTGTTTGTCGAACAAGGGGAATTGACCTCTAAACAACAATTTTGGCAAACATTCAAAATTGAGCGGGCACCACATAATCAAAATCCCACTACCATGTCTCATGACATGCAACAACCACCATCTGAACCCCCTTAGTCTAATCTATCCGAAGTATCAGATGACATTGATAACCAGGGCCCTCAAACCTTCACCCCTTATTATGACAACGAATATGACACTAGTGAAGGAGAATACTGGATAGAGTCTGATGTCGAGTTGGATGATGATAACCTCATCTACAACATCAATGAATTCATCTATACGCTATCGGCATCCTCACCCGAGTTCACTAGCCTTGAAGATGGCTTTTCATTAGTCTACCCTGAACTAGTCGATTGGGACCAACAAGGACCACTAGTTCTAGACACATTCCAAAATGATGAAGCCATTGCTGAATTCATGGGATTACACGAGGGCATACCCAGTGGGGACCACAGATCAGGATTTACTATTGATTTGGATTGTGCGGCATACTTTGGTGAGACGGTTCAGTCCTCTAGTCGCAAAAGTAAAAATAAAGTAAAAAATGAAATGTCTCTAGGTGAAAACCGAAAGGAACCTCTTGACGACAAAATAGTAAAAACAAAGGACGTATCTGTGGGTGAAAACCTCTTGGAGGCACCCAAAGATGGAGGACTGGACTTTCTCCCCGTGCAACAGGAGAGATCGGCCATGCTTGTTGAGGACACCATCGAGGATAACATTTCGACTCTAGAGGACCCCAAGATGGTCCTATTTGTGGCATCATTGACAGATGAAGAGAAACCGGAATTTCATAAATTCTTTGTAGAATGGAAAATAAACTTTGCATGGTCCTACGCTGACATGCCAGGATTGGACCCCAAACTGGTTCTACATCATCTGCCACTAGTACCCAATGCTAAACAAGTCAAGCAGAAGTTGCGCAAAATGCACCCACAAGTTGCTCTATTGGTTAAGGCCGAGTTAAAGAAATTATTGGATGCCTGATTCATAAGGTCTATAGATTATGCTAAATGGATTTCCAACCTAGTGCTGGTGACAAAGCCAAACAGACTAATTCGGGTATGTACAGATTTCCAAGACCTAAACAAAGCATGTCCAAAGGATGACTTTCCTTTGCCCAACATTGACATCATAGTCGATCTAACTGCAGGACACGAGATGCTATCCCTCATGGATGGTTTCTCAGGTTATAATCAAATTTGCATTGCTCCCGAGGACCAACACAAAATAGCATTTACTTGCCCATGGGGTACATACTGTTGGAACGTCATGCCTTTCGGCCTCAAAAATGCAGGTGCCACATACCAAAGGGGTATGACCACGATCTTCCATGATATGATGCACAATATAATGGAAGACTATGTAGATGACTTATTGGCCAAATCAGAAACAAGGAAAGATCACTTGAAGGTACTTGACAAAATTTTCAAGAGACTAGAAGAGTACAAGGTTCGGTTAAACCCTAAGAAATGTGTTTTTGGGGTCACGTCAGGTAGGCTATTGGGGTACATAGTTTCCCGAAGAGGCATAGAGGTCGATCCGGAAAAGGTTAAAGCAATCATAGACATGCCTCCACCTAGAGGGATCAGTGAACTCAGAACCTTGCAAGGCAGAGTACAATCTATTCGCCGCTTCATAGCTCAATTGGCAGATAAGTGCCACCCATTCCAGTATCTGTTATGCAAAGGGGTCCCCTTTATATGGACAGATAAATGTCAACATGCCTTTCAACAAATCAAAGATTACCTGCTATCAACACCAGTCCTTATGTTGCCTATTCATGGAAAGCCATTAATTCTATATATCTCGACCACTAGTTCAGCACTAGGGGCATTACTGGCTCAAAATGATCATGAAGGGAAAGAAAGAGCAATATACTACATCAGCCACACACTGATAGGTTATGAGTTGAATTATACATACATTGAACGCGCATGCCTCACAGTTGTCTTTACAGCCCAAAAACTAAGGCATTATATGCTCAACCATCAGACACAACTAGTTGCCAAAATTGACCCATTGAAATACCTATTAAGTCGAGCATCGTTAACAGGCCGATTGGCAAAATGGGTTATGATCCTAAGTGAATACGACATACATTATGTTGAACGCAAAGCAATAAAAGGGCAAGTAATAGCAGATCAACTGGCAGATGCGCCAATGCAAGACTCTCATCCGTTGGTAACTGATTTTCCTGACGAGTCCATCTTTCATACGGAACTAGCAACACCATGGAAGTTGTATTTTGATGGGTCTCACACTGGTCATGGCTCAGGGGCTGGAATCTTGTTCATCACACCACAAGGGGATTCAATTCCTAAGTCATTTCGAATTGCTTTCCCTTGCACAAACAACATTGCTGAATACAAAGCACTAGTTACAGGTCTCAAGTTGGCAATCAAATGGAAAATTCAGACATTGCTTGTATTTGGGGATTCCCAGCTAGTAATCAAACAAGTGAATGGTGACTATGAAAAAAAGGATGAAAAGTTGCTTCCTTACAAGAGGATGGTGGATAGTTTCCTAACATACTTCCAATCAGTGTCTTTTGAACAAATCCCCAGGGTACAGAATAAAGTAGCTGACGCAATGGCTACTATTAGTTCTCTCTTAGACATCCCTAAAAATGTGTCACAATTTGAGTTCCTAGTAGAACAGCTGTTGATACCGGCATATGATATTCCAGAGTCGGAAATGGTTTGTGAACTTGTTGGTCCCAACTCTCCCTGGTATCAGGACATTTATGACTATCTAAAGACTCACACCCTTTCATCGAACCTATCCAATAACCAAAGGAAGTCCTTCATCAGAAAATCCGCAAGGTATGCCATTATCAGTGACACCCTATACTGCCGTAGTTTCGACAATACCCTCCTTAGATGTCTTGACACTGATGAAGCATGTATGACCTTATGAGAAGTGCACGATGGTATATGTGGATCTCATTCGAGCAGTCCTACTCTGGCTAAGAAACTAACGAGACTTGGATATTATTGGACGACAATGGAAAAAGATGCAATAGAATATGTCAGAACCTGTCGTAAGTGTCAGATCCATAGTGATTTGGTCCATGCTCCAGCACAAGAACTTCGGCCAATCACTTCTCTGTGGCCCTTCGCTCAATGGGGACTCGACCTCGTGGGTAAGATTCATCCAACTTCCTCCAATGGCCATAAATTCATTATCACTGCCACTGAGTATTTCACAAAGTGGATCAAAGCCATTCTATTGACATACATTACTGGAAAACAAATATCAAAGTTTATCCTCAATTACATCATTTGCCGGTATGGCCTCCCACAGTCCATCATCACTGATAATGGACGTCCGTTCAAAAACCAAGATGTACGTGAGTTATGTGAGCGATTCCATATCCAACACCACTTTTCATCCCCATACTACCCCCAAGGAAACGGCCAAGCTGAGGCGTCGAATAAAACCATTATCAAGATCCTTAAATAGACTGTCAATGACTCTAGTCGTGATTGGCACATACAACTTAACCCTGCTCTGTGGGCTTACCGAACTAGCATTCGTACGCCTACAGGAGCTACCCCATTTGCCCTAGTTTTTGGTGTGGAAGCCATCTTACCCATTGAGGTTGAAATTCCCTCACTGCGGGTCTCTTTGAAGGGTCTAACTAATGAAGAGGAATATCGACAATCACACTTGCATGAGCTAGAAATGCTGGATGAAAGAAGACAAAACTCACTGAATCACCTCCAGGCATATCAAAATCACCTTTGTCATAGCTACAATAAAAAGGTTATGGTCAGAAAGTTCAACATTGGCAACCTGGTTCTCATGCAGAACCCTAAGAACCAAGCAGACAGACAAAAGCCAGGAAAGTTTGAACCAAACTGGCTGGGTCCATATATCATCATATCTTCTTTTGGTTCTGGAGCATATCAACTGGCAACTCTAGACGGGGAACAATTGACTGAGCCCATCAATAGTTTACACCTCCGAAAGTTCTACGCATAGCATCAGAGGACAAACCTGAGGGCCCTAAAATACAAAAAAATTGAAAAATGAAACAAAAAAATTGTCACCTTGATGAAAACCTGGCAAACAGGCATCTTGGTGACACCAAAAAAATCAAAAAATCATAAAAATAGTAAAAAGAAAAATAATTCGTCCAATAGCGAAAACTTGGCAAACAGGCACTTTGGACAAGTACCATGGTGAAAACTTGGCAAACAGGCGCCATGTGTAATCAATCATTGCTCTGCCATCTATTGTCACTTGGTCTAAACTTGGCTTAGGATGAAAGCTATCTTCACCATTATTTCGCAAGTCACCGTCACATCCTACTCTACCTGTCCTAGTGGACGAACGATTGACATCAAGTCCCGATGACTGTTTGTCCAGCAAGTCAACAGCATCCTATCCATATCCCTTGCAAATGGCTAAGTCTTAAACCTGACTGGGGGCAAAATGTTTATCATGCGACTGCAGTGGATGACACGTGAGATCAAAAAACATCATAAAATGTCCTGAAAATAGACAAAAACATCATAAAATGTCCTAAAAAAAGACAAAAATATCATAAAATGTCGTGAAAAAAGACAAAAACATCATAAAATGTCCTGAAAAAAGACCAAAAACATTGCAAAATGTCCTGAAAAAAGGCAAAAAAAAAAAATCATAAAACGTCCTGAAGAAAACCAAACAAAACATTCGACCGCGCAAGACACACAAGTGCACTATCATCTTTGGTCTAAGTCAATCAAGTCACTAAGTCCATGTCATTGTCCGAACTACATTGTCTCTGCGCATTTGCTACGTAGGCAAGACTCATACTTGAGTCCCCGAGACATTAGGTCAGTCCTATTAGGTTTGTCAAAATAAATCATGACGCAATCTTTGGTCATCAAAGACAAAGTCATTGGTCGTGTCGAACTACGAGGTCTCTGAGTGTATGACGTAGGCAAGGCCATCTATCGATGAGCCCCCGAGGCCACACTAGGTCAGTCCATTAGGGTTCATGACACTACAATGGCACACACGTCAAAAAATTGTCAATCAATTTCCAAATGGGAAAACTCCTGAAACAAAGTAAAGCAATCTTTTATTCAACATGACAATCTCATTAAGACAATATCGACATATAATCAAACACAAGTCAACCTCATTCAAACACAAGTCAAAGCAAGTCAAATCATTATAACCGGTCAAACTGTCAAATTTTGGTTAGTCTTCAGATGAGTCCTTCTGAAAGATAACCTCTGTCCTTTATGCCTTAGGATGTGTCCTTCCTAGGCATCGTCATCGTCATTCAGCCTTTTGAGCGATCCTCTTGACATCTAAGGATCACTCTTCCTGACATTAGCGTCCTTCAGATGAGTCCTTCTGAAGAACCAACTCTGTCATTTATGCTTTAGGATGTGTCCTTCCTAGGCATCATCATTATTTTGAGGGACCCCTTACGACCATTAGGGATCAAATCCTCCCGACATTCGGCATCATTTAGGATGTGTCCTTCCTGAATCCACCAAGTCTCGACATTTTCAAGGTCATCAAAACTTTAAACACTTAGACATCTTGACATCGTCAAACATGACACCTTGGCATTAGAACAATGGCTATCCAGATGCACTTGACAAACACTTGGCAATTGTCTTTTCATCTCTTATCATGTTATTAGTTTTTCAGCAAGATCCCACTAAGCAGGATTTAGAGAAGCAACAACATAGCATGACAATTGACATGCATGACTACTAGCTTCTCAATGAGATCCTGATCTTGGGATTTAGAAAAGCAACGACATATCATGATAGAGACTTCATTTTTTATATAGTTGGACAAACATGTCACTAGTTTCTCAAGGATGTCCTGGCAACAGGATTTAGAGAAGCAACGACGTTTCATGATCTGTCCTTGTCCTTTTCTGCTTATGGTTGATGATGACAACAAGACTGGGGCAAGCATGCTCCTAGTATGAGTCATACTCATCCTTGTCTATGACTATTTTGTCTTGGGTAATGGTACGACCTTGCACACCTGGATCTATGTTATATCTTGGTGTTTGTTGACCATTACAACAGTTTTCCCAATGATGATTAAAGAGAAATGAATATTAAAAGTCTTATAGTCAAGTTTTGAAGGATTTGTATCTTCTCATAGGTTTTCTCCTCTTCGGTCTGGTCATCTTCTCTCATCAGTCCTGCCATCTTCTCTCGTCCATCTTGCGATGATATCTTGTGTCATTCAAAAACATAAGTGCATACATGATACATCCATTGCATTAGGCCCATACATACATCATCCATGGCATTAAATAATATCATACATGGCATTACATCATATACATAATCACAAACATTGCATTAACATAATCATCATCATGGCATATTTTACATAAATACATCATGCACATCATTAACATAAGCATATAAATACTGCATCATCATGGCATCAAAAAATCACAACATAGACATCATAATACATAAATGGCATCATAAGATAAGCATTGTACATCATACACACATAATGCATAGAACATCACATAACACATGTAGGCCGCATCAAAACTGCATCATCATATAAATATCATCTCAAAAATATGCAATGTCACAGGATAAAGTCAATGGATATCCCAAAAATGGAGCTCGCAGGCTCAACAATAAACATAGTGTGTCCAAATACAAATATGCCCCTAGGGTAGGCTCTCATCATCCCCTCGGGGCAAAGAATGTGGTGGTGGCTGAGGCCCTGTCACTGGATCTAAAGCAATGGACAGTCCTGTAATGCCCTGTGGCTGTGAGGATGAGGGAACTGCGAATGAAGGCATCATCTCAACAGTAGTAAACACCTGTGAGG
>VDFB02193867.1:418836971-418902187 GCA_007258455.2 Sequoia sempervirens
AAAATGCTCTCAGATTTATGTGAGCAACTATGACTAAAGACTAAGCCCTATGCAAGTGTTGAAGGATTTGCAGAAAATAAAATGACCCTACAATGGACTACAATGACTATGGCTGTAAGTGACTATAACCCTAAGTTGACAGCAAGTTGACCTAGACCAAGAGTGCCAGAAGTCAAGAGAGGAAGGGAGCAAGAGGCGCAAATGAGAACAAAATTGCCCTTTTATGAAAATTGCAATTTCGAATGTGTGGCCAGGATGAAAAGATGACAAGAACCCTAAGATCAATGCTTAAGATTGAATGTTGCTGTGTGCATTAGGGTTAGGTCAAAATTAGGGCAACAGGTAAGAATGAAGGGTGGAGATTGAATTATAGAATAATTCAATCAATGGTCGAAATTAAATGATAAGTCAAAAGTCAAGAATTAATTTGGAAGATAAGGCTGGCACAGACAAAGAGGTTGCTGGAGAATTTAAATAATAAAATTTATTTACTCCAGGTGACTAGTAAATAATTAAATAATAGAGATATTATTTAATTATGGAGGAATGTGTCAAAAGAGTTATTTTGAATTTAAATAATGATTTAATTCAAAATTCCAGAGAATTGACTAAATTAAATAAATCAAATTTATTTAATTTTAATGAGAGAAAAAGGTAATGAATAATTAAATAATTAAATATAAATTATTTAATTATAGTGGAAAGTGGACAGAATTAAATAAATAAGAATTTATTTAATCTTTAGAAGAAGAGGACTTAATTAGAGACGTAATTAAATAAATTAAATTTATTTAATTAATCAACAAGACATAAATGACAAAGGGAAATTAAATAAATTATGAAATTTATTTAATCAAAGGAAGACTTAGATAATTAATGATGTATTGAATAAATAAATAATATTTATTTGTTTAATAATCAAGGAGGAACATATGACATGAATTAATTAAATAATTATGAATTATTTAATCAATAGTCGAATGTGGACCAATTAAATAACTTAATTATGCCAGGACGAAAGTGGTAAAAATGAAGCTTGCAGGCCTAGGTCATTTTTAGGTGTCTATACAAGATTCAAATGTTGAAGAGATTGTTGATCCACTTTTGATGAAAATATGAGAACTCCAAGCCAAATCTGCAAAAAATCCTAGCTAAGAATTCAAATGATGGATGAGAATGAGTAAATATTTTAGCATGGTAACTTTACTTGGATTGTGGATGATAAAATGAGGAGAGGAGCTCTTCATTTATAGGATTTTAAGATGGATGAATGTCCAAATTTGAGCAATGTGGGACTAAATTTCATCCAATGATATGGTGCCACTTGTCAAGCTATGAATGGATGAGGGATGTGCAATATTTGGGGTTTGTGCCAATAAATGCCAATATTTGAAATTCAAATTTGTTGAAATGACATGTAAGAGGGAAGGGAAAATGCAATAAATGCCACTTGGCTCAAGGCAAAGGACATGTAAGATGTTTTAAATGCCTTGTTGGATGTACATGTTGACTTGGAATTTTTGAATTCAAATTGATAGAATATTCCAAAAGATGCCATGTGAGGGAAAATAGGGATTTAATAAATGAATTAAATCTATTTTCATGTGCAACTTGCATTATCTAGAGGATGTGACATGAGATTAGATTAAATTAATCAAGGGTCAATTAATTTAACAGGAGATTAGATTATGTGACTTATTTGACTTAGATTTATGAGTTTATTTAAATCAAATAAGATGGGAATATGGTAAGAGGCTAATTAAATAAAGATTTTGATTTATTTAATTAAAAGGGATGATGTTAGATTAAATCAAATAATGTTTTAATTTATTTAATTTAATGGATAGACTTTAGATATTTTAATCAAATAAATTGATTATTTGATTAAAAAGGGATAATTAGATCAGATGGGTTGATTTAATTAACAAAATGAATTGACTTAATTAGATAAAATGATTTATTTAATGAAGAGACGAATATTGATGAATTTAATCAGATAGGGGAATTTGATTAAATTGTTAGACCAAGGAATGATTTAGAAAGAAACGATGTTAGTAAGTCAGGATCAAGTGCACGATGTCAATTATTATATTTTCAATGTCTACAAGAAGTATAAATGAAGATGATAGAGAAGGTATGCCAAAGCTAAGGTGACAAAGATGATCTCGTAGAAGAACTTATTTGCAAGCTAGCTCCTCAAAGTGTGCCCACCTACACACAACAAGAGAAAATATTGGGGTTTGTTGTGTAGGTTTCTACCTTAGTAAAACCCTAGTTTAGGTGTTCGCCAATGGAAAATAGATAAAGAAGAAAACAAAAACACAAGCACTACAAATAGTACTATGCTACTCAACCAAATGCTAGAGGAGAGGAGAGGGAAGCTTACCACCTCCACCAAGAGCACTCAAGGCTACTTGGGGGAGAAATGAGAGGAACTCAAGCCTCTGCTACAATGGCATGTGATGAAGAGGGTCTGGGAATTTGAAAGAAACACAAAGTTCTCAAGGTTTACAAGATGCAATTTGAAACACTGTTCCAGGCACCCTGATGGAGACAAAGCCTAAATGGCTCACTCATGAATCAAATCCTTCTCCAATGGACTTGAACCCTATGAATTCTCTTAAGAGACTCAAAAAAACTTTTCTTGAATGGTTTCAAAGCCCAAACCTCTGACTTAGACACAAAACCAAATTTTCACCTTAACTAGGCTTCTAGCCCAACTAGGCCTCTAGTGAAGGATTTTAGACTTTTCTCTCAAACTTCCCAAAAGAACATCCAATCTAGTGATTTATTAAGTTGTGTTTTATGATGGAAACCAACATATCAAATCCGTGATGGCACTTGTTTTAGAACACACCAACCAAAATCTGTTGTCTCCTCAAAAACTAGGCCTAAATAGCCCTCTTTTTCAAAGAAACCCCTCTCTAAACTCAACCCTTGACCATGAAACTTTAAATTGTCTCTTAAAACATCCCCAAACAAAGTATTTTTAAGCTTTTAGTCTTCTATGACACCCTTAATATGCTCAAACACAAAACCCTCCATAAATTGCCTCAAAACTAGGGCTTTTTAGTTACTCACCTTCCAAACACTTCCAGAACCCTCTCTTTGAATTTTCACCATTAGATCAACATAATAAATCAATAAAAACTCAAAAAATTCCCCTTATTAAGGTAGATCTTCTGCTACTATACCTTAGCCCCCATCCTCATGCACTTTTCCTTGCTAAAACTTTGTGTACACCTTAGAATTCCTCTTCCCTAGACATTAGCTTGTTATATTTGTATTACACATGTTATAATAGATCAATTTAATAAGTTACAACATTATTTCCTCATGAAATGGATCAAACATCCATGAAAACCACCAAAAAATAGTGAAAATCTGCACTTTCTTGAGGACAATCAATAATTTAATGTAATAAACAGGTTTCTAACATCTATCAGGGCATTCAAAAGGTTAAATGAATGTAAATACAAGTCTCTACTTCATCCAATGGAACTTATCTTCAATATAAATCAATAGATCATCAAATAAGCACAAGAAAATGCAAAAAAAAAGAAGTTTTTATTGATTTTCTGTAGCAGTCCGTACAACACTTAGAATATCAGACAACAGCCCATACAAATGAATTTTTCAACTTTAATAACCCTTCCCCCAACTGCCCCAACTGATTAGAATTGGTTTCATTACATTATTAGTGCTAAATCATCAAAAACACACTTTCCCACCAAAGTTGGAATTTGAAAATCTGAATTTTCCAACTCTTATTTTATTGATTCCTACAACCTAAAAACTATTGAATCTTTAACATTAAACCTTATTTGACATAATTAAATCATTTTACACCTCTAAACCCCTAGGACACTATTGGTCCATTTACAATCATTTTTGGTCCTATGGTCCTTATCAAGACCCTTAGGACTTTTGATCTTCCAATTACTCTCATCCATGCCAAATGCCATTATAGGCTTGAATATGTCATAATTAATGTTGTTATATCCTTGACAAGTCTTCATGACCCTTGCATCCTTCTAGATCTTGAAATGTTTCATGAAGTGCTTGGGTGCTCCTGCACCATTCTCTCCAAGAAAGAAAGAGTTCTTGCCCCAAGAAGTATCCAACTTGTTGCTGCCATAATACTCCTTGTTCATGTATGTTTGCACCTTCTGATTACCAAGTATGAAATCTCCCAAAGTTACCTTCTTCCTTTTTTTCCAACCTGCATTCAAGTTACTCAACACGTTAGTGTCAAAACTATGTTTTGTTTGTACTTTTTTCTACTTGAACTCAGTCTAATTTTGTGCCCTATTTCTACCTCTATGCCACTTATTTCATTGTGAAGAAACACCACCCCTATTACCCTCAACAATAGGGAATTCAATACTTCCAATCTTAATACTATCCAAGTCCCAAAGATTCTAATTTTTAGGACTATATGCTTCATATCTCTGCTACAATTTACTAGTTTTCAACCAACCCGTGTCTTCCCCTGTCCTACCCTACACTTTAACCTACAAATTCTTCTCAAAACAGATCACAAAACTCTCATTAGACTGCTCCAAAGGAAAAGGAACCAATTTGTATCTAACATCTCCTTTGTGAACCAAATATGTGTTATGGTATCCATCATGCAATGTCTGCCTAGTATACTACCATGGTCTCCCCAAGATGATATGACCACAAGTCAATGGAATGACATCACAAAGCACCCTATCATAATAAATCCAATTGAAAAATCCACAAAAGCTCTCTTACCAATCTATACATGCTGCATTTGAGTTACCCAAGTGGCCTTGTAGGGAGTAGGATGATCAAATGTTTCAATCCCTAACTTGGTTACCATATCAACTAAAACTAAATTGCTATGTGACCCTGAATCTATGAGCAATCTGCATATTTTACCATGACTCAAACAATTTGTTTTGAAAATAGTTACCTTTGGCTCTTGATGAAGTCTTTCTCCTTGCTTGACCATAAGAAACTCACCATCAGTCACAGGCTCTACCATGAATGTTTTTGATTCCTCCTTCTTGTCTTCTTCTTCTTGTACCAAGTTAGCTCTCCTATCTTTGCCCCTATCAACTTGTTCCCATTTAGGACACTTGAAGGAAGGATGCCATGATTCATTGCAATTGAAACACCTACCTGTGAATGGGCCTCTACCTTGTCAAAATCTGCCTCCTCCTCTAGGAGTGTATCCACCTCTTTGATCAGAAAATACCTCTTTACCTTTGTCATTGATACTCTTATCATTGTTGCCTTGTCCTTGTTATCTATTACCTCTACCCCTATTTGAACTACCTCCTCTTCCACCATTGCTTGATGTTTCTTTCTTCCTCTTCACCTTTTCTTCTACTCTAATGGCCAACTGAAAACATTCTCCTAATGTCTTTGGCAATTGCAAACCAATCTCATCTTGTAGATTATACCTCAAGCCATTGATATACTTGGATACTTTCTCATCTTCTTCCTCATAACCTCCTCTAATACCAAGCTTGTGAAATTGCTCAGTATAGGACATCACATCCATGTCCTTTTGCCTTAAATTCTTCCTCATCCTCTTCACATGAATTATGTAATCAGATGGTAGGAATTGTTCCTTGACCAAAATCTTCATCCTTGCCCATGTAGAAACTTTTGCCAATCTCCTAGCCATCCTATCATTCTAAAAACTAGTCCACCATGTCAGTGTTGTGCCTCTCAACTTAGTTTTGGTAAACTTAACCTTTCTCTCTTCATCCATCTCTTCAAACTCAAAATAGTTCTCTAAGGAATCAAGCCATCCAAACACCTCTTCACTATCCATCTTCCCTTGATAGACAGGAAAATCTATGTGACTCTTTCCTCCATGACCTTGTACTGCCTTCTGTAGATAGGGAAAATATAAGGTGAAATGTATAAACTTCAATAATAAAACCCTATCAAGCACAATAGAGCACAAACTAGCATGAAAATTAAAACAAGAAAGCAAAGCAAACCAATCTCCAAGCTATATTTGATTCATCTCCATTGCTCTTCTACACCTACATAAGAAAGCAAGATTTTGAAGGATTGACTATTGTAGGAATGTTGGTTGCTCAATTCAGCAGCATAACATTGAGATAGAAATGATAGATGACTGATAGATGTAAGATTGAAGAATGATTTTGACAGCATAAGGACACATGAAGAATTGAACCCCTCAAATGACTTATGAGAGGGTTGATTTATGGGAAATGTCTGATTTGGATTGGCGGTTGAGATTGGATGTCAATAAGATGTCTAAATCAATGGCCAAGATTGAAAGTTGTAGTATGGACTAGGGTTAGGTCAAAATTAGGGCAAATGATAAAGATGAAGGGTTGAGATTGAATTATGAGATAATTCAATCAAGGGCCAAGATTAAATGAGATGTCAAGAGATAAGATTTGATGTGGAAGATAAGATTGGCACAGACAAAGAGGTTGCTGAAGAAAATAAATAATAAAAATTATTTAATTTAGGTGGCCAATGAATAATTAAATAATTAAAATAATTATTTAATTATAGAGGAATGTGAGAAAAGGAATCATTTTGAATTAAATAATGATTTAATTCAAAATTCAAAAGAGTGGACCAAATTACATAAATAAAATTTAATTAATTTATGAGAGAAGAGGCCAATGAATAATTAAATAATTAAAATAATTATTTAATTATAGTGGATAGTGGACAAAAATTAAATAAATAAGAATTTATTTAATTTTAGAAAGAAGAGGACTTAATTAGTGACGTAATTAAATAAATAAAATTTATTTAATTAATCAAGGAGAAGTAAAAATTAAAACAAAAATGTATTAATTAAATAATCAAAATTATTTAATTATCAAATACAAAAGGGGAAATGATAGAGAATTTAGAAAGCGCAAGCCTAGGACAATTTTTAGTGTCTACATTTTGCCCCTCTTTGAGATGATGTTTGAGATGATGAGCTTTGTGTCGAGTAACATCATTTCAAAGAAGCTAAGGTATGGATAGAGAAAAATGGATGACGATAGAAAAATAGGATGATGATGAAATAAGAATGGAATGATGATGCCCCCTCGAGAGGATAGGCGAGTTGGACAAACACAAGTATGCTCTCAAAATGAAATGATAAGGAGGGAGAAGATGAATGACACATTATGCTACAAGAAAGTGAGCAACCATGATGTTTGATGTAACACTAGACATGATGCACCAAGGTATAAGGACCAAGGTGATGATGTGTCTCGTGCCCCAACCTAATACAACCTTCTCTAAATACAAGATATGAATATTAGCTGGAATAAGTTGGATTTGATGCAAATGAAAGACAAAAATGATAACACACACAAGCAAGCAAGCAAGCAAGCATGCACAAATTACAAAAAAAAAAAAGGTATTGCCCCTATCAAGTTGTAAATCTATGAGTAATTGATTGACTGATGATGATGACTGAAAGTGTTGTCATTGCGGGGAATGACATATCCCTAGATCAACACAAGAATGACTGACTAATTGATTGATTGACTTTGATTGATTGGTTTACGAGAAGATTAGGATCAAGACCAAAGGATGTGATTGGATAATTTGACAAGATTGATCGACTTGTCTAATGTGGACTAAGGATTGAATTTCATTTGGATTATTGCTTAAAATTTTATAATTTCTTTTTTTTGGGATTTTTGACATTTTATGATTTTTTTGGATTTTTTGACATTTTATGATTTTTTTTGGGATTTTTTTTTTTGAAATATTTTGAGGTGTCAATGGATGAAAATTTGGGTAGCCTTTGTGCTAGATACCAATGACAAGGGGAAAACCAAGTCTAGGTGCAAGGAGATAAATGGGATTAATGGATGAAATGGATGTATGCATAAGGGAGCAAGGATGTGATCTCCAAAGACTATGTCGCATAGGAATAACATGCCCCATTCTAGGTACAATAATTAAGATTTTTCATGACAAAGCTTATGACAATAAGATAATGATATGCCTGTTTGGAAGGGATGAGGTATGCCAAGAGATATCCAAAGAATGTTTCAACACTTTTCCCCTATATCTTCATCAAGATCAAAAGGAGAAGGGTGGATAAATGGACTAAAAATGGCAGGTATGTATGATGGCTAAAGATGGTAGGTAGGATATAAATGATATGGCATGAAAGTGATAGGTTGGATAGATAAGACATTGTGCCCCCAAGTGTAAGTGACATAGAAGATCAACCTACACATGATGCTTGTTTTCTAGGTTTTCATCATGGTACTTATCCAGGGTGCCTGTTGACCAGGTTTTCACCATTGGACAAAAGGATTTCTCTTTTCTTTTCTTTTTTGAATTTTTTTTTTTTTGACTTTTCAACTTTTTGACCTTTTTTAGATTGAAGGGGAATATGGATAGGAGGGACTCAAGTGTCTAGTTTCATGAAAGGTGATAGTCCCACTAGAGATAGATGTCATTGCATGGACTATGTCAAATGTCATTATGCTCATAGATGTTGGTAAGGGATGACATGAAAAGGATGATGGAGTAGATAGATGATGGATTACAATGTGGATTATGGAGGAAAATAGTGGGTTATGTAGGACTTATGCAAAACATGAATGGGGAGGCTTATCCAAAAGCATGGACCATAGGGATATGATAGGGAAGATATGTAGGATAATGGATGGGAGATGGGAAGATAGGAGCATGTGGGAATGGAATCATGACCAACGGCTGCACACACCATGAAAAAAATTGAAGCTTTTGAGTGGATGGTGGTGTAGCAAGCAATGGAGATGTTTTCTTAGGATATGGGTGATGAAGTGCTTTAGGTACCCACATAGACTTAGTATATTTATGACTTTTATTTGTCTTGTGGGTTTTCAGAATTTGAGATTTTTTGATGGAATGTGCATTTTGGATGGGAGAGGATGGTTGGGATTTTTGTGACATGGATGCCTCATTTGACTTGATTTCTTTTTTCTTAGGTACCCAAACCATTTTATTTTTATACTTTGCTTTTGTAGGTATGGGCTTATATATCTTTTTAGATGTACTTGGCTTTGACTTTTTGAAATTGTATTCTAAGGCATTAAGACCTTTAGAATTTTTGACTTTATGTGTAGAGGCATCCAAATTTTTATTTTTGAATCCCATGGGGTGGATGGAATGAGTGGAAGCTTTATATTTACACAATGTGTGCATTTGTTGGTCATGACTAGGATATTTAGGGTATTTATGAATGATTGGAATATTAGGTGTTGGAAGTAATGGTGGCAAAGTGGATGCAGGGGTATTAGGAGTTGGAAGTAATGGTGGTAAATTGGATGGAGGAAGGTGTATGGTCACATGCTTTTGACACTTGTAGGATGATGGAGAGGGGATGGCCATGTATGTTTTGGGAATATGATAAGGCTTGTGGTGGAAAGTGTACTTAGGATGCATGGAGGAAGTACCAACATCTTGAGAATGGTGTCCTTGGGGTATGGAATGGACAATGGGACTAGGTGTAGGTAGAACACTAGACACGAGTTCCTTATTGGAAAGACCAAGTGGATATGATGGAGGACTTGCAATGGGGAAACTAGGGTTTTTTCCAAAAATGATGCCAAACTTGCAAAAAAAGCTAACAAAACCTGTAGTAAAAAATCCAACTCCAAGAGTCCTCAAAATTTATTAAAATATTGAGCTAAGAATAAATTGTCAGGTTCACCAATTGTAGGTAGGGAAAATATAAGGTGAAATGTATAAACTTCAATAATAAAACCATATCAAGCACAATAGAGCACAAACTAGCATGAAAATTTAAAAAAAAACCAAAGAAAACCAATCTCCAAGCTATACTTGATTTATCTCCATTGCTCTTCTCCATCATAGTAGCCTCCTTTCCTTAGGGTCTTCTATCTCACTTGCAGGTTGCTCTAGATTTACCCTCACATGCTCTTGATCTTCATCATTATCCTCTTGATTTTCTTGTTCTTCTCTTCTATTTCTCTCAAGGTTGTTTATCCTTACTTGCATAGTATCTCTCTCCCTTCTCCATTTCCTTTCTTCCCTTACTCTAGCCTGCTCTCTTGCTGCTTTTTGTTCTCTTCTTTCCCTTCTTTCCCTTTCCAAGATTTCCTTTAACTCCTCTAACTCTCTTGCCAATTGATTTTTAGGTGCCATTTCTGATTATTCAATCCCTAAAGGACCTAATCACTGCTCTAATACCACTCTGATGTAGAGGATCTAGGAATTTGAAAGAAACACAAAGTTCTCAAGGTTTACAAGATGCAATTTCAAACACCATTCCAGGCACCCTGATGGAGACAAAGCCTAAATGGCTCACTCATGAATCAAATCCTTTTCCAATGGATCCCAACCCTAGGAATGCTCTCAAGAGACTCAAAAAAACTTGTCCTAAATAGTTTCAAAGCCCAAACCTCTGACTTAGACACAAAACCAAATTTTCACCTTAACTAGGCTTCTAGCCCAACTAGGCCTCTAGCGAAGGATTTTAGACTTTTCTCTCAAACTTCCCAAAGGAACATCCAATCTAGTGATTGATTAAGTTGTTTTTTATGATGGAAAACAACATATCAAATCCATGATGGCACTTGTTTCAAAATACACCAACCAAAATCTATTGTCTCCTCAAAAACTAGGCCTAATTAGCCCTCTTTTTTAAAGCAACGCCTCTCTAAACTCAACCCCTAACCATGAAACTTTCAACAGTCTCTTAAAACATCCCCAAACCAAGGATTTTCAAGCTTTTAGTCTTCTATGACACCCTTAATATGCTCAAACACAAAACCCTCCATAAATTGCCTCAAAACTAGGGCTTTTTAGTTACTCACCTTCCAAACACTTCCAGAACCCTCTCTTTGACTTTTCACCATTAGATCAACATAATAAATCAATAAAAACTCAAAAAAGTACCCCTTATTAAGGTAGATCTTCTGCTGCTATACTTTAGCCCCTATCCTCAAGTAGTTTTCCTTGCTAAAACTCGGTGTACACCTTAGAATTCATCTTCCCTACACATTAGCTTATTAGATTTGTATCATACATGTTAGAATAGATCCATTTCATAAGTTACAACATCATTTCCTCATGAAATGGATCAAACATCCATGAAAACCACCAAAAAATAGTGAAAATCTGCACTTTCTTGAGGACAGTCAATAATATAAAGTAAGAAATAGATTTCTAACATATATTAGGGAATTAAAAAGGTTAAATTAATGTAAATACAAGTCTCTACTTCATCCAATGGAAGTTATCTTCAGTAGAAATCAATAGATCATCAAATGAGCACAAGAAAATGCAAAAAAAATGAAGTTTTTTACTGATTTTCTATAGTAGTCCATACAACACTTAGAATATCAGACAACAGCCCATACAAATGACTTTTCCAACCTTAAAAACCCTTCCCCCAACTGTCCCAACTGATTAGAACTGGTTTCATTACATTAGTAGTGCTAAATCATCAAAAACACACTTTCCTGCCAAAGTTGGAATTTGAAAATCTGAATTTTCCAACTCTTATTTTATTGATTGCTACAACCTAAAAACTATTGAATCTTTAACATCCAACCTTATTTGAAATAATTAAATCATTTTATACCTCTCTAAACCCCTAGGACACTATTGTTCCATTTACAATAATTTTTGGTCCTATGGTCCTTATTAGGACCCTTAGGACTTTTGATCTTCCAAATACTCTCATCCATGCCAAATGCCATTATAGAATTCAATATGTCATAATTGATGTTCTTAGATCCTTGACAAGTCTTCATGACCCCTGAATCCTCCTAGCTCTTGAAATGTTTCATGAAGTGCTTGGGTGCTCCTGCACGAGCATGGTCCCAAACTTTCTCTACTGATGTGATGGAGTGTGATATTGCTACTATGGAATGCTTGGAAGTGAGTGCAAATGAGCTTGTGAGATTCAAAATATGAGAGCTTGAAGTGGTAGAGTCCTTCCAATGTTTCATCCAACCTTCAAATGCAAGTTCAAAGATTGATTATGAAAGAATGAGAGAGGAAACAACCATATTTGGGTCAGGTGGCCGAAGGAGGCATTACAACTTCACTACCAATGGGAAGAGTAACACCTCTGCTAGCTTAGTCACATGAATCTACCAGGGACATAAGTGCATCATGCGGATGTCTGCGAGCCACATAGGAATCCTTGAAAAAAATACCTCCACTGACACATAAAATAGGCACCAAGTGGACTACCATCAATGGGCTTAAATGAATTTAAGCATCTCATTGAGGTTTTCTAAAGTTTAATCAGGAAAAAAGGGGAATTGCACCTAGTGTGAAAATTTTCTCTTATAAAAATTCAATCGCTACAAGTTGGCTTCAAAAAAATAAGAAATATTCACAAACTATTAGCTCAGATCATTCATAATAATCAATGTGCATCCACAAGAGTCAATCATAACATAGTGGGGACCCAAAATAAAATGCATGGGCACAAAAATACTTAACCAATAAGTCCTCAAATATTTACAACACATTGTATTCACTGAGTTAGCCTTCATACACTGATAAAGAAAAAAATGGTTTATCAGACCTTCTAACTTCCACCCAAATTGATACAAGGCACCAAGATTTATGGATAACACATATTATGCATCAAAAAATACTCCCTAAGATCCAAACCAAAAGATATTAATAGAAGAACATAAAACTACCAAATGCTCTATTCTACCCAAAGAGATCACCACTAATCTTCAATCCATCTATTGGTATGAGTAAATGATGATGTTTGGATCTACTAGCTAACAAGGGTTTCCATCAAGGACAACACCTGAAAATATATGCAATGTCTCTTTCCAACACCTAAATCATACATGGAGATCACAATGTAAAGGACTTACCAATTAACACTAAATTTCCCTCTCTAATTAGGTGGCACATTTACATTTCTCTAGTTTTAATAGAGAACCAAGTCTCCCAGTTCAAAGGTCCTAGGAAGCACACTAAGATTATATTGCCTTGATAACGATCATTGATAAGATTTAAGATGATCAAGGGCCTATAATCAGTGCTAGTTGAACATCTCTAGTTGATGTAAATGGTTAACTCAATAGGTTTCATCATCAATTAACCCTTTAAGGGAAACATGTAAGGAAGGAATTTCTAACTCTAAGGGCATGATAGCTTCAACACCATACACAAGGTTGTAAGGAATCATTCCCATCATCGTAAGAAAACTCATGCAATAGGCCCTCAAAGTGTACGTTAATTGAATATGCAAATCCTTACTATTCTTATTAACTTTCTTACAAAGAATGAGCTCAAGAGTTTAGTTAGATGCCTCTACTTGACCATTAGATTGTGGATAGTACGACATAGAAAACCTATTTTGAATATGAAATTTCTCTAGGAACTAATTTACTTCCTTGTTCTTGAATGGTGTACCATTGTTAGAAACAAGTGTAGCGGGAAATCCAATATGAGAAATAATGTTGTTCATGAGGAAGATATAGATGGCTTCAACATTCATGGATCATAGTGGAATAGCTTTGACCCATTTTCTAAAGTAATTTTTAGTGGTGATAATGAAGGTATGTCCATTGGAAGAGGGAGGTGATATTTTTCCAATAATATCCAACTCCCACTTTGTGAAAAACCAAGGAGAAGTTTGATTTTGTAACTCTTGGGTATGTACATGACTAAGATGACTGTGTTGTTGACATTGAAGACACTTTTTAACAAAATTGAAGGAATCTTGTTCCATCATTTTCCAATAGTACCCCATGTGTATCAATCTTCTCACCAGGGATGTACCACCAAAATATCCTCCCCTAGAGCTTGAATGAGTTTCCTTGAGGGCAAGGGGTATTTCCACTTTAGTGAGACACCTGAGAAGCAAGCCATTATAGGATTTTTGATAAATAACATTGGATAAGATGACATAACATGTTGAAAGCTTCCATAAACAAGTGCGATCATTTTTCATCACATCATTAGGAAAGTTTCTAGTCTTTAAGTAATTGTAGATACTAGAAAACCATTCTCTAGAGTCCACATGAGAACACACAAGACACTTGGATTCAAGTTGATCATAAACCATAGAGGTTCATAGGATCTAAACCATGAAGTAGTATTCTATTGTATTTTCTTGTGAAGGCACCAAGGAAGTAGCACTTGCCATGGCATCAACATATCTATTGTGAAAGAGGAGAAATGATTAATCAAGGAAAAAGAAAGGTCTGAATTTCAAGATAGATTACTTAGCATAGCTTGATAGGTTCCTATAATCTGATTCACAATGAGTTCAAAATCACCCAAATATGAATATGTTTGATTCTTAGCACAATTGCAGCACACAATCCAACAATAGGAGCTTCATACTTAGTGATGTTATTGGTGCAAGGAAAATATAATTGAAAGGATAGAAGGAATGATTTACCTTTAGGGGATATGAAAACCACACTAACTCTGGAACCTATCTAACATCTCGATTTGTCAAAATACATTTTCCATTTAATGCCATGATTAACCATGTTAGACACCAAAAAATCCTTGATATTTTGAGGTCTTTTATCCTCAATATAAACATTATATGTGATTACACATAGGGTTTGGGGTTTTATTTGAATGAACTTGTCATCCAAAATCCCCTTACTTTCCTCAGATGTCTTATTTCTCCATTGAATTGTTGGTATAGTTACCTTCAATATAAGTTATCTCTTGAGTCATGGTCTTATGTTTCTTACTGGCCCCTTCATTTTGAGTTGTTCGGTCATCCCCGATCACAATGCATCTTAAATATTCCTAAATTCAACCTTTAATATTTCACATATAAATCTCATTAGCCTATTCAAGGCCCCTTTTTAAGATTAACTATCATATGTTCTTGTAGGATTGATGATCACGAGATCACGAGATTCAATCTAGACCATTTCTAGCTAGTGCACCTATTTGTACATATGTAGTTTAATTAATGCAGGGTTATCAAAACAACGCCATGTGTATGTGGGCCCAACTAATGTGTCTCATCTCAATTCCCAAAATGTTGAGATTGACAATGTTGAGCAAGCAAAGAGATATGATGACAGTCATTCCCCACTAGCTCGTAGAGGAAAGATGTAGGTTCTTTAAAAATGGTGAGGCCCACAAGATGTTTCCACATGCACTCTATGGCTACCAATGGGTGGGGCCCTGTCATACATGGGGAGAGTCTTGTTAGTAAATTCTTATTGGTTGTTTGTCTAATCTAGAGCAGTATTGTGAATTCAAATGAGTTTGACTCCATATGAGTTGTTTGAGACACCTATCTTGCCTATGGATCAACGATATGTAGTTAAAATGTAAGGCATGCCCATTTCAATTATTTTGCTTCATGCAAGTATACATTAATGGTGGAGGTGACTCAAAAACCTATTCAATTTCCTTCAAAAAATTGTATACGCAATAGGTGCTTTCTTATTTGATACCTGGAAATGTGTCAAAGGCAATACAAGGAGATAAGAAGTGAATTGTAGAGGTAATCTGGGCTAGAATTAGGGTTTGTTACAAGTTGAAACTAGTAAGTACAATAAATGCAATGCTATGCCTTTTTAGTTTTTTGAGTTAGGGCTTGCTTTTAATTTTTTTTAAAATAGGTGTGTTTCATAGTTTTTTCTTTCACTGGTTTAAAATTAGGGTTAATCTTTGCTTTTAAGGGTTGTAGCTGACTAAATTTCCTAGAGTTACCCTTCATCTTAAGCCATAAGTTGCAATTAGGATTTAAGTAGTTAAAATCCCTCTAAAATAATTCTTGCATATTCAAACCCATGGCTCCCAAAGTTCAAGGTGCTTCTTCCTCAGCTTAGTTTATAACCCTGTCTCATGATATAATTGATTTGTTACCCTAGTCTACCAATTAGAAACCAGAGGGAAGGGCTTTGTTTCATGGCACAACTATGAGGGAGGGTTTGATAGATAAAGCTTGCTTTATCAAAGATGTTGAAGTACCTTACATGAGATGGAAGATGTTTCAATATTGGTTTGGAAATAGAAACCTTGGGTCTCCTTTTAGTAACCCATGGAATTTGAATATGGGTAAACTGATGTTTCCCAATGTGTACATGGATGTGGAACTCTTGAAGGATATAACATCAAAGTATGATCTAGTTTCTAGGGTAGTCAAAACAAATGATGGGGTGGTTATGGTAAAAATAACTTGTGAAGAAATTGAAAAGGATTTTGATCTACATGAAAGGAATTCAAGTATACTTCATTTGGATATGGATACTATTAGAGTAGAGTATAACAATACCAAGGTATTCATTAGATCAAAAATGTTTCCCTTACACATTGAAATGGTTGGAACTGCGAAAAAACAAAGGAAGGTTAGGATTGATGAGAAAGAACTCGAACCTTTACCAATGAGCTATTTTTATAGTTATTTCATAAGGATTGTATACTCTTTTTACAAAATTATAGATGCCAATCCACTTGATACATTACAAAAATAGTATAGCTACCTAGCCACACATATGCAACACCCACCACAATATGATTTAAGATTATGGAACCTATTTGGTGGATCACATCCATGAGGGCTTAGTTGAATTACAAGGAGGAAAAAATGGGTGAAGTTCTGGTGGTACTCATTGTTAATGCATATGTTCCTATATAATGGACAAAAAGTCTTTGAGAAGGAGATTATAGTCAAAAGGAAAAGGGATGATGTTGACTTACCTGTTCAGTGTTGGACCCATATCTTGGATAAAGATGACAAGAGGTACAACTTTGTAATGTTTAGAATTTTTTTGCATCTAAGATAAGGAGTGCCTTAGTATATGAACCACCTAGGATAACCAAGGAAATCCATGAGTTCTTGAGACCTAGGGAGCTAAGGCCAGATTTGAATTTAAGCCATAATTGGGGAGATTTAATCTTATATCATGATAAGATAATTTTAAGGGTATATGGTAGTATTTTGGACCCATATGTTTGGTATATAGATGTTCCATTGAGAATGGGCTTCCTTGAAATCATGAGGCAATTGAGAACTACACAAGAAGCACATCTACCTAAATCAACAAGGAAGGGGTCATTTTTCTTGGAGTTGATTGTATTTGTAGATTACATTTTGACAAAAGGGGTAGTGAAGGAATTAAAACATATGTTGGCTCCTTATGAACTGATGACTACAAGCCCGATGTATCATGATCCTAAAGGCTTCATCAATAAACTTAAAGCTCATAAGAAAATGGGTACCTTTGTGCATACTTTTTTATTACCCTGAGGATATCATTAGGAATCTCTTCAACTTTGAGGAACAAGATGAAAGAAAAGATAAATACCTGGCTTATAGAAAGATGGTGGAAGCTAAATAGAAGAATAATCCTCAATATGAACCCCTGCCAAATATACAAGGTGATTTTAGTAAGGCTATGCATGTCATGGAAAATTTTGAGAATATTGTTGGTGTTCTAAAAGAGTAGCGGGAGGTTCCTAATAAAGGAAAGGAAATGGTGGTTGAAGAAAGTGTTAAGGTGACATTAGAAGAAAGACTTGCATACCAACCACCCAAATAGTTGAGGATTTATGTGTTGTTATAACCATCAATCATCGGGGAGACGTTTTGTAGATAAGACTTTATTTTTTTGAAATTCATCCTTTCACCCTATGTCACTAAGACAATACGAAGTCGGGGAGATGCTATATAGAATTCTCTATGTTTCACCGAAATTCCACATGATTCACATTGGTTGTCATGACATAAGGTCTTTCTTTCCGACGAGTCCATCCATCCTATATATGTCACTGTAACTTCAAACCATCAGGGAGACATCTTGTAGATCGTTTCATGTCATATCGAAACAACCCAAACGCACCTTAGATCGCCAAGAGCATTCAATTTTCATACTGATAGAGACCTTTTGTCTTATGTGCTTCGCTATAACATTATATCGAGGAGACCTCCTATAGAGCACACCATGTCTTTCCAAAACTCTTCATCCACTTGTGTTTCGCTAAGACAAATCATTTTTTATGTCGACAAGGAGACTTTTGTTTTCCATCGGCAAGACAAAGGTCACTCGCTGAGACCTCATACCGATATCGCTTGTATACACATAAAAATGGTCATGTCTATAATCCTAGCAATTAATTAAATATTTATTATTTAATTAATTTATCTAAAAGTTCTCTACATATGATTAAATTTAATTAATTTAATTATATTATTCATTCATTTTATTCTTCTTTCGTAATTAAATAAATCTATTTTATTTAATTATTTTCATATGTCCACTTAATTAATTAAATAAATACATTTTATTTATTTAAATTAATTATCATTGTTTAAATTTAAATTAAATATTTTGATTTAATTAAGTTTAAATATTTCTTTTTTTCTATTTTAAATTCTTCTTCTAATTAATTAAATATTTCATTTAATTAATTTCATAAACGTGATTTAATTAAATAAACCTTATTTAATTGAATATCTGATGCTTTCTTTCTAAAATCACAACTACATATTTTATTATCTTCTGTTTTATTCTCATATCATAATTAAATATTTTATTTAATTATGAGATCTGTTTTTTTCAAAAATCTTGATTAAAGCTCTTTTCTTATCACAAACTTTATTATGCTTTTAAAAGCTTAATTAAATATTTTATTTAATTAAGAAAAGCTGAATATCCTCCACAAATAAATAATTTATTTTTTTTAATTTCATTATTTATCAGCTTTAAATCTTTCTTTTATTCTTTTAAAGAAAGATGATTTCTTATTTTCTTATCTTCTTCTCTTTCGTAAAAATGGAAAATCTTGTTTTCAGGTTTTCTTCTATTTTCTCTTTAGTTCCATCCATCTTCAGCCATTCGATCTGCCAGGAATTATCACAACTGTCAAACAAGACAGCCAATCATAATCATTCGAAAAACTCTATAAATACCTGTGTGAATCCAAGCATTGGTAATAGGCAATTAATTAGGGTTCATTCATTTAATTCATTTAGTATTTATTTATCATAGCATTATGTTTATTTCAATCTTATTAGTTCAATTTATTATCATAGCTTAATCTTGCATCATACATCATATCAAAATCTTGTTATTTAGGAAGATAGTTTGTTGAGCCTAGCCTACAAATCTGAGAGTAAAACCTGGAATCAACAAAAACACTAAAGATAGAGGACAATAGGACGAGAATTGAAGCAAAATACTGAGTTTGCACTTATTTACTTTTTATGTTTTGTTTTGATATAATGTCTTATTGGTGTGTTGAATAGTATATGTTTAATTCATTATGCATATTATTTTCGATCACACATTAAATGGCACCCACCATGGGGCCTATGCCCCCATTTTAGATTTCTTTCTTGCAGGTGTATTGCAATTTTTCTGACATCTGACAGCGCATTTGGGAGATCCAAATTTTTTTCTTTTTGCAGGTACTTTGGTGCATCTGATGACTGTTTCAGCGCATCTGGGAAATAGAGTGGCACATATAGGAATTTATGAAGAGCATATAGGAGTTTATTTACCACATTTAGGACATCATTTAGCACATTCAAATATGTCTCAAAAAAATTAAAAATTCTTTTTTGCATTTAGATTAGCACATATAGGTTATGTTTTAGCGCATCTGGGTAATAGAGTTGTGCATCTAGATTCTGTTATTGCGCATATAGATTTCTATTAATGCACATTTAGGTTTTGTTATAGCACATATAGGTTCTTTTTTCACGCATCTGAGTAACAGAGTTGGGCATTTGGGTTCTATTTTAGCGCATTTGAGTGACAGAGTTGCGCATCTGGGTTGTAACAGAGATTCTAAGTCTAACGCCTTCCGCAGACAGAATTTCTTTCTTTCTTTCTTGCTGGATTTAAAATGAATCAATCTAGGGTAGCCATCACACCTTTATCATGTAGTTAAAATGAACCCCATGTCTGTTGTGAAGCAAAATCTTCACTTAGATTAAATCATTTTGATTTTGGTGCACCTAAAATGAATCTGTCTACTCTTCTTGACTATGTTTGAAAGTGGTAGGTGATTATGCTCTCACCCTATGCAAACTAGGTGATCAGAAAACTAGACCCACTTTTCCCTATGTAACCCTGACTTGATAATCGAAGTATCCTCTCCCCTTGCGCACTTGTACAATCCTGGGTGTAAGAGAAATGGTTATTGACTCTAGAAATTGGTCCTGCCTGGGGATTTCATCACCCCAGTGTGACTCAAACTGGCAATGGAGCTAAGGCCAAGCTACCCCCAACTGGTATATAAATGTAAATCTTAAGGTAAAACCTAAGGTTGCTTGTGCGGATGTGTCATACAGACGGAGTAGTACTCCCTTAAACCCTGTTGAGCTTAACCTCTTTAGGCTGGAGTGCCACCTTAATGGTGATTAATCTCTTGCCCCATGTATGGCCACTCGAATGGGGGTCCTAAACTAAAAACTCTTGTGTAGTAAGCCAAAACCCTTCTATTTGCTAGCGCTGCACCGGTCGGTGTGAAGGCATCCACACTTTTGCAGTTTGTAGTAGAGGTGATCAGCGCACCATGGGAATTTCATGGGTGTTGGAAGCTTGGTTGGCCTGAGAAGAGAGTGCACTATAAGGGGGAGACTGTGCAGCCAAGTTTCTGAATTCACACCCTACAGATATGCAGTTACATGGAATCTAGCGGATATTGTCCTAGCCTAACCTAGATTGTGCTTGTCTTATTCTCTGCTTGATTATGATCAACTTAAATCAGACTATTTTCTGTGCTTTCAAAAACATTAATTCAGATAAAGGATCATCCAAAATGAACATGAAAAGCTTCAGCTGAAACTGGTCAAAAAAATTATCTTAGAAAATTTTTTTAGTGCATCTAGGAAAAATTGTAGCGCATATAAACTCTGTTCTGGCACATCCACTGGCTGTTTCAGTGCATTTGAGTCATCTTTTAGCACATTTAGGAAACTATTTTAGCACATATGTGCTCTATTTCTACGCATTCAAGGTATTCTGCAGCGCATTTGATTCTTTCTCCAGCGCATATACCTATTTCTGCAGCGCATTTAGGAAATAGAATAGCACTTTTAGGTTTCTGTCAAAATTTTTACACAGACCAGAATTTCTAATATTTTTCTCCCATGTTAAGAAAGTGGAAATCAACCAAGTTCACCAAGAAATTAGTCTTCAATAGGATCAAGAAGCCCAAAATGAACTTAAGTTACAAAAAGACTTTAGACCACAGAGAATTCTTGTATAAGAGTCAACACATCTTGCTCCATTATCGCACATTTCTCCATAGATTCCAAGATTACATTAGAGGATACACTAAAAATTACACTGTAGAACCTTTGGCTACTCAAGCCTATTATCAAAGATTAGCGTTATCTCAACATCACAATCATAATCAACCTCTTGAGTTTGAGAATATACCACAACCTTCAATTGAATATTCAACACATCCTAGTCAAATTTTTTAGTGACCTTCGATTATATCATAGGATCTCTTACATATGCCTGTTTTTATGAGATCTCAACACAACAAACTAGGAGAAACATCTCAACAAGAAACTCCTACCCACAACATTCAAAAAGAAGGTGAACGTGGTAGTCCTCACTTTAGTGTGAGTCGCAATCTTCTTTTCAGTGACGACAATATGGCTGATAGAGAGAAAATCCATTTCATAAGAACAAAGACATGAAAAAAACTTCCATAGATAGTGATGATGAGCAAGATATTCATATTAGAGAGGCTGAACAAGACCCCAAGTTTCTTAAAGCCATTGAAAATATTCTACAACGTGACAAAGAAAAGTATTTTCTCTTCCTAGCTGATCAAGGAGCTAAACTGCCTAAGGATTTTGATACTGAGAAATTAAAGAGCAAAGAAGAAGAAACATCCCCATCTGATCTTACTACTCTTATGCAACAATTTAAGGCACTCCAAGGACAAATCAAAGAGTTACAAGGGGGGACCACAACAAAGAAATACACTCTTGATGACATATGTCCTTATCCTTTTGATAGAAGTCTCAACATGATTCCATTTCCTAAACATTGTGAAATTCCCAAATTTGATCGTTATAATGGGAAATCAGATCCAATTGACCATGTTAGAGACTTCTGAAACATGACATTGGAATTTTCCCATGAGGATACTTATTTATTGTGATTATTCCCTCAGAGCCTTGGAGTTAACTCTATGGAATGGCTATCTAAGATTACACCTCCTATTCAATCATTTGAGGAATTGATCAATTTGTTCATAACAAAATACACCTACAACATCCAACACCAAATCACCATGATTGATCTTTGTAAAGTTGCACAAAAACCCAGGGAACCTTTCACTACCTTTCTTCAAAGATGGAGAAGAATGTTCGCTAGGTACCCATGACATGTTCCGGAAAAGGAGAAAATGGTTACCTTCATCAACAGCCTAAATTCAAAAATGAGCTATCACTTAAATCTACATTGTCCACCCTCCTTTGAGAAATTGATTGAGGATGCCATCACCATCGAAAGTGCTTTGGTCAAAAGAGGGACAATAAAACTTGACAGGGATAACCCTAGCTCATCTAACCATTACAACAATCAAGACAAGTCTAAATTTTGGACCCGCAACAAAAACATTGTAAATGATGGTGTTGTAGATGCAAATCATATCACGACTAGGCCATTTGTTCTGAGTACTCCAAATACTACTCATAACAATAATTACAACAATGTCAATTCAGTCACGAATCAAAGAAAAAATCTTCCCCCTCCAACGAACAACAATAAGGGGATTGTCAACAACCAAAACTATCGAGGAAACAACAACAATACCTCAAACATGAACCCACAACACTTTTCATTCTTTTCCAATAGAAGAACTTTCACTCCACTAGGACAATCCTTGGAATTGGCTTTCAAACAGGTTATGGAAAAGAATGTCCTTACGTTACCACCTCAATGCAATTATGAACCGAGTGTAAAACCTCTGTCATGGAATGAAGCTTATTATTGTGAGTATCATAGGTGCAGAGGTCATCGTAAAAACAACTGTCAAGCTTTGAAGCATGCTATTCAAGACCTAATTGACAAAGGAATTATCATAGTAGAAGGACCACAAAAATCCAATGAAGATCACCAAGCATTTCGCAACCCTCTACCAAATTATCAAGGGGGAGAATCTTCTGACAAAAATGTGAACCAAATTGACGACAATGTAATCTGTCACCTCTATACAGATGATGAGCGAGTCAACGTTATAAAAATCAATGAGAGAATAGACAATGGACAAGTTAATGTCACAACGAGAGCACAAGCTAAAGTTGTCTTGAAGGGCGCCTCTTTGAAATCCACTGGGACCTCCCGTCAACATCAATATGACCTAGTTAACCAACTTGAAAAGACTCCGGCCCAGATTTCCATTCTAGAACTTCTAAAGATTTATCCTGCACATAAGGAAATTTTAGACAAGGCCCTTTTTGAAACAACTGTATCCACAGATTTGGATGTGAACCGATTTCAAGCCATGGTAGGACATTTGTCCTCTCCTACATGTCTCTCATTTTCAAACAAAGATGATGTTTCCATGACTCATCCCCACAATTCATCATTATACTTAGAGGTCATAATCCATAAGTTCTATGTTAAACATGTCCTAATAGATGGAGGGGCTGGTTTAAATATATGTACCTTGAAGGTGGTTCAAGCTTTAGGATTTTCAGAGGACTCCATTGATCCTAGAAGGAAGATTACTATAAAAGCCTATGATGATGAGGAAAGAACATCTAAAGGTCTAATCATGTTACCAATCAGAGTGGGACCTATCATCAAAAATACCTTTTGTCAAGTTTTAGACCGGGATCTTGCATACAACATCTTGTTGGGTCATCCTTGGATTCATGAAATGCAAGCTATTCCATCCACTTACCATCAATGTCTTAAGTTTCCATATGACGGATAGGAAATCACTATACAAAAAAAAAATACAAAAAAAAAAAATCAAAAAAAGGTGTCATAGGGTGAAAACCTGGCAAACAGGTAGTCTATTGACAGAAAAATACAAAAAAAAATCAAAAAGCAATCAGAAAAATGCAATAAAAAAATAGATAGTGAAAATCTGGCAAACAAATGTTATCTGTACCTCTCCATCTATTAGTTCCTATTTTGCACTTTGCCTTTTCAGCTTTTCCTTTTTCCGCATCTCTTTCCACATCTTAGGGTTATAGTCGCATCATCCTGCTGTCATTTTTGCCTCGAGTGATAAAATGTATTACCATGGCTTGATTATTGTACATATTCCTTTCTACAAGTTGTGTCAATAAATGGGGCAAAAACTCAACTGGGGGCACTTAACTTTCAGAACATACTAAAAAAATTGGACTAGGTCATAGGATCCGATCATAAGAACAAACAACAAACTCATGCGACAACTTTATCGGATCACCGAGCCTTATCATGAAACAAATTTTCAGCAGATACCATATCATTGTCTATTGGATGATCCAAAAATCTGAATAATGTATGACATAACAGTATTACATGTTTGACCAATAGTTGTTTGATTTTTGATATCATAACTCTAGAGCACACTCGATGATGTACTGAACTAGAGTGGCAAGGAATGAGAATGATTTTTCTTTGACTGCTGTCTTGAGGTTAATGGTCAATCTGATGCAAATATGTCACAGGACATGATGACTAAAGCAATATCATCGATGATAGTTCCAAATTTGCATCAGAAAGGTGGTTAATCTTTGTCTGTTTATGCAAGAAATGCTCAGGTCATCTTGGTTCAATTATACATCGATGCTTGTGTTTGCTTGCTCTATCAAAAATCATGAAAGTTGTACTCTAGTCATCATTGGCACTAATTTCCCCTCTGATGCTTGTACATACTTCCAACATTTTAAATGCTCTATGATGATTCAAGAAGGCTTATAACAGGCTCAACAAATTGGTTAGTTTCATTTAGTTGCATATTTGTTAGATCATTGTACATATCTGCATATTGGATTCACATCAGTGTTCTGAAAGGCTAAATGAAAACATTGATGGTTGTCATGTCGTTTTGAACTCTTTGTGGAGGACATTTGGACATCTCATTTATTCTCTTTTCATCCTCATCATTAATCCTTCATTATAATTTTATCATTTAGTATCATTTTATCATTCATTTCATCATTCATTATCATTCATTATCATTCTCATTTCTCATTCATTCATTTTTATCATTATCATTATCACTATCATTTCTATTTCATCATTCATTATCATTCATTATCATTCTCATTTCTCATTCATTCATTTTTATCATTATCATTATCGCTATGATTTTTATTTCTCATTCCTTATCATTTTTCATTATCATTCTCATTTCTCATTCATTCATTTTTATCATTATCACTATCATTTATCATCATTTATCATTCATTATCATTGAATCATTTTTATCATTTATCAATTATCCTTTATCATTATCATTATCATTCTCACTTTCCATTAATTCATTATCATTTTTATCATTTATCATTTATCATTTATCCTTTATAGTTATCATTATCATTCTCATTATCATTTTTATCATCTATCATTTATCCTTTATTGTTATCATTATCATTCTCATTTTCCATTCATTCATTCATTACCATTTTCATTTATCATTTATCCTTTATCATTATCATTATTATTTCATCATTTTCATCCTCATTCTCATTTATCATTCATTCATTTTATCATATCATTTTATCATTCATTTCCCATTCTCATTATCATTACCATTTTAATCATTTCTATTTTATCATTTATCATTTCATTACCATTCCACATTATTTCATTATAATCACATTACCATTTTCATGACATAAACATTACCAAACATATCATTTATCTTTTCATCATTATCATTATCAGTTTCACATTCATTATCTCTCATTTTCATATCATACTATTCACTTCTGCATTTGTTATAAAAATTCGAATATCAACAAACTCATATTTACATCATCATAAATCATTGCATCTGCATCATCCATTCACATCATATCATTAAAATCATCCTGCATCATAAGATTAGTTCGCAAAAATAATAAAAACATATCAAAATCCATCTCATATCATACATGCATGAAAGTAACATCCATATCACATCACAAATGCACAAACATATCATCATCAAAAACATCGCCACTGCATATCATCGCTCATCAAAATAATACAAATGTCTAATATCTAATGAAGCTAAAAAGATCAAAACATAATACATGAGATGATAAAAAAAAATCAATACATTCCCTACATATGTGTCAAAAATATATCAGTCCCAAAGCACTAGTTGGTAGATGCCCCTGAAGGAGCTGGACCAGAAGGAGGCGACCTGCCATTAGTCCCTGCATCAGGATCCCGTCGGGGCCCTGTAACCTCTCTGCCATGTGTCGATGTCCGTGATCAGGTCCTCGTCCTGCTATGTGATCGGGGATAAGGCTCTCGCCACTCGGGAGGGCATAGCTCCTCATATCAAAATCTGTAATACTTGGCCTCTCTGGCTGCCTCAACTCCCTCTACAATGGCCTCTCATAATGAGGTACTCTCTACAGTACCCATGAGTCTCTGGGCCACACCCTCAGCCTCTAGTACCCACCGTCTAAGGGCATCCCTCTCTGCTACCAACTATGTCACCTGGGAATCCAGGGTAGGCATCTGAGCCTGTACCTGTGCCTGAGCCTGAACCTGTGTCTGAGCCTGAGCCTATATCTATGTCTGGGCCTGTGCAAGCTGTGTCTGTAACTGCACTATCATACTCTGAGCCTATGCTAGCTGGCTCTATAACTGTGCCTGCTATCCCTGAAATGTCTCAACCTGACCCTATAATGCAACAATTTGTGTCTGCTGAGAAGAGGATGACACCCTAATCATTGTTCATGGCCTACCACCATATCTGGCTCACTGAAGAATCTGTGCTCTACCCAGACTATCCAACCTCTACCACCTCTCCTCTCCTCCATCATCTCCCCTATCATCTCTTTCATCTGAATTGTCCTCACTCTCACCTCCGCTCTCCTCACTCTCACCTCCCTCCTCATCTCCGCTCTCCTCTCCCTCCTCCTTCTCTCCTCCGCCCATCACCTGCTCTCCACTGGCAACATCCTCCTGTCTCCCTACCCCTGGTTGTGGCACTATCCTGATCGCCCATAGCTCATCTGACACTGTAAACCATAGAAATGGATGTGTGTGAAAATACTGTGCATAATCATCCATCATCCCTGCAGTCTATACCTAGGGCTATAAGGTGGAATACTCTGTATATGTTGCCTGATATCCAATGCATGGTCCCCATCCTGGATCCCCCTTGCACCACCCATAATGAGCAATGCCCTGGGGCATCCCCTGTGTGAATCCAAATTGTCTAATGACCTGTAATGCCAGAAATCTCTCAATAATAAAGGGCATCTGGCCTATCAGATATTATGGTCTACAAACAAAAGGCATCTCTAGGTGATCAGTCGCCCATGCCTCGCAGTCTGTTTAGGGTCTCCATATCACTACATTGATATCATCCAAAAATTGTCGCCAATACTCTACCTTGCCTAGCTTCTGCTAGACAACTGCACCAGAATATGCATACACAAAGGGCCTCCCCATTGGCATATCTGTCGTACAAAGTGGTCTTGTGACTACAATGTGCTCCCATGCCCAGATCTATAGCAGCGTCACCCCACTCACCAAGCTAGTGGATCCTCTCTAGACAACCTGATGGAGATCATGATACATGTCAGCCAAGACACAACTCCCCCAGGAAAACCTCCGTGGCTGTGTAATCATCCACTCTAGCATCCTACCCCAACCAACTGCGAATCCCTTCGACTAATGGTCCGGTCTAAGGAAGCCTCTGAAAAATGCCGCCAACACAACAACTAAAGCGGGATACCTGCTAAACTCCTCTCAGTCTATCCAATAACCACATATGCTTGGATCGCCACAAATCTGTTGTAATGCCTCAGTACCACCAATCTCCTTGTGGTCATAAACCACAAGGGCACTATTGATGGTGATTTCTGCACAACAACAACTCAGATAGAATGCAATATTCTATCTCTCTTGAAAGGTAATTCTCAACAGTAAATTACTGAAAAATCACCCCAAGGTCTCTCGGGTGTCAGGTCATGACAATGCATAAACAACTCAAATAAAATGTGAAATGTTGGTAATCACAAGGGGCCTTATAAATGAACAATGCTGGAAGTGAATTTTCATCAGATGCAACAATATGGTGATGCTTTCAATCCTAAAACTAACCCAGATTCAAAATAAACAGCAAAATAGATAAAGGTTTAGAGAGATTCTATTCTCTAACTCTTAAGATTAACAATGCAAATGATAAACACTTGAAATGGACCAATCTCTGCTTGACCAAGATTAATCTACAATCTTACAGAAATAGTGCAATCTTCTAAGGTTTCAAATATTTTTCAGATCATGAACATTCACCCAAGACAACCCAATTGCAATTGAAATAAATAAATCTCCATAATTGAACCAAGCACAATGAATATAAAGGTCCAGGATAACTTTACAAAGCAACTAACAATCAGCTAGCTGCAAAAAGTATGGACCAGGGATTGCTGCAAACACTTCAAACATTAAATCATGAACATCATTGAATCAGATCTAAATCTAAATCTAATAACCATGAGCAATTTTAAAAAATAGAATCATAAGAACCATGCAAGATAAGTCAACACAAAAGATATCACCAGAAAATCACAATGCCTTCAATTGTATTGAATCACTAAACTCCAACAACAATTCCAATGTTCTGTTACATCACTTGCTCATAAATTGACTAGCTTCTACCTCTACTCTACTGCTAAATTTTCTCTCTACCAAATCTTCTCATAATCTCTCACACCCTTACAAATGAGGCACAGATGCCATTTATAGAGAACCCCCCAAACATGTCAGCCTAATTAGATTTTACAATAATAATTGGCCTCAAAACAGGTCGGCCTAAGGAGAAATTCAAAAGAGGACAAGATTTGCATTAAATGCATGAATATTATCCATGTTGGCCCATGATCTCCAGCAAGATCAGATTCACATGCCCTCCAGAAAGTCCTCCAATTGTGGATAGTTTTGGCACGGATTCTTAGGCAGCTCCCACTTTTGAAAATTTAAATTGAACATTTCTAGATTTCCCACTTTTGGCACGAATCCATATGCAAGTCCCCCCTTTTAATATTTGCTTAGTCCTGAAAAATAGATATCATCATTAATAGCCCACATGTCCAAATAAAATCTTAATCTTTTCTAAAAAACTTACATTTTTATAAGGAAACTTTCCATTTTTCAAATTTTTTCCATTTTTGGAAATTTTATTTTCAACATCTTTTTCAAGAAATTTTCATTTTCATGAACATTTTAAAAATCCATTTTGGAATAAATAAATAAATAAATAAATAAATATTTTTGAAAAAATTTCTATTTTGGGAAATTTCGGGATTTGGGCCCTTCCGGGGAAATCAGACCAAGGGGAAAATTCAAAAAAATCTGGGCCAGACGGACTCCAGACCAAAATCCAGGAAAATCCAGGCGGATATGAATCCGGAAAAATCCAAGTGGATAGGAATCCAGAAAATTCCAGCTAGACAGGATTATGGGGAATTCCAGGCAGACAGGATTATGGGAAATTCCAAGCAGATTGGAAAATCCCAGATTTTGTTCAAAACCTATTTTTTCAAAGCACAAATCGGGGGAAGGACTTGAACAAGCAAGATAAACATCTAAGAACCTACAAAGACAATGAGATCAATAAAATTAAGGGGCCAAAAGACACCAAAATCTAATCTGAGAAATTCCAGGCAGATAGGATTATCGGAAATTCCAAGCAGACAGGATTATGGAAAATTTCAGGCGGACTGAAAAATCTTGAATTTTGTTCAAAACCTAGTTTTTTCAAAGTGCAACCTAGGGAAATCACTTCGGCAAGCAAGATAAACATCTAAGGACCTCTAAAGGCAATGAAATCAATAAAATTAAGAGGCCAAAAACTAGAGCAAAAAAAGGGTCCCCGCTTTCAGTGGGGCGTGTGTGCAAAACTGCACAATAGGCACCAACAATTGGAATCCCAAGAATCATGTATACATCCTCGGGCATCACACTCATCTCACCCGTCGGCAGGTGAAAGGTGTTATGCTCCAAATGCCATCTCTCTACCAAAGCAGTCAATAGCCCCCTGTTGGCCCTAATACCTCACGACATGGCCAACAACGGTCCTAGTCCACAATCTGATATCAACTGTAACTCGGTAGGGGTAAGCTCTCCTATCCGCTCCCAACATAGTGGGAACCGCTCTCTAATCTGGAGGCTTTTAAAAGCCTCCTATTTTGTTTGATCATCACAAGGACACATCAAATCAGACTCACATCATGTGATCTATCTAGCCAACAACACATATCTATGACCCATATCAACATAATCACCCAATCCTATCAATGACCCATATCAAGTGCTACATCAATCTATCTGAATATCAAAACAAGTTACTCTATCATCATCTATTATAATTTTTTTTTCTTTTCAGGAAAGAAAATTTATCAACACATATATTATTTTCTATTTGTATTTCAAGCATGAATGCAAATTTTTATATTCATTTGTTTGCTATCGTAGAATGCAAATTTATCACATATCTACTCTTGGTTTTTCAATCGCGAGAAGCAAAGTTATCAACCTCAAATCAATCAATCAATCCTTTTACTCTTTGTTGTTTGTCACAAAGTTGTCAGCTATCTACTCTTTGTTCTCTATTGTGGAAGCAAAGTTATCAGTTCTCTATTAGTTTTTCTATCATATCAGCATGTAGGTACTACAATTCATCTATCTATTGACTAAGGAAGCAATTTAAATCATCATTTTTCAACAGACAAGCATTTTGGAGAAAATTTCTTAAATGTGCAATTCTGTTGCCCATATGCGTTAAAACCCAGATGCGCTAAAATTTTTCTCATATGTGCTAAAAAAATTTCTGGATGCGCTAAAACTCGAGATGCGCTATTCTATCCTGCAGATGCACCACTTTAACACTCATATGCGCAACTCTGTCATTTTTGGACCCTAATCCTATATGCGCAATTTTGTGCCGTAGATGCGCTATAGAATCAATCTAGCTGATCTTGACCTAGGTGCGCAACTCTATCTATCGGATGCGCTAAAGGATCAAATTTTAACCTATTCCTATATGCGCTATGGAATTTCCTAAATGTGCTAAAGAATTTGTCGAATGCGCTAAATTTTTTTCTATATGCACTAAAATATGCAAAAAAAATGACAGCTGATCTAAAACATTTACATATTTGATCCAAAATGCAAAATTCAAAATCATAAACGGTTGGAATCACTCACCGGTGGTCTATACGCAGCTGGTCTCTGATATCGGCGTGCTTGCTCGAATCTATGCCGGTGCAATGGGATCTCCATCTCGCCAAGTCACTATCAGAGCTCACTCTTTACTGTAGCAGCAGGGTGAAAATGGCACTTCATTTACCCATTTTTACCTTATAAGGGTCTTTTAGGGTGGGAGTTAATGGCATTTTCTATTTTTCATTCTATTTTTCACTGGGCTATCATAAACATCATCTGTCGGGAGCTAAATCACTATTCCCCTATCACTATCAACCTCATCTTTCATGATTTATCTCCCGATGGGGCATCATCGACATCAAAAAAATTAGAAACATATCAGGGGCAGTTTTTTTATTTTCTTTGAAGCAATGCATTTCACACATCACTTCAAAGAGGGACAAAATGTATACACATAAAAATGGTCATGTCTATAATCCTGGAAATTAATTAAATATTTATTATTTAATTAATTTATCTAAAAGTTCTCTACATATGATTAAATTTAATTAATTTAATTATATTGTTCATTCATCTTATTCTTCTTTTGTAATTAAATAAATCTATTTTATTTAATTATTTTCATATGTCCACTTAATTAATTAATTAAATATATTTTATTTATTTAAATTAATTATCATTGTTTAAATTTAAATTAAATCTCTTGATTTAATTAAGTTTAAATATTTCTTTTTCTTCTATTTTAAATTCTTCTTCTAATTAATTAAATATTTCATTTAATTAATTTCATAAACGTGATTTAATTAAATAAACCTTATTTAATTAAATATCTTATGCTTTTTTTCTAAAATCACAACTACATATTTTATTATCTTCTGTTTTCTTCTCATATCATAATTAAATATTTTATTTAATTATGAGATCTTCTGCTTTTTTCAAAAATCCTGATTAAAGCTCTTTTCTTATCACAAACTTTCTTTTGCTTTTAAAAGCTTAATTAAATATTAAGAAAAGCTGAATATCCTCCACAAATAAATAATTTATTTTTTTTAATTCATTATTTATCAGCTTTAAATCTTTCTTTTATTCTTTTAAAGAAAGATGATTTCTTATCTTCTTATCTTCTTCTCTTTCATAAAAATGGAAAAATCTTGTTTTCAGGTTTTCTTCTATTTTCTCTTCAGTTCCATCTATCTTCAGCCATTCGATCAGCCAGGAATTATCACAACCGTCAAACAAGACATCCAATCAGAATCATTCAAAAAACTCTATAAATACCTGTGTGAATCCAAGCATTGGTAATAGGCAATTAATTAGGGTTCATACATTTAATTCATTTATTATTTATTTATCATAGCATCATATTTATTTCAAGCTTATTAGTTCAATTTATTATCATAGCTTAATCTTGCATCATACATCATATCAAAATCTCATTCTTTAGGAAGACAGTTTGTTGAACCTAGCCTACAAATCTGAGAGCAAAAGCTGGAATCAACAAAAACACTGAAGATAGAGGACAATAGGATGACAATTGAAGTAGAATACTGAGTTTGCACTTATTTATTTTTTATGTTCTATTTTGATATAATGTCATATTGGTGTGTTTAATAGTATCTGTTTAATTCATTACGCATATTATTTTTGATCACACATCGCTAACTCTTATCGATAAGCCTTTTGTGTCAAGTCGGTAAGACACCATGAGATCACCATGACATTTCATCGAAGCTATAACTCTCACCAATAAGCCTCCTCTATAGCCAGTCGGTAAGACTATTCACACTCACCAAGACCTTTCATCATTGCACATAAGTCATACCGAAGGGTTCTCTTAGTTGCCGGTTGATGTAACAATTCAAACTCGCCAAGACACATGTCGATGAAGGATTACTTACACCGAAAGACCATCTTAAGTATTAGTCGGTGAGACTTATTGAAATTGCTAAGACCTCAACCTGACGGACAAACTCATGCCGATATGTCTATCCAAATGCAGGTCGGTGTGACATTGCACATTCGCTAAGACCCTTTGCCAAAGCCTTAAGTTCTTGCCGATGTGTTTCCATTTAATCTTCGATCGGTATGACATACCAGTTTCGCTGACACCACATACTAACAGAATAACATATGCCGATAGAGAACACTTTCAGTTGCCAAAACAAAAGAGAAGTCTTTCCGACAGTAGCCTGTATGATAAATTCAATTGACATGACATTAGAAATGTCTTGCTGATAGGAAACATAGACATTTCAAAGTGGATCAAGGAGACCCTGCCATTCTCACACCAAAATGTGTAGGCCTATGATATGCAAAGAGAACCATCCTGACTAGGACACATCAAAGAAGTGCTATAATAAATCATAAGGATCCAAACTGATACTGATCATCAAAGAGAACTAACTGAAAGAGATTTTTTCATCAAGGACAAACCATAAACACAACTAAGAGCCAACAAACTCCCCCTTTGTCCTTGATGGAAAAACACAAATGACTCTCCCCCTTTTTGCCTCAATGACAAAGAATAGAAGAGAATAATGTGCATTGTCATGAAACACAACTGAGAAGCCAACCAAAAGACCATGAGAAATAGCTGCAAAAAAAAAGTGTAATAGTGCAACAACCAAAATAGTAGGAGAGCTTTAATTGAATCAAAATAAATAACATACTCCCCCTAAGCCAATGCATGGAAAGTCAGAGAAGTAAAGATTGAGAGATAACTCCCAATTGAAGTCTCAACCTTTCAAATAACTCTTTAGCTAAGGGCTTAGTAAAAATATCAACCACCTAATCTTGTGAGCCAACAAACTGTAAGTAGACTTCATTTGCCAAAACCTTTTCTTGAAGAAAGTGAAACTTGATAGCAATATGTTTAGTGCAAGAGTGAAAAATAGGATTTTTGGAGATATTTATCACACTTGTGTTATCACAGAGAATAGAAATAGGTTTAGGAATTCTAATACCCATATCAGATAGAGTTTGAATCATCCAAAGAACTTGAGTACAACATGAAGTGGTAGCAATGTATTTTGCTTTAGCAGTAGACATAGAAACGGATTATTGTTTCTTGTTGTGCCATGCCACTAAATGATCACCAAGAAAGAATGTAGCACCACTAGTTCTTTTCCTATCATCCAAACAACCAGCCTAGTCAGCATCAGTATATGCAATCAATGAAAAACCATTGCTTCTAGGATACCAAAGACCATAATTAAGAGTGCCTTGAATATATTTAAAAATATTTTTAATAACAGTGACATGGGATTCTTTTGGTGATGCCTGAAACTGTGCAATACTGAAAACTTCCTACATAATGTCAAGTCTAGGGGCAGTTAAATATAATAGACTGCTAATCATTGATCTATATTCAGTTTGATTTGTATCAGGGGTATCATCAACCTTAGTAAGTTTGCATCTAGTAATCGTTGGAGTGCTAACTAGATGACATTCATCCATCTAAAATTTCTTAAGGATCTCTCTAGCATACTTGGTTTGATAAAGAAATATTCCATTTTCACGTTGAGAGATTTGAAGACCCAAGAAGAAATTTAATTCTCCTAATAATGACATTTCAAATTCAAATTCCATTAGCTGAGAGAATTTTTTACTTTATGAAACATTGTTGCAGCCAAAGATAGTGTCATCAACGTAAATTTCAACAACCAGAATATCAGAACCTTCAATTTGAACATAAAGATTGCTATCTACACCTCCTCTAACAAAACCATTTGAAAGAAAATGATTGTCAAGCCTAGAGTACCAAGCTCTAGGTGCTTGTTTTAAGCCATAGAGGGCCTTTTACAATCTGTAAACATGATTAGGCTTATATTTGCACATAAATCCTTCAAGTTGTTCAACATAGACCTCTTCATCTAAATAGTCATTTTAAAAAGTAGTTTTGACATCTATTTGATAAACAGTAAAGTCTTTATAAATAGAATAAGCCAAGAATATTCTGATAGATTCTAATCTAGCAATGGGTGCAAAGGTTTCACCAAAATCAATACCTTCTTGTTGAGCATAGCCTTTGCAGACAAATCTTGCTTTGTTGCGAATAACATTACCATTTTCATCAAGTTTGTTTATGTATATCCATTTGCCTCCAATGACATTCTTGTCATCTAGTCTTGGGACTAACTCCCAAGTCTAATTTTTCTCAATTTGATCAATTTCTTCCTGCATAGCATTAAGCCAACATGAGTCTATGAGAGATTCATTAAAAATTTTAGGCTCAAATTGAGTAACTAGAAAGAAATCTATTTGTGCCTTTTCATCAGATTCTATAGCCTTTCTTCTAGTTTGAACTCCTACATTTTTATCCCCAATAATCTGATCTTTGGGGTGATATTTAGCTAGAGCTTTTGATGCAACCCCTTCAAGACTTGTTTCATTTCTAGGGCTTGCTAAATCAGTTTCTTATAAAATTATTTCTAGTTCAAGTTCTTCCTCATTATCCTGCAAAGATTTAGCATACAAATGTGGTCTTTAATCAAATTTTACGTTAACAACTTCAACAATATTATTAAGCCTTTTGTTAAGGCATTTATAAGCTTTGTTGTGAGTTGAGTATCCCAAAAAGATACGCTCATCACTCTTTGATTGAAAGCTCCCAAGGTTGTCATCATCTTTCTTGATACAACACTTACTTCCAAAACTTTTGAAGTGTTTCATAGAAGCAATTTTTCCATACCAGAGTTCATAAGGAGTGTGTTTAGATTTCACCCTAAGTTGCACTCTATTCAAAATGTATACAGTTGTACAAACAACTTCTTTCCAATACATATTAGACAAATTAGCTTCATCTAGCATGGTTCTAGCCATTTCTTTTACAGTTCTATTCTTACGTTCAACTACCCCATTTTGTTGAGGTGTTTTTGCTTCAGCATACTATCTTTTAATGCCATGTTGTTAACAGTAATCAATAAACTCTTGAGAGGTGAACTCATGTCCTTTGTCAAATCACAAACATTTAAGTTTCAAATCAGATTCCTTCTCAACCAATTTATGGAAGATTTTAAACCTTTCAAATACTTCTGATTTGTGCTTAAGAAATGTGACCCAAACCATTCTAGTATAATCATCCACAAATAGCATAAAGTACCTTTCACCATTAATAGATCTTGTTTTGGTTGGTCCACATAAATTAGTATGAACAAGCTGTAAAAGTTTTGAAGAAGAATGTTCTTTTGTTTTGAAACTAATTTTTATTTGTTTACCACTTAGACATTCTTTGCACACAGAATTTTTTGGCTTGTTAAGGATTGGAAAACCTCTAACATTCTGATTATTACTTATTCTAACCAGATTTTCAAATTTTATGTGTCCTAATCTTTTATGCCATAACTAGCTTTCTTCAATTTGGCCCATTAAACACATACCTTGATTATTGTCATTGCTTGATGTGTTGAGAAGATTGTACACATTTCCTTTTGTCCTCCTTCCAGCTGCATTGGCCTTTCCAAGCTTATTCTTAATCTCACATCCTAGTGAAGTGAAAAGAACATGATAACCACTATCACAGATTTGACTAACACTTAGAAGATTGTGCTTGAGACCTTCCACATAGTATACATTATAGATAGGAGTGTCTTCATTCAGAAGAAGTGAACCTCTACCTTTAATTTGAATACCAGAGTTATCACCAAACTTAACATATCCACCTACATAATCTTCAAGATTTATAAACTTATCCTTGTCGCTAGTCATATGGTTAGAACGTCCACTGTCCAGGACCCATAATTCTTTTTTATTGGAATGAAAAGCTATTTGAACCAACATAGTTTGCTCAATGTTGTTGATAGTCTTAGGTTTTCAAACCTTTTTAATTTTCTGTTGTTTAGATTGTAGATCAGTTCTGCATTGTTTGACAAAATGTCCCAAAGCATTGAATTTAAAACATCTGATTTGTCTAACAAAACCATAGTGTTGCCTAAGACCAAACCTGGGTATTCTAGAATTCATAAGCCTGCAAGTGCTCTCCTTATGCCCAAATTTGTTGTAGAAAAAAAATAACCATGGAAGAAAGGATTGACTCTATATAAAGATCTATTACCTCTTAAATATTGAACATAATCCTTTCCAAATTCTGAGTGATTTGAACCTGAACCTTTGACTTCAAAAGAGGGGTTTTGTTTTGCATGGTCAATTGAGCATTCACCCTTTTTGTAACCAACACCATTTTTATCTTTGTACATCTTCTGCTTGCTAAGCATCTCATTCAGTTTTAGAGTGCTTTCATATTTTTCAATTTCCTTCCTAAGACATACTACTTCTTGTTCTAGTTTTTGAATTTCTTGATCTTTGTAACTTATAGTCTCTCGAAGGCAGTCTTCAACTCTTTGAGCTTCTTCAAGCTGAGTTTTCAGAGAGACCATTTCTTGATCTGGTTTATGTTCTTGAGTAAGAACTTGTATTTTGAGTTTTTTGATCTCTTGTAAAGCACATTTCAGCTCACTCTCAAGATCTACTTCACCTTCTTCAATGTCAATGGTGTTTGTATCATTTTCCTGAGTAATTTCAGCCATGAACAAGGTTTCATCTTCTTTAGCTAATGAATCTTTAGACTCAATATCAGATTCATCCTTACTAAATAGAATTTTCTTCTTTTTGAAATAGAAGTTTCGATTAGGTTTGAAGGCCTTCTTCATAGGCTATTTTTCAGTTGTCTTGTTGTCACAGATTTGATCATCATAGGGACACTTTGCAGCAAAGTGACCTATTTTTCCATAGTTAAAACATTTAAAGGGAAGTTTTCCCTTATATTTTCCTGATTCCTTTTTAAATCTTCTAACAAAATGGGATTCTTTAGAATTACACAACTCTGATTCACTGACTTTGGCTTTTTCTTTCTTTTCAATGTTAAAGGCAGTTTCTTTTCCTATTGAATTGTTTTGCTAGTTCTCATTTCATAGGCAGTAAGTATTCCTTGTAGGCTATCTAAGTTAAGTTTATCAAAGTGTTTCTTTTCTTCTAGGGCTGAAACCTTAGAATCAAATTTGGATGGTAAGGTTCTAACAACCTTTGTGACCATATCAAATTCATTAACCTTTTGACCTAGACCTTTCATTGAATTGACAACTTCATCAACTCTTAGGAAATATTCTGCCACTTTTTCATCATCCTTCATTTTCAACTCCTTAAACTGATGTTTGAGTGTAATGATTTTTGACAATTTGACTTTCTCATTCCCTTGATATATAGTTTCAAGTTTTTCCCAGATTCCATGAGCAGATTTGCAATGCATGACTTTAATGAACACATCTTTAGTCAACCCACACAAGACGGCATGCTTAGCTCTAGCATTTGTTTTATACCTTTTTTTCAGCAGCATCAGTGGGAATAGATTATGGTACATTGTAATAATTTAAAACAATGCTCCAAACATCAACATCAAAAGAAACAAGAAAAGCTTCCATTCTAATTTTCCATAACACATAATTAGTTCCATCAAATAACGGAGCTCTGGATATAGAGGCACCATCTTGAGAATGTGCTATTAAAAACAAACTCCAAGACCAAGATCAATCCAAGGTGATTAAAACTTATCAGAGGACCCTATGCTCTGATACCAATTGTTGGAGTTAAAATGACACTGAGAGGGGGGGTGAATCAGTGTCTTAATAGATTTGACCAATTTTCATAAATTCAAAAACCATAGCTCAGATTTTATCTCAATATACTCTAATTAATGCATTCATGAGTTGAATGTAATCATTCATAAATAGAATTGAGAAAAGTAATAACCAGACAGTGAACTGAAATAATCAACAACACAGTAAAGCAAAGGGAACTCAGAAGAACAAGGAGACTCAAGCTTTTACTGAGTGGAAAACCCTCTTGGGGTATAAAAACCACTCCCAAAATGCCTTCTAGGCTTAATCTTTTAAATAAAAGTTCACAATGCCTTATAGGCTGATTTTTGAGCACCCACTCAAGGAGCACCAACCCCTCATTTAGAGATATCTATCTCAAGGAGTACCAACCCCTCAAATTATACATCTAAACAATAAAAATATCTCAAAGGATCTCTCTGTTTTCATTCAAGCTCATAACTCTCTATTTTCCTCATCTACCTAATACATTTTGATATAGCCAAAGAACAATATTTCTGAATTAGAATCAGAGATCTTTTATAGTTTTCAACACTGGTATTTATTTACATTTCAAGTATGTTTGTTATGAAGAAATCTTCAAAAAGCATTTTTCACAAGATTCTCAAATTCACTTGTTGATTTCTGAATATGAGGCTGAATAATGACAGTCTATCAATGATGATAAAAATCAAGAGAATGCTTATCCTGAGAGCTACAAATCATCCATTATTTAAAAAATGCAACAACTCAAAAAGAAACTCAATGAATATTCTATTATGTAACCATTTTGAGATTTGATGCCAATTCATGATGTCGACCACAGTGTTTTGAGTTTTCGTTAACCATTCGCCGAGACATCAGAATCTTTCTCACCGAGATGCCCTTTTGTTTCATTCATTGTTACTATAGCCTTTTCCTCATTTTCTTTCACTGTGACCCAGTGATGTCGGGAAGACCTCTCATAGACCACATGATGTTTCACCGAAATCCCTCTTATGTGTTGCTATAACCATCAACCATTGAGGAGATGTTTTGTAGATAAGACTTTTTTTTGTTGAAAGTCATCCTTTCACCCCATGTCATTGAGACAATATGAAGTCAAGGAGATGCTATATAGAATTCTCTATGTTTCACTAAAATTCCACATGATTCACTTTGGTGGCCATGACATAAGGTCTTTCTTGCCGACGAGTCCATCCATCCTATATATGTTGCTATAACTTCAAACCATCGGGTAGACATCTTGTAGATCATTTCATGTCATATCAAAACAACCCAAACACACCTTAGATCACTAAGAGCATTTGATTTTCATACTGATAGAGACCTTTTGTCTTATGTGCTTTGCTATTACATTATGATATCGGGGAGACCTCCTATAGAGCACACCATGTCTTTCTGAAAGTCTTCATCCACTTGTGTGTTGATGAGACAAATCATTTTTTTATGCCGACAAGGAGCCTTTTGTTTTCCATCTGCGAGACTAAGGTCACTCACTGAGACCTCATATCGATATCGTTAACTCTAATCAATAAGCCTTTTGTGTCAAGTTGGTAAGACACCATGAGATCACCCTGACATTTCATTGAAGCTATAACTCTCACCGATAAGCCTCCTCTATTGCCAGTCGGTAAGACTATTCACACTCGCCAAGACCTTTCATCATTGCACATAAGTCATACCAAAGGGTTCTCTTAGTTTCTGGTCGATGTAACAATTCAAACTCACCAAGACACATGCCGATGAAGAATTACTTACGCTGAAAGACCATATCAAGTATTAGTCAGTGAGACTTATTAAAATCGCTAAGACCTCAGCCCGACGGCCAAACTCATGCCAATATGTCTATCCAGACGTAGGTCGGTGTGACATGGCACATTCTCTAAGACCCTTCACTGAAGCCTTAAGCTCTTTCTGATGTGTTTTCATTTAATCTCTGATCGGTGTGACATACTAGTTTCGTTGACACCACATACCGATAGAATAACATATGCCGATAGAGAACACTTTCAGTTGTTGAAACAAAAGAGAAGTCTTGCTAACAGCAGCCTGTATGATAAATTCAATCGACATGACATTACGAATGTCTTGTCGATAGAGAACACAGACATTTCAAAGTGGATCGAGGAGACCCTGCCATTCTCACACCAAAATATGTAAGCTTGTGATATGCAAAGAGAACCATCATGACCAAGAGACATCAAAGAAGTGCCATAATAAATCATAAGGATCCAAACTAAGACTGATCATCAAAGAGAACTAACTAAAAGAGATTTTTTCATCAAGTACAAACCATAAACACAACTGAGATCCAACAGAAAGCGTATTGTTTCAGGAATGCCTGAGCACTATGAGATACCCTTCTCTCAAAATCCCCTCCAAGTAGTCTAATGATGTGACCCATGAAGGCATTATTCACCCTGCAATAATCCTTCTTGAAACTTTTGAACTAGAGTTGGGGATATCTATCATAAAATTTTAATGCATGACCTAGTTCTTCATCAAGTGCCTTGAACAACCCAACGTACTATCTTCATTCATCCAATGAGTAGACTAGGTAGGAGGTAATATAGAATTTGGAGCTCTTTGTAACATTTGTATCACTCATGGAAGAAATCAATTATTATTCCTTCCCAATAGAATGAGGCATTTGAGGTGATATCCTCCTCCCCTCGAAGGATCTACACTACAAAATATAACATCCACTCCTAAAAATACGCAGCACTAGGAAGGCCTATCACTCTGCTCAACATAGTCACTAGCTCATGGTAGTCTTTGTGGAAGTCACTATGGAAGAGCTCCTAGGGAACCTTTGTAGTGCTACCCCTTTTCTCTTTAAGCCAATACTGGTTTATAAGTTTCTTACAGCCAATTGGGTCCTCATCCCACATTTCCTTACATTTTACTATGGTTGGGAGCTCCATTGTCCCAAAGGTAGGGATGTGGAAAGTATTCATTATGGCTTCACCTAACATGTCAGTGAGAATGTTCCCATCTCTGTCAACTATTGTTCGTGTCTCTGGTTGATATGTCTACTAGTAAGCCATGACCAATTCAGTGTCCACAAAGGATGGAGGAAATCCTGTTGCCTTAGCGATTCCACTACTTCTGATCAACCTTGCATTGTCAGTCTTAGGATGGACTCTAACCCTTTGACTAAATTCATCAATATCGACGTGGCCAATAGTGGTATCTGTAATCTCCTCTGAGTTCATAATGATCTTTGATTGAAAAGGTTCTCCCTAGAATTGGTACTTTATTTGGTCTCTATCCTCTTTCCCACAAGGAATCTTGCATGATTTCTTCCCTTTGTCTTTTTCTATAACTACCCCTGAGGGTCCTGCACCTAATTCCATATATCCTACAAACAAAGGCATGATGAGCACAACCAATCATGAAAACATAGAAATTAGTCAAAATTCCATGGACGAAGTCCAATTAGACGATATATGATTTATAGAATCAAAATTTTACTTCAAGATATCACTAGCAATTTAGTAGAGGGATTTTGGACAACTCGAGCCTAGTGGGCCAGACTTCCTTGGCATGAATTCCATTTAAAGGGTGAACGGGGTGAGGCAATCTAGGTGGTTTCTCCTAGCTTCATAGATCGGACCTGGCACAATGTTTGGCCCTCAAATTCCTTTGTCAAGTTTTAGGTAATTGGGACGGTGGGTCTTAGGGGTTAGAAGGACGAACTAGTTTTCCCTTTCATGTTAGTTGAGATGGGATAGAATCTCGGTGACAGAAACCTGGCAGATGGGACCTAGTGAAGGATAGGGTGCCTAAGTTTATTGCTAATTTTCTTCATGACAAATGGGGGGTTGGGGCTCAGGAGACAAAAGGACACTACCTGATGGCTGTCTAGAAATGACAAAGTCACCACGAAAGTCCACAAACAGAACTCCGTGATACAGGGCCCGAAGGATGTTTAGGACACTACACTTTGTTTATTTGAATGAGGTGGGGAAGGATGAGATAGGCCCCAAGGTTTGAATAGATGGGGCAGACATGTCATTTGAAATGATGAAGATCATGCAGCATCTTGAGGATGAAATCCCACAGGAGTAGGCCTAAGAGGCATCGATGGAGTCTAAGGTGTTGAATTTGTTTTAAGTTTAAATAGCAATCCATCGAAGGAGGTCTGAGGTCATAAGCTTGAGGAGGAATCCCACCAAAGGATGTTTGGTGATTTGGTAGTTTTTGAAGTGGCAATGAGAAGGCTCAGGTGTGGAGGGTGCAACAACTTTGTGAGAAGAATGGCATGGCAATGGTAAAGTTTTAGGTTTAAATTTCATGGTGATTCAAGGGATTTCTCGCAATTTGACATGGGTTTTCTGGGAGTTAATTTCTCCTATCATATGAGATTATTTGAACCCAAATTTTTTCACCATTTAATTGCAAAATTTCCAAAAATGCATGTGGGAGGGTGGAAGGAAATCCTACCTCAAAAACCCAACAAAGAAGACTACTAAATTCCCAGGGAACTAGTTGATCAAAGCAACGGGCACAGCGGTAGCATGAGACAAAGGCATTAGATCTTTCTAGCGGCTCTAAATTCCTCTAGCTATCCTAACATTGTGAAAATGATAGGTCAAGCTATATATTTATACTCCCAGACTCATTTAATGCATCCCATAAATGTTCATATGGAGGATGAGAGAGTTGGTTAGTTTAAATCCCTAGACGACGGCAGGAGGTCCGAGACCTGGATGCTGGGAGGACGCAACTTGGTTTCCACTTCAACATTGCTTTCAAAAATTGTTGGCAAAGGGGAGTCCACAATTTGATGGTCTGAACATCGGTGCCAGTTGGTTGTTTTGCACAAAAGTAAACACTGCAGAGTTCTGAGTAGAGAAGTCTAGAAGATAAGGACCAATAAGGACAAAGGCAATCCATTTTGTAACATAAGCTAGTAGGATGGCGATCTTGAGGCTGGGTCCTAGGACATAGGAAGGTGAAGGCCTTCAGTCATTCAGGATAGAAAACAAACAATGGAAGCCTGACGAGGGAAACCTGAGTGGCCGATTCTAGGAGGTCCCAAGGACATTGGTAGGGGAAATTTTCCAATAGAACTTCTTAGAGACCCAAGACTTAGCAAATTTGGAGGGGATAAAACATGGTCAACCTATAATGAGACTTTGGAGGTACACTAACCATTTTGGACACCAAAATAGGGGGGCACATAAAATGATGTGGTGACAAAATGACCCAACAAGATGAAAGAAATAGAGGGCCCCCATTCTGAATGGGGCATGTGTGTTGAAGGTACAACAAATGGCGACTCTGTTGGGAACACTCCCGAGCACTTTAAGAGTAAGCATTCATTCTAAACCCATAATCTCTAGTTTTGCGGACTAGGGGCCAACTTCCAAACATGAACTAGGAGAACAGGGTCTTCAGTTGAATCAACGTACGGAAGTCTCAAAGGTTTGTGCTTTGTAGATTTATTTCCTTTATGTAGAAACTGTGACAAGTATTGGCTAATCTATCAAGGCAAGCTGCATAAATCGTCCAACACTGAAAGTAACCTGGACATTGCCCCACTACCAGTCAAGCATCCATAACCTTGATGGAGTTGTTTTTTTGACCCCATGAATATTGCTCTACTACCAACCAGGCATCTATAGCTCTGGTAGAGTTACTCGCACACCCATATAGTTGATTGATTTTGATATTTCTTTTTGATCTTTATCTTTTATTCAACTATGTAAGCACTAAAGCCTACAATGGGTTTCAAAACCATAGTGGTCATTGGAGAGGACTTAGGATTTTCACTTGCCAAGCTATCATAGCAATAATTGCACAACCCCTTGGAATAATTAGAATGCATTCTATGTGAGATTTGAGACGAGCGTAAGAGGGTTCAAGCAAGGGTCAAGTTCTAAAACAAATTTTAGATGAGGAAATCACTCCTAGGAAGCTTTTAGATACCAATAGTCAAGAATGAGTGTTTATCCAAAGAAAACTAAGGATGGAGAACAAAGTTCCCTATTCATTGAACGAGCATGGCCACTGCAACAAAATAGAGGACACCCTCTTCTAACCAAAACAATTGGGAGATGTGAAAAAAAAAAATGATGTCAAATAGTGAAACACAAGAAAATTGAAAGGAAACCTACTCTAACCTATTTATAAATATTCACAAAGAGTAGCTCAAATGAGCTCAAGCTTGGAAATAATGCTTCAAGTGCTTCCCATTGACCGGTAACGAGACATCCTCACCAATAAGGGTCTTTAAGTGAAAAGCATTATTTCCTAGGATTTCAGCTATTTGAAAGGGGCCAAAGAAAAGCTTCTCAAATTTGTTATGTTCCCCTTTCTTTTCATGGGACTTGTTCCAATACAGGACTAGGTTTTTGATTTTAAAGGCCTTGATCTTGGCTTGACAATCGAACCAATGTTTGACTACACACTGGTGTTTGGAAAAACTTTCTATGGCACAGTTTCATACTTCTTCAAAATACAAGAGCTTAGCTAACCGAGCTTCTCTATGGTCCCCCCTCATAAAATTCATTAATAAAATAGAGTGGGAATTTTTAGGTGGATAGGAAATTTGGCCTCTAAGCTGTAGACCAATTGGAATGAGGAATCACCAAGGGCAACCTTATGGAAAGTACAATATGCCCAAAGTGTGAAGTGGAGTAGGGTATGCCAGTCCTTGGGATTCCTATAGAGTAATTTCTTGATCACTGTGATTAGGTTTTTGTTTGTCGATTCAGTAAGGCCACTGCCTTGAAGGTAGTAGTTAGATGAAAATTTAAGGGCTATCCCATAGTCAAAATCCCAGCCAACAAACTTTAAGGAAGCAAATGTAGGTCCATTATAACACACTAATGCATAAGGACATTCAAAGCAATTTTAAATGAAACTTTCTAAGAAATTTGTAACTACTTCAGTTGTGTAATGCCTGTTAGAAACCAAGATCTAAAATGCAAGAAGATATGCAAAATATTATTATTCAAGAATTCATAATTACATGAGATGATTTTATTTATAAAATCAAGTATGCATAACCCTAATCTTATCTTGAGCAACAAGATAGCTCAACAAGATAAGGATGAGAATAATTAACCTAGGAATTAAAATATTACCTAAGTAAAGTTATGCATGTGTAATTAAATATTAATTACACTAACACCCCCCATAAGTGAAACTTAGGGAGACTAAAAATCATGCATCTAAAACTAAGATGAATGCAAGAAAGCATGAATGAGTCCTAGCAACAAGGTCTAATCAGGTACCCATGTATAAATGCAATAATGAGGTAGAGAAGGAAAACTCGGTGGGACAAAACCCCCCTACAATGAGATGACTATTACAAAGAAGCACTGGAAGAACATTCTGGAGTAACACTAGAACCACAATATAAAAAGCAATGAAAGATACTTCTATCTACAAGAAACCAAAGCAGAATCATAATAATGCGACAACAGACCCAATGAAAAAACACTAAAAAAATCACAAACTGAAACAACCTTGGAATCTGTGAAGCAACAGTAGATTGAATGATGACAGAATCTAGAAACCATGTATCTCAATGTCAATGCCAAACTATGACTAAAAATATTCCATGGGAATAAGTACCATAAAGAATCTGGAACATTAACCATAAAAACATGGCCCTCAAACTGAGAAGGATTTGAACCAATGCAAATCAATAACCATAAACTCTCAATCTAAAGTGTGAACAGATGTGAATCTAATATGTGTCAAGCTAAGACAAGAAGTGGCAAAAGGAAACTAAGAAACCAGATATAACCCATGAGATCTGCAAAAAAATCAAGATGAAGACGGAGATCAAAGTGCACACACACTCTAATCAGATTATTATGCAAGAAACCCCCTGATGGAACTTTATCTTAGTTCATTAATTACAATAATTCAACGATTGTAAAATGAGAGAATGAAAACATGCATAAAAATAAAATAAAAATAGACCTCATATCTATGTAGAGGACTAAATCGTCTTTCCAATGCTGCAAGAATGACAAAAAAAGGATCACCGAGTCAAAAGATATGTCCTCCAAAGCAAAAAAAAATCATCTAAGTTCAAGGACCTAAAATATATGGTAAAATCACTTTCACCACTAGATTGGCATCAGAATCATCTTTCCAATGGTATCTTGTTTGTGAAAAACAGACATCGTACGCAAAAAATACACCTAATTTAGTGAAAAGTGCTCTAGAAGGCCCAATAAGGCCCGTAAGGCCCCCAGGGGGCTAAAAGAAATTCAGCCCTTGGTCTTGTACGTGACCAGGGACTGGTGGGAAGGTGTTGGGGGCATATCCCTTGGTTCTCAATATGACTACAGGTTCTGCTAAGGGGTTAGCCGAGGGCTAAGTGTATAGCACCTAGTCCCCCATAGGACCAAGGTGGCTAGTGGAGAAGCCCTTAGGGGCTGGCATGGTTGGTGGCCTATGGGTGGAACTACTAGCCTGAGTGGTTGGTGGGTGGCTGCTTGGTGGCTGTCGGGCAGAGTAGGGACGGTGGAGCAATTTGAATTGGCAGTGCTGAATTTTTTTGAAAAACCAATTTTTTTTAATTTTTTTCAAAAAATGAGCCTAGAGAAGCATGTTGTGGAGGCCGTACAACCTCCCTGGAAATTTTTTTTGGCTTCTAGATCAACTACTTAGAAATAGATGAAACAAAGTGTGATCTTAGGGTTTTTGGCCACTGTAAACGCGATGGTGACCTCCATTTGTGCCCAAAATGCCCCAAAAAATCAGCTACATCCAAATCTTGAAAAAAATCTCCTAGCTTGAGACCCTCATGGATCTAGCAAACGATGGCCAAAATCTACAAAATAAAAGCCATTCCTAAATTTTTCCAGTGCTCTAAATCCAATGGTGAAGCTCAATCTGATCCAAAAATGCCTCATAGATGAGCTCAAGGCATCATACCCTTGAGGAATCTCAAACGAACTCTGCAATGATTTTCTCAAAAATCTGAGAAGGGGTTGTAAAATCAAGGCTCTGATACTATGTTAGAAACCAAGATCTGAATTCAAACCAGAAAAGCCTTCCATAGAAGAGAAAATCAAAAAAATCAAGAGCTTTTCAAGAAAATATGCAAAATATTATTATTTAGGAATTCATAATTACATGAGATGATTTGCTTTATAAAAGCAAGTATGCATAGCCCTAATCTTATCTTGAGAAACAAGATAGCTCAACAAGATAAGGATGAGAATAATTAACCTAGGAATTAAAATATTACCTAAGTAAGTTTATGCAAGTGTAATTAAATATTAATTACAGTAACATTTCTTACACGCAATTACCTCCATCCATCTAGTGTAATAATAAATGGTAGTAAGAATGTACCTGTGTCCCGCAGATGATGGAGGGCTTACCAAACCAATGAGATTGAGACCTCATTGCACAAACAATCTCATCTCCAGGATAGGATGTAGTGGTACAACAACATTCTTTTCCTTAGTAGTGGTGGTCTAACACGTGTGACACAAGTGAACATAGCTATGAGCATCCTTGAAGATTGTTGACCAATAATATCTGGCTCTTAGTATCTAATGTGTAGCAGATAGCCCAGATCCATGACCAGTGTTGAACTTATCATGGAACTCCTTTAGGACTCAATCTGCTTCTTTTGCCAAGGTACCTTAAGTAAATACCTTCATGATTTCTCTTGTATAAAATGGATCCTTGCATCATGAAATTGTTGGTTTTTAGCTTGAGGGAACATTTCTGGACTCCTTGTAGGTGAGGTAGGCATTTTTGATTCAACAAATAATAGATGATATCCTTGTACCATTCACCTAGAGAAACATTTTTCAGCTAGTATTGTTGCACGGTGAGTTTTGGTCCTGCTCCGGCTGTTGCTTCAGAAATTGTTCAGGTAAGTGCTTGTCCTCTCACCAATCTCATTGGTTGAATTTCCATATCATATTATTGCAGTAACATGACCCATTTGGATCTTCATTCACCCAATTCATTTTTCATTAGCATCATTTTCATGGCTGGGTCAAGAACTATGGTAAACACTTTATTATGCAGGATGTAATGTCTGAATTTCTTCACTCCTCTAACGAGGGAATATGCTTGTTTTCTATTTTGTGGTAGCATAATTCATCATTTTTCAATGGAGAACTCATGAAGGTGATCGGATGCCCATTCCCCTCTACATCTTTCTAAGTCAGAATACTATCACATGAGTGTTCTAAAGCGAATGAGTAGATGTAGAATGGCTTCAGATAGTCTGGACTAACCAACATAAGTGCTTCAAAAAGTGCTTGTTTAATTTCTTCAAAGGCCTACTTTGCTTCAGGAGTCCACTCAATCTTGGCATCTTTCTTTAGCATGGTGTTGAGCGGGTTAAAAATTTCAGCAAAGCATGTGATAAATTTCCTTATGAAGTTTATCTTTCCAAAGAAAGATTTCAACTCCTTTTTACTTCCTGATGATAAATTTTTTAGCAAGGATTGGATGCATTCAAGTTCTATGGAGATTCCCTACTCAAAAATGATATGGCCCAGAAACCTCCCTCCAGTCACTCTGAAGATGCACTTCTTTAGATTAAGGGACACTCCAAACTCCCTACACCTTTGAAACACCTTGCATAAATCAAAGACATGATCACTCTGTTTCTTAGAGAACACAGTTAAATCATCCATGAAGATGATTATGCACTTCCCAATCAAATCCTTGAAGACAATATCCATGGCACATTGGAAAGTGGCACCAACACTAATGATCCCAAAGGGAATTCTTCTATTGGAAAAGGTCCCCCACTTGGTGGTGAACACAGTCTTATGGCTATCTTCATACTACACCATAACTTGGTTATATCCAAAGTACCCATTGAGAAAGGACATCATTTGTGAGCCATTAAAAATCTACAATACCTCATCCAATGAAGGCATCAGATAGTTGTCCTTCTTTGAAGCTTTGTTCAAATTATGGAAGTCTACACACAATTTGATTTTCCCATTCTTTTTTTTTACTGAGACCAAGTTGGCCACCCATGTTGAATGCTTGAATGGGAATATAATTCTTGCTAAAAGCAATTTTTGCACCTCTTTGTAAATGATAGGTTCCAACAAGGCATTGATAGAATGTTGTCGCTAGCAGAATGGTTGTACTTCTATCTTGAGAGGGATGGTGAGTGTGATGATATATGTGTCATAAGTCTTAAGGTCCTCATAGGTCCATGCCACCAAATCATGATACTTATGTAAATCATCCAAAATCCCTTTCTTTTCCTCTACTATACATACTTTTCCAATAAAAACATTTTTGATCTCCTTGGCAATTCTGAGGTTATGAGCATTGCACTAGTTTCTTATGGATTCCTTCTTCATTTGTTGATCCTGATCTCTGATCTAATCTAAGTAAAAAAATTTGCTCCACCTAAACCATTTTCTCGAGGAATCATGTTGGTCTTGAGGTTGATTACCCCCTCTATGTTTAATTTGGCTTCTTCTGGATCAGCTTCATCAATTATTTGGGTGGAAAAAACATTAGAGCTCATGATAAACTTGAGGATTTATTTATCATCATTGAAGACTTGAAAGTGAGTGACATTATCTAGAATGGACAGTGTAGAAATAAGCTCAACAGTGAATTTTTTGAGACTCGACAAGGATAGGGGTTGCAGTGTGCTAGCTGCTCAAGCCAAAGCATTAGTTGTGTAGTTTTGAGCATGAGGGATCAACTGGATATTGAATGCATCTAGACCTTCTAAGAGGTCCTAGACCCTATACCTATAGTTTTACAATCTTTTATCATGACAAGAGTACAACTTTCTCACTTGTTTAATCACTAGCTTAGAATCAACAAAAACTTGCAACATCTTAACATTTTTCTTCAAGGAAATAAGAAGACCATGGACTAAAGCCTCGTATTCCACTACATTATTTGGTGCAATAGAATTAAAATATATGGGAAACCAAATAAGACTTATCTATAGGGTTGATTAGTTTGAATTTGGTGTTGGCTCCTTGCTTGGACATGAACCCATCAAAGCCAATGTCTAGAATTTGGAAGGCTCTTTGGTGTTCGGGCCACTAAGGTGGTTACTACTTTTAGACTACAAGTTTTCATTCACTATTTCATAAATAATTAAGGGCTTGGAATGGCAGAGGGTTGGCTACTCTGATGGTGTTTTCTTCTTAGGAGTGGCTAATTTTTTGACATGTTCTACTATTGTTTGGCATAAGAAGTATTATAATTCGGAGTGAGCCATATCATGCACCCTACACCAATTTGGGATAAAAAGCTCCTAGAAATTCATTCTTGCACACAAGCTGAGATAATTATGTATGCATTTCTCCATAAAATCCTAGAATCCATCCAACAATCCCAAAGTGCTATCCTAAGGAGTTTCCTCATCATCGGCTTCTACCAACATCTTTGTGCTCTGAGGTGTATGGGTTAAATCAACTAGATGGATGCATTACACTAGTAAGACCTTAGCCACCATCCCTTCTTCTTGAATCTCTTCCTCTTCTTGATACACAAAGGGATAATAATTCTCCAACTTAGTTTTAGAAAATAACACCTCATTCAGGTTGTTATATTCAATGATCATGTACTTCATGTGTGGCTCTCGGTCTATGCAAATTTGGTTTGGAAACCCCTTCCATGGAAACAACATGTGTGAGAAATATATAGCAGCATATCCATTCAAGTCATGAGTGAAGTCCCATCCCAAGATGATTCCATATGCATTGGGGATATCTCAAACTTGGATGTCAATGACCTGTTGCACCCTCGGGTTCACGACAATTTGCATTGGGATCTGATTCATTTCTCCCACTATGTTTATCTCAATTTTTTCTAGTTGATTCACCTTTTTCTTTGAATAAATGGGAGTAATCCCAAGGACCTTGCATAAATCCAAAGTCATGACATTGGCTGATGGTTGAAAGTTAATCAGACAATTATATAGATTTTTCCCAAATATCTAGATGGTGGTGAGAAAGGGTGGAATTTCTAATTTCCATTGGAAAAATCACATAGGCATATCCACTTGGGCTACATGAGCTTTGTTTTTATCACTAGTCTTGTCCTTAAATTTCCCAGAGGGTGGATCCTTAAGGATTTTCCTATGGTTTTGATCAAATTCTTTAGTGGATTGCTTACCCATGGGTTGGTTGGAGAGAGTATCCTCATTTTCCCCAATGAAGTCTTGGATCACAAGTTCTTGCCTAGCTTTTTCAAAGGTGACCTTTTTTCTGAGGTTTCCTACGTTGTTTCAGATGACATGGTTCCATTAAGTATCCTAAAGAAGGCATGCCTTATGGCAGGGACTTTGAGTAGTTTGAAGGAAGATATATTGATTTTTACCTTCTTGAATTCTTCTACTACATATTCACCCATTTGTTTAATCTTAGAAACAAAGGCTTGACTAGTTTCAGGATTGGCCTTAAGGCTGATTTTGTGACTAGTTTTGGGGCTGATTTTGGGACTTATCCTTGTTGAAGTATTGGGTGGGCACATGGGGAATCCCAAGATTATTTCTAGCATTCAGATTGGGAGGGGTACTAAATTTATTTGGTGGGGTAGAAGTAGTAAAGGGTCCATCCACCTACCTATTCCTAAGGGAGTAGGTAGTTGATCTTTGGTGGAACATATGAACTTCTTCTACATGTTTTTCATCTACTAGACCATTTTCTACTGAATTGAAAAGCCTTGATAAGGTTTCTTCATTACTTACCTTTTGTACTTCTTCACTCTTGGAAAATGTGACCTCATTCTTGGGATCGTTGCAGTTGCTCCAAGGAAAGGGAGCTTGATTGACCACGAGGCAAGAAGAGTCATAAGGATCAGATGGGATGATGTCCTAGAAACTGACACTATCAATAAAATTTTGGACCTACACTTGGAAGATTTCAATGGCTGTCTGGAATTCAGGACAATCCAGATTGGAGTGTCTACTTATCTTGTGGATCTGGCACCATCTGGATATAGTAGCCTTAATGAAATACACACCACTAGTCATATTTTCATTGCTGGAAGGTTGATCTAAGGGGGTAGGAACACCCAAGTTATTGGGTCTCATATTCCACGTGAAATTATACCTTTGAGAAGGTCTCCTTTCAAAGTTCTGACATGAATTCTTCCCTCTGTTGTAGTTTTACCTAGAAGAAGTGTTGGCTTCATGGTTATCCCTACCAGCCCTATTGTTTCTGCTATCCTGATTGAGGTTAGCTTGGAGGCTATGTTGGGAGGCATATAGCTAATTATTTTTATTTCTCATATGCATCATCTCATGGACATTTTCTTTATCATTTCTGTCAGCTCTTATAATTTGTCTTTCTTAGTGTTTTTTGGCTATGGCACTTGATTTTGGAGAAAGACAGGCGGGGTTGCCGGCTGATTTTGATGCGCTAGAGGGAATTCTTGTCTTGACAAGTATAATGGTGCTTGTGGTGTCTAAGAGTACATCTACTATTTTTGGGGAACCTGAGGGTAAATTTTTTGTTGTTGTGGCTACAAGTAAGAAGGTATAGGAGGCACATGATTCATTAGATGTCCACGATGCAAGATGATGGGAAACTGAGGCACCTAGTTCATAAGAGGTATTTGATGAGAAAATTCATGGTTGAGCCCCTAAATTTGCATTGGATGAGCTACCAGCCCCAAAGATGTTATCAGACCAAAGATGTTCTTCCCCAAGTCAGCACTGGTGACAACAACCTCTACATCGGCATTCACTAGCGTTGTAAGCAGTGGGCACATCCTTTTCACCAATGCTAGCATAAGATTATCTAATGTTGCATAGCAGACAGGTAGAGCCATAACATCATTATGTATGCATGGATCTTGAAGTCTCATGAAGGTGCAATGGAAGAGATCATTAAAAGAGCCAATGGGTTCATTAATTTCTCTCTGAACAAACATAAATTGTCGATATAGCTCTGAAGGGATGATCATAATCTTATACTTCTGAAGGAAAGCATTCTTCATGAGGTCCCATGAAGTAATAGACCCTCTCAAAAAATTGATGTACTAGTAAAAATCCTCCTTCCCCAATGAATATGGAAAGAGGTAGCATGCAACATCTTCATGAGTGATCTACATATATTTAATTATTGTTTCAAATATCTTGATGTGTTCTTTTTCCATCCTTTCTAGGTCACAAGGATTGAAATCTGAGCAAAATCCATCTAAATTCTTGGGTATGTCATGATAAGCATTGAATTGCAATGATGAATGATTTTTCACCAACCAAGCCATGAGGGGAGGTGGAGGTGGTACCTGTTGTTGAGGGACAAAAATTTGGGCCTGCACCTACTGCAATATAGCAGCCTGGGACTATACTTGGGCCATGGCTATTTGGACTACACCTTGAACTTGAAGGCCAAGGACAGAGGCAAATCCCTGGCTACTGAAGATAAGAGGTGGAAAAGTATTTTGGTATGGTTTGGTAGAATGGATGAAGGTGAAGTAAGTTTTCTGACTTTGAGGTGAATGGAAGGAGTATGCAGGTGAGGGAAAAGATGAAGTGGATGGGATGGATGCAGGGGAAGAGGCTGTGTCTACCCTCCTAGTTCTTCTTGCTCTTGTAGGAGGCTACAATTCTTGGAAAATTCCCTTGTGTTTGGCGTTGACCTTAAAACTCATCACAACCTCTCTGGGGAGATCGAATCACCTTGATCCAACTTAGCTTTGCCCTCCTTCTAGTGCCAATTCTATTGATGGGTGTTTTTGTACACTTTCTCAACACATGCAGTACATCGATGCACTACCTCTCTTGAAAGGATACTTCCAATAGCAAGTCACTAACAATCACCCCAAGGTCTCTCAGGTGTTAGGTCATGACTTGCATGGAATTCCTTAGTTGATATTTGATGTGAATTTTCTGGTAACCAAAGGGCAGATTTACATAGCTGGATGCAAAGTGGATCTTGAAGATTGAAGTTTCTAAGATGGGAATTGATGTGTATTTTGCTACAGGTTTGAACAACAATCTAAAACTCTGATGTTTTTCATAATTTTTTGGCTTTACAATGTGCAATGAACCTTAGCATTGGTAATTTCTAAAAAATAAGGAAAATGGGTTAGGGAAGCGCAAAGTTTCATGGATCTGCAACTAACTATGAACTGTGATCATGGAGGTTCTATTGTAGACAACTTCCTTTAAACCAGGTATCCATTTAACCAAGAAACCTACAATATCATGAAATTGGTGCTATCTTCAAAGGTCTACAAATATTCTATCATTCATCCACCATATGCATGCATGAATAAACATAAAATTTTAAAGCAACTTTAATTTTTAGCCCAAACTAACTTTACACAACCATTTACCAGCAACAAATAGCAAAAAGTATGGACTAGGAAGGCATATATATAGAAGAAATTGCATAACCACAATACAACATTACCAAATTTGTCTAAGAAATCTAAAACCAACTAGAACAACTATGTTAATCTAACTAAAACATCTAACTATGGTAGATTGAATCATGAAAAATAAAGAAAAACTTAGAAAATGCACCAAAGTCAATGTATTTCCATTAAAATTTCTGTAGCATGTCATTACAACTCAACTCTCTTTGAAAATGAGAGGATATCCCCTATTTATAGTGCACAAAAGGTAGAATGAATGGAAAAGATTAGTTTGCACTATGTGTGGCCAAGATTCACTAAAAGTTAGGGTTCTACCTACCCCACAATATTTTACAATTTAAAATAAAACTTTGTCTTTATCCCTATTTTGTCCTCTAGTGAAAACACTGTAGCACTTTGTCTTTTGCTGACTTGCCTTTTATTGTAGCTACTATGTCAAGAATTCTTCATTAATAAGAGGATTTCCTTCATTCTTCTTTAAAGCTACATATTCTATGAACTTCAAAATCATTGGGTGGAGCTTGTTGACCTCCAAAATCTCAGATCATAGGAATTGGTAACTACACTCCTTGGAGTTGTCTATAAGCTTTTCCTAGTCTTCGTCATACTTGGCAATGTGTTCTTTGAATAACTCTGACTGGGTGAAGGCTTGAGCTACCAAAATCATGAAATTGGTGATTATTTCACCTGACATTCTATCCTCCATATTTTTATGGAAATAGGGCATTATCTTTTCTAGATCCATATGCATGTGGGCATGTCATATCCTATCATCATCTTCAAGTATCGGGCACAATCCACCATAATTTCTTTATCCCATTCAATATCTATATCTACCTTGTCGAGCACCTACTCCAACCTTTCCTTCCTATTCTCAAAGTCCCACTTCCACACATCCATCAACCAATTATCGCCCTTCTTGAATGCAAGCTCCTTCTCCCAAGTTGTGCTTGGAAGTTTGAGAATATCCTCAATCTTCAGGTAGGTGGACTTATATCTTGTTGGGAAGTCAATGTAGAGTTTCTTCATACTCTCAAGAGACTATTGAAGATCCAAGAATTTTTTTGTTGTTCTAAAAATGTGACCAATTCCCATGTTTCTAGTATATAAGACATATTGGAACCAGCTTTCTATACTTTTATCCAAGTTCTTTCTCCTCTCGAGCTTGTCTATTTTCTCTTTTGATAGCAACTAAGGTGGGGCTAAGGATGTGGTATGCATTTCTTCCATTAAAGACCATTGTTGGATGTAGGTTGTTAGATCAACTACCTATTCCTTAAGATCCTCTTTCAAAGTCTTATCTTATTGAATGAGATGCACTACGGTAGCAACAAACTCTTGGAGGTGTTCCACTTTCTATTCCCTTGTAGTTGTTCCTAAGTCAATAGTCGAAATATTATAAATTACTCCTCCCACTATTGGTGTAGCTACTTGGATGGTCCTTGATATAGAGGAATCCATTGTCACCTTTGATTTGACCTTGGGCTTCTTATCCTTCTTGGTAGTGATATGTGCTCTAGCTAAGATAGTCTCCAATCTCATTCTAGGATCAATTGGGGTGGGAGATTTCTTTTCAAGCTATCTTTTCAACCATTCAGGCACAAAATATTTGTTGTTAGGTGATTTATGGTCATCCTCCCCCTTTTTATTTGGATATCTATTTCTTTATCTCTAGGAGCTTTTTCCTTCATTTTAGTGTCTTCTCCCTCTTCCTCAGCGGAGTCCTGGATGAACACTAAGCGTTTGATTGGAGGTTTAGTAGGAAACCATTCCCAAGGACCTTCTTCCTTTTTAGTCTCCTATTGTTCCCTTTCTCTATCTTGTTCATCCTCATGTAAATGCCTCTCGGGCAGCTCAACTTTGAGGCCTTTGTTAGCCTGACCCTCTCCTTCAGGTCTATCTTCTTCTACGTTCTCTTCTTCTCTATGAGGAGGTGACACATCTTACTAATGTTCCTTCTCTTGTTCTTGTTGGCCCTCAGAGAAAGGCATTCCCCCATTATGTATGGGCCTTTCCTCTTGTTGTTCACCTATAGGAAGTTCCACATTTTCTTCTCTCTTGTCATCTTCTTGCCCTTCTTCCCTAGGAGGTGACATTTGTACCTCCTCTCCAACATCCCTCAATTTTCTAGCCATCTCCTAGGAATCACCATGAAATTTTTGTATAATAGTCTTTCCATGGGCATGCTCTTCTTCATCTCCACTTCTAGAAGACACTATTTCTTCTTCTTCATGGACTACCTTGTCAATTTTCCAATGCTCATACTTAGAATGCTCATGGTACTCATCTCCTTCCTCCTCCAATGCTTTTGAATTTTCCATTTCCCATCTCTCCCATTCCTTGGAGATTTGCATTGTGGCATCCATTGTTGGTGGCTCTATCAGAAATTTTGTGGGTGGATCACTAGCAAGGACCTACGCTAAGATAGCCTAGATGGTGGGATCCATCAATACTTGGTAAATCTTAGAGGGGACATTCTGCATGTTCCATGAGAATTCCTCTAGCAATGTGAGTGTAGAAATTGGTACTATAGCTGCTGCCAGGGGAAGTGACATAGTGGGGGACATAGAGGTGGGGGAAAGTGGAGGTCATAGCAGAGGAGGAATCAACTAACACTATGGGCCCAGTTTGTGAAGAGGAGGTAAGGTGGACCAATATATTGATCGTAGGTGGAGACGTAGCAACTACATCTTGAGAAATAGTTGAAGTGGCAACAATATTGGAAGCGATCAGTAGAAGCTTGGGTTGATCTATCTCTCTTTCCTCTCCCTCATGAAGGGGATCCTCCTAAATGCAGGTTGTCCTATAATGCTTCCTGACCTTTTATGTCTCTTTGAGGGAAAACCCTCTAAATCCTTCTTTGCATATACTTTAGGATTTGGTTGCTCCTCAGCCTCTTTCCTTTTCCTTCATCTTGTGAGCAAAGGAGATTTGGTTGTTTCTCCCATTGAGGTTGTAGTAGCAGCATCATCGGTGGCACTAGGCTCACTTTTGAGCCCTTCATAAGTTAGGACGACCCCTTGCTACTTCAATTTGACACCTATCCATCAACCCATTCCTTGTTGCGAGCCTTGACAGGCTAGGTTAGAATGTTGAGGTCATCAAATTGTTATTCATCCCAATCTATTGTAGGCAACAACAAGTTGGTAACTGTATCGTACTTGGGGTCCATTATGGCACTTTCATCTTCTTCAACCTGGTCAGGTATAGGAAATAGATTCACCCTTTTTACAAAGTACATAATCACTCGCATGTAGTGCCTCGCACGTACCTCCTTGTCATCTTTTAAATTTTCCCATAAATCTTCAACATGATATAAGTGGGCCTACTCTGGTCCTAGTTCTTTCCTTATGTGCCCATACAGATCCATCTATGGGTGAGCAGTGTGCAAGTGAAAATGATATTCTACTAGCTCCTTTTCTGAATTTCCTACGCATTGAGAGGTTTGCAGCTTGTACATTCCTTGGAAAAAAGAAATGGTAAGGAATCCCCACCAAATTCCTGCTAGTAAGAATGAAACATACATGACACAACTATTGAGAGAGTTCTAGCAATATGATCTATTCATTGGGGTATCAAGGTAGCTTATTCAGCTTCTCTATATAACATTGGGCATAGATGTATATTAATTTGGGGTACTAGATGAACAAGAAAGCATATTATTTTAGGAATTCTTGTGCACTATGAGAGACTCTTCTCTCAAAATCCTCTCCAAGCAGTCTAATGATGTGACCCACGAAGGCGTCATTCACCCTGCAATAATCCTTCCTAAAATTTATGAACTAGAGCTGGGGATATCTAGGATAAAATTTTAACGCATGACCTGGTTCTTCATTAGGTACCCTGAACAACCCAATGTATTGTCTCTATTTAGCCAATGAGTAGAGTAGGTAGGAGGTAATATAGAATTTGGAGCTCTTTTTAACATTCATAAATTACTCATAGAAGTAATCACTTATTATTCCTCCCTAGTAGAATAAGGCATTTGTGGTGACATCCTCCTCCCCTCAAATGAACTACTCTATGAAATATACCATCCAATCTTGAAAATACACAACAGTGGGAAGGCCCATCACTCTACTCAATAGAGTCACTAGGTCATGGTAGTCTTCGTGGAAGTCACTGTGGAAGAGCTTTTGAGGAACCTTCACAGCGCTGCCCCTTTTCTCTTTAAGCCAATACTACTTTATAAGTTTCTTACAACAAATTGGGTCCTCATCCCACATTTCCTTACATTCCGCTATGGTTGGTAACTCCATTATCCCAAAGGTAGGGATGTGGAAATTCTTTATTATGGCTTCACCCAACATGTCATCAAGAATGTTCCCATCTCTTTCAACTATTGTTTATGTCTCTGGTTGATATGCCTGTTGGTAAGCCATGACCAATTTAATGGCCACAACGGATGGAGGAAAGCCTATGAATTTAGTGATTCCACTACTTCTGATCAGCCTTGCATTGTCGGTCTTAGGATGGACTTTGACCCTTTATTTAAATTCATCAATATCGATGTGGCTGATATTGGTATCTTTAATCTCCTTCCATTTCGTAATGATCTTCGAGTGCAAAGGATCTCCTTGGAATTGGTACTTCATCTAGTCTTTTTTCTCTTTCCCACAAGGAATCTTGCCTGATTTCTTCCCTTTGTTTTTTTCTACAACTGCCCCTGAGGGTCCTGCACCTGGTTCCATTTATCTTGCAAACAAAGGCACGATGAGCACAACCAATCACGAAAACATAAACGTTAGTCAAAATCCCATGGATGAAATCCAATTAGATGATATAACATTCATAAAATCAAACTTTTACTTTAAGATATCGTTAGCAATTTACTAGAAGGAGTTTGGACAACCTGGGCCTAGGGGGTCAGACTTCCTTGGTAGGAATATCATTTAAATGACAAACAGGGTGAGGCAATCTGGGTGGTTTCTCTCAATTTCAGATTTTGATGGGTTAAAAGGCTCATTCAAGCAAGGGTCAAATTTAAGCACATGGGTCGAGATTGGTTTTCAATTTAAAGGTCATTTGGACCTCCATTGGAGTATCTAGAGGTGAAAGTTGGGAAAGTTGTTGAGGTTTTACCATTTGGGATGGCTAGGAGGAAACAAAATTCCAGCGAGGGTGACCTAGTGGATCAGACCTGGCACAATGTTTGGCCCTCAAATTCCTTTGTTAAGTTTTGGGTGATTGGGATGGTGGGTCCCGAGGGTTGGAAAGATGGATTGAGTTTTCCCTTTCATGTTGGTTGAGATGGGATGAAATCCCGATAGTGGAAACCTGATAGACAAGACTCAGTGAAAGTAAGGGCACCTATGTTTATCGATAATTGTCTTTGTGGAAAATGGGGGTTCTGGGCCTAGGAGATAGAAGGATGTAGCCTGATGGCCATTTGGAAATGGCGAAGTCACTATGGAAGTCAGTGGATGGATGTCCACAATATGGGGCTTGAAGGATGCTTGGGACACTGCACTTTGTTTTTTTGATTCAAGCAAAGAAGGATGAGATAGGCCCCAAGGCTCGAGCAGATGGGGTAGACATGTCATTTGAAATGATGAAGATCACATGGCATCCCGAGGACAGAATCCCACAGGAGTGGGCCTGAGAGGCATAGATGGAGTATGAGGTGCTGAAGTTGTTTTAAGTTTAAACAACAATCTGCTGAAGGAGGTCCGAGATCATAGGCCCAAGGAGGCATCCTACCGAAGGATGTTTGGTGATTTAGTATTTTTCTTAGTGGCAATAGGGAGGCTTGGGTTCAGAGGGGGAAAATACTCTATGAGAAGAACAACACGACAATGATAAAGTTTTGGGTTCAAATTTCATGGCAATTTGAGGGCTTTCTCACAATTTGACAACATGGATTTTCTGGATGTTAATTTCTCCAATCATATGAGATTATTTAAACCCAATTTTTTTCATCATTTAAGTGCAAAATTTCCAAAAATGCACATGAGAGGGTGGAAGGAAAACCTACCTTGAAAACCTGATGAAGAAGATTGCTAAATTCTTAGGGAACCAATTGATGGAAGCAACGGGCATGGTGGTGGCAAGAGACGAAGGTGTTGGATCTTTCTACTGGATTTGAACTCCTCTAGCTATCCTGACATTGTGAAAATGATAAGTCAGGCTGGATATTTATACTCCTAGACTCATTTAATGCATCCCATAAATTCCCATATGGAGGACAAGAGAGTTATTGGTTTTAAATCCCTGGAAGGCGGTGGGAGGTGTGGGACCCAGATGCCAGGAGGATGTGACTTTGTGGATAATTCAAAGTTTCTTTTAGAAATGTTAGTGAAGGGGATTTTGGGGTCTAATGGTCAAAACACCAGCACAAGTTGGTCATTTTGTAGGGAAAAAACACTATAGAGTTATGAGTAGAGATTTCTGGAAGATCAAGCTTGGTAAGGACAAAGGAAATCCATTTTCTAATGTAAGTTAGTAGGATGGTGATCTAGAGGCTGGGTCCTAGGACACGGGAAGGTGAAAGTATTCAGCCATTTTGGACAACAAACACACAATGGTAGCCTAATGAGGGAAACTCGAGTGGCTAGGTCTAGGAGGTCCCAAGGACATTTTGTAGGGGAAAACTACCCAAGGAACTCTATAGAAACCCAATACTTAGCAAATTTGGAGGGGATGAAACACGATCAACCTATGATGAGACTTTGGAGGCATGCTAACCATTTTGGACACCAAAATGGGGGGCATGTAAAATGAGGCAACGACAAAATGTCCTGGCAAGACGAATGAAAGAGAGGGTCCCCATTCTGAACGAGGTGTGTGTGTTGAAGGCACAACAATCAACTTAGCTCAACCTACCCACCTTTAGTTTCTCCAATGGAATCTATGCAATATTCACTTCATAGTCATACTCTAGCAATAATACCATATAATCAAGGACAAGGATCAATTGCAGAGGAAGAAATAAATAGACCAAGCTCTAGTTCATTTGTCAGAGATGAATTGCTCCTACAAATTGAGGTATATAAGAAGTTGTTAGAGAAAGCTCAAGATACAATGTATGAGAACATATCAAAGGTTTTTTGCACTACACTAAAGCATCTAAACCAGAAGATCCAAGCAAAAGTCAATAGTGTACATGACAACTATGCTCTAATGTTACGTGCAATGAGGTTATCTCATCAGGATAAATTATTGGCCATACCAACCTTGAATAAATGGGCCCCAAGAGTTCAAAAATTGAAGTTTATTTTAGTGGGATCTAGTCAACATGAAGATAAATACCCTATTGTACTTCTAGTTTATGAATCTTTGTGTGAATTGAGTGAGGAGAAGTTTCAAGGATATGTAGCCCCACTTGAACAAAAGATAATAGAATTATTATCTTAATACACTCTCACTGATTTAGCACCACTGCCAGATATTCAGGTGACTAATTATGAAGTGAAACTATTGCAGATATGGAAGAGGTAACTAGATGAAGTCATTGATTCCCAGGTTGGTGAAATTTGTAAAGAATTTAATATTGATGTCTTCAACAACACCTTGGAGAGGTTAACATTTTTCATCAGTTTTTTGGAGGATTTTGATAGGGAATCCAATGCAATTGTAACCAAATATTCCCCTTATAGGAAAGCCATGGACAAAATTATGGATTTTGATTGGCCATCTGAGAAAGAGTATGAAGAATGGGGAAGGTTATATGTTGGCAAGTTTGGTTTGTGAAACATATATTGGGTCATGTATTGTATAGGTCTGGCCTCAATGATTGCAAAGATAAAATATTTGTTTCATAGAGAAGTATTAGCTACTGATGATGTGGGATGTTGATTGAGATGCTAATTCACCTATGATCCACAACATTTTTTCATCTTCCTAGATAAATTGGGTACGCTCCTTTTTACATGCATTTTTGAAAAGGAAAAGTTGCTCTCTATTGTAAATGTAAATATTCTCTGTCTTATGTGTATTCCCCCAATTTTGACAATTGCAAATATAACTAAACTTGGAATATACCTTTGAGCAGTCCAATTTGATATTGACATGTGTACACTTGGCTTGTAGCTTGTTTTTGATCGCTTATTCTATAAAAGGGAATTCATGGCCATTTTTGAAAATATTTTGTTGAAATTCTAGAGCTACATTGAGAGAATTGAGAAACACAAAGTGGATATGTTGAGTAATTATCTAATATTTTTAGTCTAGATAGTAAATCTGGTTAAATATATGGCTTCTGAGTATATTTGAATGATAATGGAGATTTTCTAAATCTATAGTCTCTTCTTTTGGTTTTGTATTAGAATCATTAATGAAAATATTGATCAATGATTATTTCATTAATTGTCATTGTGCTATGCTTTGATATATGATTTGGTTTTGGCTCATGTTCATGGAGTGAGTTAAAATTCTTGAATTAGATCATGGGTTTGTATATAATGTCATTTTGATTTGGTAGGAAATCTTTAGTATTTAGTCATTGACTCATGAATTACAATGTGATGTCACTAGATCATAATTGCTCAGAATTAAACATGCCTTATGTTTCAATTTGTGCAAATCCTTGCCCATAGATAATGGAACTAATCTTTAAACCATTAAACCTTTCTTGGGGTTTTAGTTGTTTGAACTAAGAGAAATCTTTTAAAATAATCATTGACCCACCTATTATTTGTTGTTGTTTTACATATTTAGCTTGAGATGCATAATTAGCTCAAAGAATTTCCACCTTTGTGATTGATTTATTCTTATTTTCAATTAATGAGAATCTATCTACCTTGATGTACAATGTATGTGTAATTTGTTGAAATGAGTTATATATTTGGCATTGTGGGAGCACCCTCCTGGGTTTGGCGGAGCCTGAAGTGTAGGAGATAAAGAAATATACACTTTATCTCATTTGTTGGCCACTCATCTGGCAGGTATTCAAGAATTGAGTTTGGAAAACTCATAGGTTTTTGCTAAGGCCTACTTGGTTTGTTAAAATTGACCAATAGAATGGTGACTCCGCTAGGGAGATTTCACAAAATTTAGAATCTTTAGTGTAGATCTAGTACAATCAGATTCAAGTCCTTATCATCATTTGTTGAACTAGATTACCATTTTCTCTTACGAGTTGTATACGTTATTTTCTATTCATGCGTCAACTTTTGGTCAGTTCTTTCATTTATGTCATGTTATGTTCACAATTCTCTCTAAAGTTGTAAATAACAAGTCTAGATGCAATCAAATTTTATTTCCCAGTGATGCCAAATTTTCTCACACTAGTGCAATAACTACATTTGGCAAAGAACTTGATAAGGATAAATTTGATAGCTTGGTAAGCATCATGAGGAAAACTAGAAGCCAATTGAAGAAGAATTATGAAGAGGAGGTAGAATCTAGGCCTATAAAGGACAAACAACCTCTATAGAAGAATAAAACTGCAAAATATGGTAAGTCACTCGATTCTCTTCTTGCATCTCCCACTTTAAAAATGAAGTAATTAGCACAAATATTGCTAGAGATTCAAGTAATAGTGGAGAAATTGAGGGAGGGCAAGGTAGTTTCCCTGTTGAACAAGTATTTGATAATCTCATAGTTTCTAGAGAAGAAGATAAGTGGGAATTCTAGGGTAAGAGTAAAGCGCCTTTAGACCCACCAACACCCAAGATGGGATCCATGTTTCATGGGAAAAATTTTAATCCTAGAGGAAAGTACTAGTCCACCAATACCTACTTTTCTTGGGGAAGATATTGTGGATCAAACATTCCATACTCCAACTCAAAGTGAGTAAGGGGATTTCCTCAAAGATGAGGAAGATGTCAAAAAAGATATACAAGCTTTGGATGAAGAAGTTGAATGGTTGACTGAACAAGCAGAGAAAATGAAATCCCAAGCTCTAAAAGAAAGAGAGGATAGAATTAAGGCTAGCAACTTGAAAAGGATGAGAAAAAAGAAAGAGTGGAGAAAATGAGAGAAGAGCATGCTAAGCAAAGAGCCTTTGAAAAGGTTGCTCAAGAAAAGGCTGCTTGAGAAAAAATTGTTAAGGAGAAGGTTGCTAAAGTAGTAGCTCGAAATGGTTCCTGAAGCCCCAAAAATCACAATC
>VDFB02193867.1:418903109-418952237 GCA_007258455.2 Sequoia sempervirens
TGTATAAAATGGTTGTGAATATTGAGAATAATAGGAGGGCTTCTAGTAAAGTAGGAAGGAGAGATGACCCTAAACTTCTAAAGAATCCCAAAGCTCAAAATGAGAAATCTAGTAAGACTACAACTCCTGATGAGAAATTGCACTAGTACATTTTGACCCATTTTTTGATGAGCATCCATCAAAATTTTGATGGTTGTTCATCACTATCGGATGTTGGTCCAGAATTTTGACATTTAAAATGCCATCAAAATTTTGACACAATAATAGCGACGAACAACTGTCAAAATTTTGACGGACCCTCATCAAAAAATGGGTCAAAATGTACTAGTGTTGGATCAAGTTCTCACTTTATTACAAAATCAAGAAAAAAATGATAGGCCTCCCAGACTCCAAGATTTCCCATATCATACTAATTGGCATAATGGCAAGCCAATTTAGAATAATTAGAAGAACTATAAATCTACACCTGATCCTTTACATAAGAATACCACAAATGTAGTGGACGATTCCCAATGGTGTGAAGCATGTGAGATGCCCCACACATCACAATAGTGTGTTGTAGCTATATCTATGTTTGAAAACCAACAAGATCAAGGAGAATCCCATTCACCATGCAATCCAAATGAGTTAGCAAATACGTTCATGATTGGGTCAAACTTAGAGTATGGTGGCTATTCTTCTAGTGATGATGTTGACATAGATGATGTGGATACATAGAGAAGAAAATGAACTATACACCATTAGCAGGTTCTCTCAAATGAGGAAAAGGAAGATGAATATACTACCTACAATCTTGAGAAATCAAACTTCTCTCTAAGAAGACCTTCAAATGAGGAGATAGAAAGATATATAGCTACCTTGGTTGCAAGGGCTTAGGAATGAAGTGATTTGCATTTGAGGAATAGGGTGGTGAGTGGAAATCAAGGCCATTCTGGAGGTTTGTTCATAAAGGAAAGCAATACAAACATTAAAGGAGCTAAGGGAAATAACAAGAATGAAGAAACTAAACTTAAGGAGCCAAAAGAGATAAGAATTTGGGTGAAGAAAGGTATTAAAGTTAAGGCTAAAAAATGAAGTCTCACACCATGACCAAAAGGCCAAAGAATCAAGACTTACTTCTGAGGTGGCTGAAAAGAAAATTGACAAATTAACCCTTCATGGAATAGTATTTCCTGAGATGCCTAGTTATTCTCCCATTGATATGTTCCAAGTCTTATCCCAAATACGAGTCACAATCCCACTCCTTAAGATGATGAGGATCAATTACCACAAAAATAAAATCATGGTTGTCATCAATACTACATAGGAGGAAATAAGCATAATGCAAAGGCAGATGGACCTGACACAAGTGTTGGTCAGCCAAAAGATACTGAATTGGAAGCAACTATCAGTGAAAAACCTGAGATTTACTTAGAGACTATTATTACAACAAATCTAAGTTTGGTCAATCATTTCTTTTTGAGTTTAATCATTGATAGAAAGATACTTAGAAATTTTATGATAGATTCTAGGGCTTTGAATAATGCCATGCGTGTTAAAATCATGGAGGAAATGGGCTTGAAGGTTGATAGTATATATGGAAAATTTTATTCCATGGATTCAAGGGAGGTTATTCTCATTGGTGTAATCTATGAGGTTCCATACAGACTAGTTCCCTTCCCTGAAAAGGAATTGGTCATGAGTGTCATAGTAGTAGACATTCCTCTGACTTATGGGATGCTGCTATCTAAACAATGGTGTGCCTCCATGGGGGGAAGTATACAATGTGATTTATCATTTTCTACTTTCTCTATTGATCAGAAAGATGTTAAAATTACCAAAGAATCAAGATTTCATCATATGATTGAGTTAGTTGAAGAACCAGAGGAGCCCCCAATGATTAATTTTGTGGAAATAGGTCTTGACACTTTTTGTCTAGAGGATTTGAAACAAGATGAGGAAGAAGCTAAGCCTACTCCAATTTCTAAGGAAATTGCACAAACGTCCCAAGAAGATGCTCTATGGATGCTCTATTTTGATATGGCATGTTCAAAACAAGGTTCAAGTGTTGGGGTCATTCTTATCTCCCCTCAAGGTAAGATGTTTAAATATTCCTTCTTACTACAATTTGAATATACCAATAATGTAGCTAAATATGAAGCCTTGTTATTCGGTCTAAAGTTAGCTTCTAAGCATGGAATAAAGAAGTTAAAAGTATTTGGGGATTCTAAACTAGTAGTATCCCAAGTCAGGTCTAGATTTGTAGTGAAAGACAAAAGACTAAGGTAGTATAGGAATGAGATATGAGATACTAATGAATTATTTGATGCCTTTGGGATAGATTGGGTAGAGAGGGGACAAAATTTCAAAGCATATTTATTGGCCAATATTGCTATTAAGCTTGATGATGTAAATTTTGATGGTGTCTCAAGAATTGAGGTAGAAATAGGGACAATAGTACCTAACAAAATTTGCAACTGGCAAGTGTTCAATGATGACAATGACATATTGATATTTTTGCATTGTGTGGATAGATATGAGAATTGAGAGATTGATTTTAGTGCCCATATGGTGGAAGTGGATGGAAAGGAAACTTTATTTAGTAATGAGATAATCCAACTTAAGACCAATAAAATTCCTAAGGGTTTGGTTGCACTTGAGAGAGTTTTTGATGGCCCAGATATATCCAATGTTAAGCAATCAAGTGCACATAAAGAAGACCTAGAAGAAATCAACTTAGGAACATATACTACCCCCAAGAAGTAGATATAGGGAAAAGGATGAAACCACATGTGAGGATCATGCTGATTGCATTGTTGTGAAAGTATAGAAATTTGTTCACCTAGTCTTATGATGATTTGAAAACCTATAAAGAGGAATTGTTTCAACATGAAATTTCATTAAAGCCTAACACAAAACCTTTTCAGTAGAAACAAAGGTGTATCAATTCTACCTTAATGCCCAAAATGTAGGAAGAACTCACCAAGTTAAGTGATGTGGGAATTATCAATCCAATAAGACATTCCTCATGGGTGTTTAACTTGGTTCTTGTCATGAATAAGAATGGTGACTTAAGATTATGTGTAGACTTCAAGAACCTAAACGTTTCATCCTTGAAAGATAATTATCTATTACCCAACATGGAAACAATGTTATAGAAATTTACTGGTTGTGAAATACCTTCTATGATGGATGGGTTCTTTGATTACAACTAGGTCATGGTTAGGGAATCAAAATAGTATAAAACAACCTTTACAACACTATGGGGGACTTATTTTTATGTCAAGATGCAATTTGGTTTGATAAATGCTAGTGCCACTTTCCAGAGGGCTATGGATGTGGCTTTTGTAGACTTTATAGACCTATTCTTGGCCATATACTAGGATGATCTTACTACCCATAGCAAAATAGAGGAGGACCACTGCTCACTCTTACAGAAAATATTTGTTAGAGCTCTGGAGTACGGTATCTCATTGAATCCCAAAAAGTGTGCCTTTGGGGTCAAGGAAGGAAATTTTTTGGGAAATATTGTCTCAAAGGAAGGGATCATGATTGATCCTGAAAGAGTGGAAGCCATTGAAAATATTACACCACCAAGGACTTCCAAAGGTATTCAATATTTCTTTAGGTAGATAAATTTCCTAAGAAGGTTTGTCACCAATTTTGCAGAAATAATTAGACCTATCTCGAAGATGCTCAAGAAGGGAGAAAAAGTGGCATGGTCAAAGGAGCCTCTTAAATCTTTTCAAACTATCAAAGATGCTATTAAAGCAACACTTGTCTTGAAAACTCTAGATTATGCCAAGCCTTTCCAATTATTTACATTTTCCTCTTTTCACACTATGGCTAGAGTCTTGTTGCAAAAAAATGATGAGGGTTATAAACAACCAATTGCCTTCTTTAGAAAATCCTTTCAAGTAGCCGAGATGAAATATGATACCATTGAAAAGTAGGATTTTTCCTTAGTTATGGCTGTCAAAAATTTCAAGACATATCTAACTGGTGCAATAGTGGTGGCTTATGTTCCAAGTGTAGCAGTCAAGGACATTTTTACTCAACAAGAAACTATGGGAAAAAGATGTAGGTGGATAAATAAGATTCAAGAATTCACCATAAATATTCATATTACCAAGCTAGTAAGGAGCCAAGGCTTAGCCAAACTTATGACTGAATCTAACTTGGAAGCGAACCAAATTAATGAAGTGGAGTTGGAAAATTTATCTCCCATTTGTGATACATAAACATGTGGTTGGTATAGAAGAATCATGAAATACCTAGATGGAATGCCTAAGAAAGAAAGAATAACTTTGAAGCTACACACAATCAGGTATGTTATCATTGATGGTGAACTCTGGTGGAGAATCCAAGAGGGTGTGCTCCTTAGATGTGTGGATGACGACCACATGGAAGACCTTATTGAAATGCATAAAGGAGTGTGTGGAGGTCACTATATGGCCAAGAAAATATCAAACAAGGTCTTGAGGTCCTAGTTTTGGTGGCCTTCAATATTTAAGGATGCACATCAGCTTGTGAAAAAATGTGATGATTGTCAGAAATTTACAGAAAAACTAAAATTATCAAGTACTTTACCACTCAGACCAGTTTTAGCACCAACCCCTTTTCATCAATGGGGTATTGATTTTATTGGAGAAATGGTGTTAATATCTAGTGGGGGAAACATTTGGATCTTAGTTGCCACTAACTACTTCACAAGGTGGGTTGAGGCCATCCCCACTAAGAAAGATACTAGAAAAGTAGTTATTGATTATATTATGAACATTTTAAGTCGATTTGGCATTCCTGAAAGAATTGTCATAGATAATGCAATGTGCTTCAGGTCTAAAGAATTCATGGAATTTAATAATGAGCATGGTATAAATATATCATATTCATCTCCATACCATCCCTAGGTAAATGGATAGTTGAGTCAAGTAATAAAAGCCTCATGAAGATTATTAAATGAGTTCTTGACAAGAACAAGAGGGCTTGGGATTCTAAATTGCAATTAGCATTGTCAACAGATAGAAATATAGTCAAGAAAGACATTTGGCATTCCCCTTTCAACTTGGTATACATAGCAGAGGTTAGGATCCCACATAGTAATTTGATAAAAAAACTACATTTTTTTTAGGAATATGATACTGACATTTGTGATGAGATGTAGAATAGAATGAATAAATTGGTTGAGCTTGATGAGCTAAGGAGAGAAGCTCACAAGGAGAATGAGAAACTAAAACTTCAAGTTAAATATTTACATGACAAGAGATATATGCCAAGGAAATTTGAGATAGGATACATATGGTATTGATGTGGAATGCCAAACTGGAGGATAAAGGAAAACATGGGAAGTTTGATCCCCTATGGCTTATCCCTTTCTTGGTCATAGATATTCATGGGGAGGATTCTTACTTATTACAGTCACTTGCAAGTGAATTTCTAGAACTGTTAGTACATTGAAAGTTCCTGAAACCCTATTTCTCCTAAAATAGGTTTGTCTCCATGTATATTGTATATTCTGTAAATTTTGTACATAGGGTGTGGTGTGTTTTCTTTTTGTTGTTTCTACTTGCCTAGTCTGGGAAAGCTCCTACCTTTTTGATCCCTCTATTTTTGGTTTTCTCCACTAGGAGATCTATTTCTCCCCATACCCACTAGGGGTATGGGTCCCCAAGCATGAGTCGCTATTAGACCCCAAAAAATGCTTGATATTTTGAGGTCTTTTATCCTCAATATCAGCATTATATGTGATTACACACAGGGTTTAGGGTTTTATTTGAATGAACTTGTCATCCAAAATCCCCTTATTGTCCTTGAATGTCTTATTTCTCTATTGACTTATTGGTTTGATTACCTTTGATATAAGTTATCTCTTGAGTCATGGTCTTACCTTTCTTACCAGCCCTTCGTTTTAAGTTTTTTAGTCATCCCCAGTCGTAATGTATCTTAAATATTCCTAAAGTCAACCTTTAATATTTCGCATATAAATGAATTATGCCTAAGTCATGAATCCTGAGGGGTAAAATCTTGTCAGCCTAGTCGAGGCCCCTTTTTAAGATTAACTGTCATATGTTTGTGTAGGTTTAATGATCATGAGATCATGGTATTCAATCTGGACCATTTCTCGTTAGCCCACCCATTTGAAATAGATGAATTTTACTTACTACAGGGTTAGTGAAACAATGCCACATGTATGTGGGCCTAGCCGATGTGTCTCATCTCAACACCTAGAACATTGAGATCGAATGTATTGATAAAGTGAAGAGAGATGATCACAACTATTCCCTACTAGCTCACAAAGGAAAGATGTAGGTTCTTTAAAAATGGAAAGACCCACGACATGTTTCCATGTGCGCTCTATGGCTACTAATTGGTGGGGACCTCTTATACATGGGGTGAGTCTTAGTGAATTCTTACTGGCTATTTATCTAACCTGGAGTGGTATTGTGAATTAAAATGAGTTTGAATCCATTTGAGTTGTTCTAGATGCCTAGCTCAGCTATGGATCAATGGCGTGTATGCAAAATGCAAGGCACACCTATTTAAATTGTTTTTTTTGTGTGAGTACACATTAATGGTGGAGGTGACTCAAAAACCTATTCAATTTCCTTCAAAAAATTGTATATGTGGCTGGTGCTTTCTTATTTGAGACGTGGAAACATGTCAAAGGCAATACAAGGAGCTAAGAAGTGAATTGAAGAGATTATCTGGGTTGGCATTAGGGTTTGTTACAAGTTGAAAGAAGTAAGTACAATAAACACAATGCTATGCCTTTTTATTTTTCTGAGTTAGGGCTTGCTTTTAATTTGTTTTAAAATAGGTGTGTTTCATATTTTTTCCTTTCATTGCTTTAAAATTAGGGTTAATCTTTTCTTTTAAGGGTCATAGCCCTATAAATTTCCTAGAGTTACCCTTCATCTTAAGCCATAATTTTCAATTAGGATTTGAGTAGTTAAAATTTCTTTGAAAGAATTCTTGCATATTCAATCCCATGGCTCCCAAAGTTCAATGTGCTTCTTCATCGACCCAGTCTAGAACCCTATCTCAAGATGTAATTAATTTTCTACCCTAGTTTACCAGTAAGAAACCACAGGGAAGGGCTTTTTTTTGTGGCACAAATATGAGGGAGGGTTTGATAGATAAATCCTACTTTATTAAAGATGTTGAAGTACCTTACATGGGATGGCAGATGTTTCAACATTGGTTAGGAAATAGAAACCTTGGGTCTCCTTTTAGTAACCCATGGAATTTGAATATGGGGAAAATAATTGTTCCTAATGTGTACATGGATGTGAACCTCTTGAAGGATATAGCATCAAAGTATGATCTAGTTTCTAGGGTAGTCAGAGCATTTGATGGGGTGGTTATGGTAAAAAATAACTTGTGAAGAAATTGAAATTTTTTTGATCTACATGAAAGGAATTCAAGAATGCTTCCTTTGGTTATGGATACTATCAAAGAAGAGTATAAAAATACCAAGGTATTAATTAGATCAAAAAAATTCCCTTACACACTGTAGTGGTTGGATATAGGAAACAACAAAGGAAGGTTAGGATTGATGAGAAAGAACTCAAACCTTTCCTAATGAGCTATTTTTCCACTTATTTCGAAAAGACTATATACTCCTTTTAACAAATTATAGGCACCAATCCACCTGACACATCACAAAAATATTATACCTACTTGGCCACACATATGAAACACCCACCATATAGTATGATTTATGATTATGGAACCTATTTGGCTAATCACATCCATGAGGGATTAGTTGAATTACAAGGAGGAAAACAATGTGTGAATTTTTGGTGAATTTTTGGTGGTACTCATTATTAATGCATATGTTCCTATATAATGGACAAAATGTCTTTGAGAAGGAGATTACATTGAAAAGGAAAATTGATGATGTTGACTTACCTATTCAGTGTTGGACCTGTATCTTGGATAAAGATGATAAGAGGTACAACTTTGTAATGTTTAGAAATGATTTTACATCTAGGATAAGGAGTGCATTGGTATATGAACCACCTAGGATTCCCAAGGAAATCCATGAGTTATTGAGACCTAGGGAGCTAAGGCCAGATTTGAATTTAAGCCATAATTGGGGAGATTTAATGTTATATCATGATAAGACAATTTTCAAGGTATATGGTAGTAGTCAGGATCCATATATTTTTCTTGTAGATGTTCAATTGAGAATAGGCTTCCTTGAGATCATGAGGCAATTGGGAGCTTCACAAGAAGCACATCTACCTGAATCAACAAGGAAGGGGTTATTCTTCCCAAAGTGGACTATATTCGTAGATTACATTGTGACAATAGGGGTAGTGAAGGAATTAGAACATCTGTTAGCTCCTTATGAACTGATGAATGCAAGCTCGAGGAATTATGATCCTAAAGGCTTCATCAATAAACTCAAAGCTAATAAGAAAATGGGTACCTTTGTGCATACTTTTGATTACCCTAAGGATATCATCAAGAATCTCTTCAACTTTGAGGAACAAGAGGAAAGAAAATTTAAATACCTAGCTTATAGAAAGATGATGGAAGCTAAAAACAAGAATAATCCTTCAATATGGCCCCTTGCCAAATATACAAGGTGATTTTAGTAAGGCTATGTATGTCATGGAAAATTTTGAGAATATTATTGGTGTTCTGAAAGAGTAGTGGGAGGTTCCTAATAAAGGAAAGACAATGGTGGTTGAAGAAAGTGGTGAGGTGACATTAGAAGAAAGACCTACATACCAACCACCCAACAGTTGATGATTTATTCTAGGAAAAAGGTGGAAAGTGAGGAAAGGAGTTCAGTAACTCCTATTGTCTCTGAGGAACCAAAAGTTAACTCTCCCAAGAGTGCATCACCAACTCATCTTACACATGCCTCTTTACTATTAATTAACTTGGATTCACCTCCTAAAAAATTTTCCCTTCTTGAGTGGCTGTTGGCCTCCAACAAGGACCTCATAACTAGGCTTCTAGGGCTACAATTTAGAGACTAGACATCTAACCTGAATAGCTATTTTATCATCCATGAAGACTAACATAAATTGAAATACTCAAATTCAAACTATCATCTCATTCATTGGAAATCAAATAAGTAGAGTAACAACATGGCTATATGTAAAAGTATATATGCTCAGTACATCAATATCATCTTTGCAACAACAATCAAAGATTCATAACTTCTCCTCAACTATCCTTCATTCCTATGAGCTCATTAATCTATCTATCTATGAACCTTCAAGAAAAAGATTCAAAACCATATTTATTCTTCCAGCTAAATAAGGTGGTCAACTCCCACTAACTGAGAGGAAGCCACTTAGGAAAAGAAGGGAAAATAATGGTAGAGTAGTTATGGTTGCAGGGAATCCAGTCAGACATGTATTCCCAACCATGGAATCACATTTTAGTAATGCCCATGATTGCTCAGTGCAATAAATACAAGGCAGTTACAAGTGACTGCCATGGGAATCTATCATTGTCATCCTTCAATTGACTCCTTGGATGATTCTCTTGCATGATCACCTATCGGTTTCCTTTCTTGACTTAGCATCCATCAATTATGTCTTGCACGGCAATGTTAGTACACATAGTAATTGCATATCTAGAATCACCTTAGAGAACACTCATCAACCACATGTAGAATTAATATAGATAATTTGCATAATATGTTAATTGTCATTGTAGACACCTAAAAATGACCTAGGCCTACAAGCTTCATTTTTACCAATTTCGTCCTAACATAATTAAAACATTTAATTATGTCCTTGGTCCACATTCAACTATTAATTAAATAATTCACAATTATTTAATTAATTCATGTCAGTTAATTCTTCTTGATTATTAAATAAATAAATGTTATTTATTTATTAAATATGTTACTAATTGTCTAAGTCTTTCTTTAATTAAATAAATTTCTTAATTTAATTAATTAATTAGTCTTATCTGTTAAATTAAATAATTAAATAAATTATTTAATTGCCAATTAATATTCCTCTCATTTTAAATAAATTAAATTATTTAAAATGTCATCTTAATCTTAACTGTCAGTCCTTTTTGATAAATAATCTGAAAAAGATTATTTATTATCTCTCAAAATCCATAATTTGAATTAATTTAATTCAAATTGGTAATTAATCTTCCAAAAATTGAGCAATCGGGCAGATTCTTGATTTTCCAAATCTTATCTTCAGTCCAAATCTTATCTCTTTAATTTTTTGAATCTTGCAAATCAAGCAATCTTATCTTCTTGATTTTTTGAAAATCTTCATTTCTTTAATTAATTTCCTCATTTATTCTCCACCGTCGATCCGATTATTTGAGATATTATTCTAACTGTTCGATTAAGGATTTTTCCCTAACCCTGATTAGGGATTCTCAGATTTAATCTGGACCTCTCGTTCTAGATCTTTCGTAGAATTCAATCTCATCCATCCACTCAAAATTGTGTTTTCTATAAAAGACATTTTTTCTCATAATTTCAGGATCTGACAACTTCATTTTTTAATTTAATAGTCATTATAGTCATTTGGCATTAGAAGTCATTATTTTCATAAACATTGTCATAGTCATAGGTATTTAGACTTTTTAGCAAATCCTTCAAGGCTTGTTGTAGGACTTAGACATTTTCGGATTGCTCGCACAACGAATATGAGGGCAACATCATCCAGCAAGTAAGATGGTATTACAAAAGTGAAGCATGGAGGTATCGGCGATTAGGTTACAGCCAAGACGCCATATGAAATCCCGTCACCTTCATTTGAGCATAGAAAAATAGGCGAATAAAATATTTTCAAATTTTTTCTAAGTTTTGTAGATCGTAGTCTCAGCTTTCCAGAACTTCAAACGGTTCAAAATTTCATTAAGATTTGAAAAAGTTATGGCCATTTTAGTGATCGCAATTTTTAAAGTTTTAACTGTTAAAACCTAAATCTTCTTTTGTCTATAACGTTTTTTTTGTGCAAAATCGTGGAAAATGTTTTCTAGGTTTTTAAGGTCTATCATTTAGTTTTCCATAGATATCTACGCTTTAAGTTTTGGTTAAGTTTTGAGCAAGTTATTGCTGTTTTAATTTGCTGATGTCATTAAATTGTTATTTTTTATTTTTTTGTTACTAATCAAGATTTGCAGCTTGTTGGCGGTTACTATTCGTGGGTTGAAGACAAACACCAAACTACTAACGAATTGTCATGTAGGTTTTATTGTCAAAGGCCAAACAACAAAACAATGTGTTTGCATTTTTAGTAGTGTAACTCACATTTTATTTGGTGCAATTAAAATGAACCTATGCTTTCTATGTTTGATTGTGTTTGAACAAATGGTAGGTGATTATGCTCTCACCTTGTGAAAACTCGGTGATCAAAAAACTAGACCCATTTTTATCTATTTTTTTTACCCTTCATGATTTGGTATATTAGAGTATCCTCTCCCCTTGCGCATTTGTGTGATCCTGGGTGTAAGAGAAATAGTTACTAACTCTAGAACTTGGGCCTGTTCTGGTGGGAAAAATTACTCACCCTAGGATGGCTCAGACCAATAGCACCCTGACATCGAGGGACTTCCAGCCGGTATATAAAATTGGGTTCTTGGGGAAAGCCCAAGAATCATGAGTGTGGTTCTGACGAGATGGATCCGAAAGGGGACTCTCGCCACATGGATCATGCCCCACAAATGGAATGCTCAAATTAAAAACCTCTTACCTTAGTGTCCAACCATTCTTTGGTCGTTGCTTGGTGTAGTGTAGGGTACAGTATCATGCCTGAAGACACTCACTACTGATCCCCTTGAGTAGAGATAGTAGTTTTTGGGAAGTCACTACCTAAGAATTCAAATTTGGTGTGCTCGAATGACGTTAATGAGCTGTGGAGGGGAGCCAATGCCACCAAAATTCTAAGCTATCTGCTCTTGAGAAGGAAAGGTGTTTATCACCAATCTGGGGTATATCGGTGTGCTATAGCAAGTATACAAACCCTTGGCCTATTGGCCTTTTAGGATTGTACTTGTCTCATGTGTGCTTTCTTACACCAAAACATCATGCTTGTCAAACATTTTCTAGATTTTCAAACATTATACACAACATTCACAAATCTGGACAAAAACAATTGACCTTAGATAACTCAGACTTTTCAACAAGACATTAGAAAACAATCTCGGTCCCCATTTTGAACTTAGACTTTGCATTGTTCATCTTAGTCATCATTTTGAACCTAGGCTTGGCATTTATAACATTAAGTCCTTAGTCAAACATCATCATCTTATTCCTCATATTAGCCTTGACAACCTTGTCATCTTGCATTAATCATTTTCTTAGGAAAACGTCATCATCATCTTGCATTGTCATCCTTTATTCCAAAAATACAAAAAAATTAGTGACATAACTTGTCATCTTAGTCTTCACTGTCCTTTGGCATTAGTCATTTTCTTTAGACAGCATTGTCATATTGCATCCCTTATGGTCAAAAATCCAAAAACATAGTCTTGCATTGTCATCCTTTATCCAAAAAATCTAGAAAACATAGGCTAGTTTCATCCTTGCATTTACTTGTCATTTTCATCAACCTCATTTGAGAAAATCTCTTTTATGGTTGAGATTAGGCTTCAAAGACAACAACAACAAATGGAAAAATTTAGACAAGATTTCAATCCCAACATCGATAATAACACTTATGACACAAACCAACATTAGACTTTTTCTGACCCATTTCAGAACATGAACATGCAATCTCCCATGAACATGCCATCTTCATCACAAAACATTTTTGAGTCATTCATAGAAAGAGACCAAAATGGATGAGTATATTTCAAAGACAGAAGCTACAGTGCAAAATCCTGATATATTCTCCTTTGTAAAAAAATTAGTCTTACGTGACCCTCAAAGGTATCTACCCATGCTTTTGGATAAAGGGGCTAAGTTACCACAAGACTTTGACATAAATACTTTGCCACCATCTGTCTACCCTCACAATCAACAGTCATTTGACACAAATCCTACCATTAATTCACAACAAACGTCCACTTATCACCCTTATCCTAACCTTGACAAGGGAAGCCAACTATCCAATAGTCCATTCCAAACCTCCATGTCATATTCTGACTCTTCACCTATTAATCCCGTCCAAGTCTACATCCCTTATCAACCATCTACCAACTCATGTCAAGTCCTCACATCATACCATATCGATCCCATCCAAGTATCCACGTCCCATTTTAGTCAACCTTACACTAATCTAGCCCAAGACTCCATGGCATAGTCGGTCAAAGTCCCCATGTCACATCCTATTCCATCACATCCTAATCCAGTCCAAGATTCCACATCATACCCTAGTCCTATCCAAATCCCCATGTCCTATCCTAGTCCATCATTCATTAATCCTTTTCAAGTCATCCCCTCACAAGCCACATTTAGTCATGAAGATTCTATCATTACTCAAAGGAACATCCCATCGTCTAAACTTGAGGATACATGTCAAAACGAAAGCCCAAAGCATGACATTATAACATCACCCTCATGTCAAGAACAAGGTAGTCTATCCCAGGACCCTATTTTCAACAACCCCATCTTTGACCAGGACCCTGCCATTGACCAAGAAATCCAAATCCATGACAACCCCATTTTGGACCAAGACCCTACCATGGACAAAGAAATCCAAAACAATCCACTCCTTGTCCATTATGCCATTCATGATAAAACACTTGCTGACCCTATAAAGGCCTCGACTATTGACACTTCCTAAGATGAGACACTTGCCTTCATGGGACACATAGACGATATTCCTCCAGAACAAGAATCTTCCACTAGGGACATGCTTGCGTATGATCAAGCTATAGGTAAAATAATTGGACTTTATGACACTAAAAATAATGATGGATTCGACATTGTCTTGGAAGCACCAACAAAATCATCTAAACCTGACATGTCACATGATCAAACCAAAGATATCAGTCCGGAATATGTCCAACATGATAATGAAGCTAAGACACGTTATCAACTAGGGCCATCTACCTTTGTCAGAGTAGGCTTTCTCGCAGATGAAAATATTACAAGTGATAGTGTCCATAGACATCATGATGGGTTAGCATCTTGCTTTCAAAACAACAAATACCCCATTGCAAATAGAATCTGTCAAAGCATGTGATATCAAGGCAAAGGACTAGGCATACATGAGCAAGGCATTCTAGAACCAATACAGCTTCAAAAAAATTACAGACATCAAGGTCTTAGCTATTCCTTAGACAACAAATCAAATGATGTCAGTAGTACCTCCTCGATATTGGGGGAAACTTTGTCAAATACAAACATCAAAATGGAGTCCATGAGAAATCCTTGTCATAAGGTTGTTGCCAACACCCTATCCATCCACACCATAAACCATCATTCCATCATAAATAAAAATTCCCTATGGAACCAACAAAAACAAAAGTCTTACAAGTCAAAAGATCAAAATCAAATGTCAAAGGCCATTGAATCAAACAAAAGGGCAAGTGGACAAATGAAATTAAAATGGATACTAAAGAAAGATGGATCAAATAAAGACACCAAGTCAAATACCAAAGTCAATCACAATGTGGAGCCACAAGAAAAGAGGACTCCCACATACAAAAAATTTCCACCTCCTTCAAAATGGTCATCAAGCAAGGCATCTAAAAGTGTTGGTTCCAAACACCATCCCTCCAAAATCCGTCATCCACCATCCCAAGCTTGGAAAATAAAAAGTCATTCATCCAAATATCCAAACAACCTTTCCACATCTACCATCATCTGTCATAATCCTACATCTCACCTAAAGTCCAAAAATCCTACGTCACAAATCCGTCACATCATGGCAACAACTCTTTACCACAAGGACTCTCATGGCACTCTATTGCAATGTGCGTATTCTGATAAGACCAACTCTAGTATCAGAAAGGATCACAATGACATCGATCAGTTGTATACAAGTGCTACGATCCTAATAAGAAAACTCCTTCAACAAGGTCATTATTGGCATATCATGGCACCAATCTCTACATCGACACCATCAGTAGAATCAAAACAGTTAGTAGTCTTTCAAAGCATCCAGGCTATCCACAAAATTAGAAACACAAAAAAAAGAAAAATCAAAAATCAAAAAATTGTCACCCTAATGAAAACCTGGCAAACAGGTGTCTTGGTGACACCAAAAAATCAAAAAGTCAAGAAAATAGTAAAGAGAAAAATTTCATCCAATGGTGAAAACCTGGCAAATAGGCGCTCTGGATAAGTACCATGATGAAAACCTGGCAAACAGGCATCATGTGCAAAATAAATCATCTATGTGGACTCTTACACTTGGGGGCAAGTCATCTCATTTTTCCATGCCTTCCTCATGACATCTGTCCATCTTAGCCCTATCATTTCCATTCATTTTCCCACCTACCTCGGTCTTGACATAAAACTGGCACACATAAATTATGCTTTGGGAAAACTCTTGACATGTCTATCCTTCGGTCATACACAATTCACGAAACATCATGTCATTGACTGTCATAGTCTCATTATTCTTATGTGACATAGTCCTTGAAAATCTTATGACAATTCTCTTAGTTTCATGTCTCCTATCCTTTACTAAGGCCACCCCCTATCCTTTCATGCCTGTCACCTATCTTGGCTTTCCCTTGTCAAATGGTCTAAGGATAATCATCATCCCATCTAGTCCTAACCAATTCATTCCAAATGCAATGATTCTAATCCATACAAGCACATTATCCAAAATGTTACTAAACTGTGTTCTTGGACCAACTGTAGACCTCCATACTTTTGTCACATTATTGTCATCGTCCTCATGTTGTTTCGGGATGCGTCCTTCCCACATCAAACAACATTGTCATCACCTGTCAATTGGTATTCAGCTTGACTAGGGGCACAATCATGTTTGTCCTTGGATTCTCATGTGTAGGCATCAGTCATATGCATTTTTCACAATCCTCTTAAACATCAAAATCCAAAAAATTCATAAAACAACAAAAAGATAAAAACATTGCCAAAAATCCAAAAAAAATCATAAAACAACAAAAAGATAAAAACATGGCAAAAAGTCCTGAAGAAAGACCAAAAAATGGCAAAAAGTCCTAAAAAAAAGACCAAAAACATGGCAAAAAGTCCTGAAGAAAGACCAAAAACATGGCAAAAAGTCCTAAAAAAAGACCAAAAACATGGCAAAAAGTCCTGAGAAAAAGACAAAAACATCATAAAATGTCCTAAGAAAGACCAAAAACATCATAAAATGTCCTTAAAAAAGACCTAAAAATCATAAAATGTCCAAAGAAAAACACAAAAAACATTCAAATCAATGTCAAAATCCTAAAAATGGAGTCAAATTCGGTCATGTCAGTTAGTCCATGTCATTGTCGAACTACGTTGTCTCTGTGCATTTTCTACGTAGGCAAGGCCATCAGTCGACAAGTCCCTAAGACATTAGGTCAGTCCTTTTAGGTTGGTCCAAATAAAATCATGGCATTTGTCACAATTGTCACATCAGTCAAATAAGTCAAACATAGTCAAACTCAGACACAAGATAGTCATTCGAAAAGTCAATGTCAAAGTTGGTCAAAATCAGATAGCATAGTCCAATCAATCATACAGTCAACATTATTCAACTTGACAAAACATATTACTCAAAACAACGTCAGTCTCATCACTCTTTGGTCCTCTTCAAGATGTGTCCTTCTTGGAGTTGGACCTCATCAAAATGTCCTTTGCCTTTTTCAGGATGTGTCCCTATTGACAATAGGCTCTGTCAAACTATCAACACCGTCAAATTGGTAAAGCTCTTAAACTGTCAAAACTTTCAAATCGACAAGAAATCAATTTTTTGGCAAACAAACATTGGCAAACAAAATTAAATGGTTGTTATTTTTTCTCATCTGTCTTGTCTTATCTTTTGACTATTTTTTCTATTTTTGGTCTTCTTTTTTTTACTATCTTGTCTTTTTGGTCATGTTACTAGCTACCTCGAGGATGTCCCATGAAGGATTTAGAGGTGTGATGACTTCTCCTGGCCTATTTTATTTTCTTTGACTGTTGTCTATGGATTGTCTCGACAAAAAGACTGGGGCAACTTCGCCCTTAGTATGAGTTAGGAAATTCCTTGTCTGTGACTATCTATTTTTCAAGTGGATTACCTTGCACACCTTGGTCTACGTCATATCATGGTGTTTGTTGTCCATTTGTGTCATTTTTACTGCCCAATGATGATTAAGAGCAATAAATATTAAAGTCCTACTGCAAGTTTTGAAGGATTTGGTCTATGAACTAACATGCATCTTCTTTAGTCTTGTCATCTTCTCTCACTCATCTCATATAAGCATTGCATCCATATCATCATCCATATCTTTTGCATTAACATTCCTTTGTCTCTTCATATTCTAGTCTTCTCATCAATTTTGAGAGCACACCCATGTTCTTGGAACCTGTCCATCCTCTCGAGGGGGCATACCATAACCCTCTTCATCATTCATCCTCATCTTATTTTGCATTAGGGCATATTTTTGGCCTACTTTTCTTTGTCACAACACGACAAGCGACATTATGACAAAGAGGGGCAAAATGTAGACACCTAAAAATGACCTAGGCCTACAAGCTTCATTTTTACCAATTTTGTTGTAGCATAATTAAAAAATTTAATTATGTCCTTGGTCCACATTCAACTATTAATTAAATAATTCATAATTATTTAATTAATTCATGTCAGTTAATTCTTCTTGATTATTAAATAAATAAATGTTATTTATTTATTAAATATGTCACTAATTGTCTAAGTCTTTCTTTAATTAAATAAATTTCTTAATTTATTTAATTTTTCTTTCTGCATTTAATTCTTCTTGATTATTAAATAAATAAATGTTATTTATTTATTTAATACGTCACTATCTTAATTAAATAAATTGATTAATTTATTTAATTAATTAGTCTTATCTGTTAAATTAAATAATTAAATAAATTATTTAATTGCCAATTAATATTCCTCTCATTTTAAATAAATTAAATTATTTAAAATGTCATCTCAATCTTAACTGTCAGTCCTTTTTGATAAATAATCTGAAAAAGATTATTTATTATCTCTCAAAATCCATAATTTGAATTAATTTAATTCAAATTGGTAATTAATCTTCCAAAAATCAAGCAATCGGGTAGATTCTTGATTTTCCAAATCTTATCTCTTTGATTTTTCGAATCTTGCAAATCAGGCAATCTTATCTTCTTGATTTTTTGAAAATCTTCATTTCTTTAATTAATTTCCTCATTTATTCTCCACCGTCGATCCAATTATCTGAGATATTATTCTGACCATTCGATTAAGGATTTTTCCCTAAACCTCATTAGGGATTCTCAGATTTAATCTAGACCTCTCGTTCTAGATCTTTCTTAGAATTCAATCTCATTCGTCCATTCAAAATTGTGTTTTCTATAAAAGACAATTTTGCTCATAATTTTGAGATCTGACAACTTCATTTTTAATTTAATAGTCATTATTCATTTGGCATTAGAAGTCATTATTTTCATAGACATTGTCATAGTCATAGGCATTTAGGCTTTTTAGCAAATCCTTCAAGGCTTGTTGTAGGACTTAGACATTTTCAGATTGCTCGCACAATGAATCTGCGGGCAACATCATCCAACAAGTAAGAAGGTATTACAAAAGTGAAGCATGGAGATATCGGCGATCAGGTATAATCGTTTTGTATTTTACTTCCTTTGTGTCTTGTAAGATCTTTGGATTTTTGAGGTTATAATCTAACAAATCTAATTTTCCATTGATACAGTCATTATAATACCACAAGGATAGGTTGAACCTAATTTCAATGATTTGAGGGAAACATTATACAAAATATTAACATTTGATGATTAAAAGTGCATGGTAATACCAACAAATAAACTATAAAATCTACCCAAAATTTAACCAAAAACTAAGCTCATCAGCAGCCACCACAAAAGAATTAAAGAACTAAAAAAAGGAGTGGTTGATTATTCTGACATAGATGAAGATGATATGTATGTCAACCTTGAGGAAATGTAGATAAGGATGCCTCCTCATGGGGGATTAGTTGCTTCAAGTTTAGGGAAAATCATTCGTAGACTTGGGAAGCTTGAAATTCTTGGATTGAATACTATAGATGACTTGAGGGTAGAGGCTAGCAAAGAGTTTATGGAGGATGATTCTTTCATTGAGACTTCAGTATTTCAAGATTTATGGTGTAAATCTAAGACAACAATATATTCAGAGAAGGTTGCTATTGAGAGAAGCTTACACCCTGAATTGCCTAAAAAAATTTATTCAGAAAAATGTAAGAAGCATTATGAGAAATGAGATTAAAAGGATCAATGCCCAAGAGGAAAAATAACTTGTAAAGAAGAGTGGTGTGTTGTTGTTTCCTGAATGAAGTATTGTTGATGCTATTGTTATGGATGCCATAAGAAGGGTTGAAAGAACTCTTTTGCAAACACAAGAATAATTATAGATGGCCCTTCGAGGTTCAACTTTCAGTGAGGATTGGGATACATTGGCAATATGGTCATTATCTTTGGCATCTAAGAAACCAACCTTGGTAGAGTCATAAGAGCTTAGTGGACAATTTCTTGTAAAAAGAGTTGTTGATACTCTAGCTTTGGAAGCTACATACATGGTTGTTAATGTTTCCAAGTTTTTTCGATCAATTGTGGAAGGACTTACCTTGGAAATATATAATTTCAGAGTTAAGTATAGTTAACTCTTGAATGAGTATGGAAGCAACCAACAGAAGGTGGTTACACTAGAAACTGAACTAGCATTTTATAAACAAAGAGAGGAAGTAAAAAAAAAATGGTGTCAACTTAGCTCAAGCCACCCACCTTTAGTTTCTCCAATGCCATATATGCATCATTCACTTCATAGTTAGAATCTAGTAATAGCACCATATAATCAAGGACAAGGATCAATTGTAGAGGAAGAAATAAATAGACCAAGCTCTAGTTTATTTGACAGAGATCAACTGCTCTTGCAAATTGAGGTATATAAGAAGTTTCTAGAGAAAGATCAAGATGCAATGTATGAGAACATATCAAAGGTTTTCCACACTACACTAAAGCATCTAAACTAGAAGATCCAAGCAAAAGTCAATAGTGTACATGACAACTATGCTCTCATGTTACGTGCAATGAGGTTATCTCATAAGGATAAATTACTGGCCATACCAACCTTGAATAAATGGGTTGCAAGAGTTGAGAAATTGAAGTTTCTTTTAGTGGGAGTTGGTCACAATGAAGATAAGTACCCTATTGTACTTCTAGTTTATGAATTTGTGTGTGAATTGAGTGAGAAAAAGTTTTAGGGATATGCAGTCCCACTTGAGCAAAAGATAATAGAATTGCTATCTCAATACACTCTCACTGATTTAGCATCACTGTTAGATATTCAGGTGACTAATTATGAAGTGAAATCATTGTAGACATGGAAGAGGGAACTAGATGAAGCCATTCATTCCAAGGTTGGTGAAATTTGTAAAGAATTTAATATTAATGTCTTCAACAACACCCTAGAGAGGTTAACATTTCTCATCAATTTTTTGGAGTATTTTGATAGGGAATCCAATGCAGTTGTAACCAAATATTCCCCTTACAGGAAAGCCATGGAAAAAATTATGGATTTTGACTAGCCATTTGAGGAAGAGTATGAAGAATGGGGAAGGTTATATGCTGGTAGGTTTGATTTGTGAATCATATACTAGGTCATGTATTGTACAGTTCTAGCCTCAGAGATTGCAAAGATAAAATATATGTTTCATAGAGAAATATCAACTACTGATGATGTGGGATGTTGATTGAGATTTTGATTCACCTATGTTCCACATCATTTTTTCATCTTGCTCGATAAATTGGGCGTGCTCCTTTTGACATGTGTTTTTGAAAGGAAAAGTTGCTCTCTATTGTAAATGTAAATATTCTTTGTCTTATGTGTATTCCCCCAATTTTGATGATTGAAAATATAACTGAACTTGAAATATACATTCTAGCGGTCCAATTTGATATGACATGTGTACACTTTGCTTGAAGCTTGTTTTTTCTTCCTTATTCTATAAAAGGGAATTCAGGGCCATTTGTGCAGATCTTTTATTGAAATTTTGGAGCTACATTGAGAGAATTGAGAAACACAGAGTAGATATGTTAAGTGATTATCTAATATTTTGAGTCTAGATGGTAAATCTAGTTAAATATATGGCTTCTGAGTATATTTGAATGATAATGGAGATTTTCTAAATATATAGTCTCTCTTTTTGGTTGTGTATTAGAATCATTAATGAAAATATTGATCAATGATCATTTCATTAATTGCCATTGTTCTATTCTTTGATATATGATCTAGTTTTGGCTCTTGTTTATGGAGTTAGTTAAAATGCTTGAATTAGATCATGGGTTTGTATAAAATGTCATTTGGATTTGGTAAGAAGTCTTTAGTATTCAATCACTAAATCATAATTGCTCAGGATCAAACATGCCTTATGTTTCAATTTACACAAACTCCTTGCCCATAGATAATGGCACTAATCTTTAAACCATTGAACCTTTATTGGGGTTTTAGATGTTCGAATTAAGAGAAATATTTTAAAATAATCATCGACCCACCTATTATTTGTTATTGTTTTATATTCTTAGCTTGAGATGCATAATTAGCTTAAAGAATTTCCACCTTTGTGATTGATTTCATGTCATTTGCAATTAATGAGAATCCATTTTCCTTGATGTACAATGTATGTATAAGTTGTTGAAATGAGTTATATATATGGAATTTTGGGAACACCCTCCTATTATGCCTTGCATAACCACCCCTTTTTGTGTTGAAATAAAAATGGGTCCCCATTTTGTTGTCTTTTGTTTTGGTTGTCTTTGGTTGTTTGGTTGGGTCTTAAGAGTTCTTTTTATGCTCCTACGTCTATTTTCTGTTCTGCCAGAGGCAGGTCCGAAACCAAATCTTGACATGAAACTTTTTCAAGGTTTCTAGTTCAGATATTTTTCCTACTCTGACTCCATCTTCTTCTTTTCCCTTCTTCGTTTGCTAGTTGTTTTTTACTAACACTTGTGTTGGTTCGTTCCCTTGTTTCCTTGGTCATTTCCTTATGTTTTTGTTTGTTTGGTCACACGGGATCAGAACTGGGGTTGGAAATGAAATGTGAAGTTTTTAAGTTTCCATTTTGTACTCCCGTCTCAACTCCGCTCCCACTCTTTTGCGTTCTCTCTTTCTTGTTGTTTGGGTCGGGTCCAGTGTTGGCTCCAGTCCTGCTTCCGTTGTTCTTGTTCTTTGCTTTTGGTTGGGATCGGATCCAAATTTGGAATGGAATTTTTTTAAATTTGTGAAAGTTCCATTTCAGTTTTGTCTCTTCCCCCATCTTCATTTGTTGTTTTTGGTCAGTTCTTTTGTCGAGGCCAGAATAGGGGTTGGAAATGAAATATGGAACTTTTTGTAGTTTCTCTATCTTTTTTCTAACCTGACTCTGACTCCACCTTACCCTTTTGATGTTCTGTTGATTTGACTTGACTATCTGATCACCTCGTTCACTCCGTCCCCGATCGACCGCATTTAAGGCATTAAATGTAGGTTGTTTGCACACGTGAATTAATTATTAAAGGTTTAATTATGCTTAAATTTCCTCATTGTTATTATTATGTGAATTATTTAAGCAAATTACAACTAGGAAGCTCTTGAGAGAATTAATTTGATCACGGGGGTGAATTGTGGAGTGAATCATTGCAAAATTCTAGTCAATCCTAAGGGGCATTTTGAGGTAGGTTTCTTTTGTTTTTTTCTTTCTTCTGTTTGTTCTTTTGCTTATCTCATTTTGACATTTTCGTAGGAGGTTTTATTCTATGAACTTGTTCGCTTTGTCCGTGTTTGTTTTTGTCCTTTTTGTTTTGTCTGCTTTTTTTTTTATCTTTTTTCATTCCGTTCCATTTGGTGTTGTCTATCATTATCATTTCTTTTGGTTTTTTTGTTTGTTTGGTTGTCGCATTCATGACAGGGTTCATTTTTCATGCTCTGGTTTTGACTAGGGTTGCGATTTTGAAGGGGTTTCCTTGCTTGGGTAATGATTTTAATTTTGAAACCCTGTTTTGGTTTATCACGTTAGTTTCAGGTTGTTCATGCCAATTTCTTGTCATGCCCTAGTTTTTGCAAAATAGGGTATCGAGCGAATTAGGGTTTTGCATTATAACCCTTTTTCATGGTTTTAATTACTTCTGTACAGAGGAGTTGTTGGGGGTTCATGTTGAGTCGTTTCTAGTTTCCATTGGGGCCCATATGACCTAGGTTTTATTCATTCATATGACCGTCATGTTTCAAATAACCTCTGTTTGTTGGAAGTGATCTGCTCTCATTCCTTATCATGATGTCACTGTCTTTACTTTGGATGGAATAGGGTCTAGGGAGGGAGTTGAACTTGGTAACTAACTTTTGTTTTTGGTTTGATTCCCATTCTCATCCCACCTCCGACCATGTTTTGGTTTTGTTCTCGACCCAACTCTGCCTCTGACATTGTGTTGATCCCGGTTCTCATCCCGGTTCCACCTCTCACACTATCTTGTTCTATATCCTGTTCTAATCCTGGCATCACCACATGGTATGAAACTTTGTTTATGCCTGATGCTTCTATGGTTCCACCTCTGATAAGGGCATAGTTTGACCAAAGCTTATTTTAGGAGGATAGAGCAGTAATTATATGATTAACTAAATTAGATGCTTTGTTCATCTAATATAGAGAATTGTTGCAAGTATTAAGAGATGTTGGGAGCATCGGATGAGGCCTCTCAAAGGAGCCAGCTAGGGGAAACTTCATGGCAAGGATCTAGGCCAAAGAAGATCAAAGTGGAATAGCTCCCTTAAACCTTGATATGTAAGCATAGGGAGGCTATCCTCACAGCTAGCAAAATTGACTCTGATTGGACTGACATAACTAACACGAATTTGGGTCCTTTTAATTATGAAGATTTGCATGGGAAGACATTCACTAAAGAGAAGATCATAGGAAGGACAAAAAGGATTGTTCAATCTAGGTTGGCATATGTGGCACACTCCCCCCTGTCTATTCAATGTCTGGAGTTGATTCTTGCAGTAGCTGGAGAATATAACCCTACTACTAGGTAGTGTGTGGATGTGAAGGGTAATGTCATTATTGACTTCACACCTAAAATGATCAAGTTCATGTTTCATATACCTAATCCCAAGAATCCTTAACAACTAAATGAGGTAGAGGATTTGAAGCTTTATAGTGATAACAAGGAGAGGAATAGACTCCACATGAATAAGACTTCGATGAGAATGGCAAAGAAGCCTCTGACCAAGCTTCTAAACTATCCTAAGAGGGTGGATTTTAGTAAAGAAATTGGAGATATAAATATTTTCCTCTCTAGGGTGTTTAGGAATAGGGATGCTTCACTATTTAAGGAATGGATGTTTCCTTTTATCCAAGTTATTTTGGATGGGAGGCAACAATTTGACTGGTCAATGATAGTATTTGATAGCATTCACAATTAGATGATAAAGGTGAGAGAAACCAAGCATTTATTTATGACTTCCTATGTGGTCTATGCAGCTTCCCTAGCAGGGATTTTTCCTGGACTTCAAATAGTGGGTATATTGAGAGAAGCCCAAGGAAAGAAGAAGGTGTGGGAATATTATAACTAGCTCACCTTGCAAGCATATGAGCAATATTACAAAAGGGATAATGATTCTTTTGTTTATATTATTATTAACAAGCTTAATGGTGATGCTGGGTATAGGCTTAGCAGGGAGGCAATGGATTTTGTGAATGAGTGGGGACATTTGTTTATCCAGTACCCCACATTCACTTTCTTCAGGATAGCAGGCTTTGATGGTCACCCCCATTTGTTACCTAGATGTTGTGGTGATAGGATCATTTTAATGGAATTTATTTATCAAGCTGATGAGGGCACAACCTGAGACTTAGAAAATAACCCACAAACAAGAGAATAATTTTATTATTTAGAAAATGGAGCTTCTTACATGCAGAGGATCTCAAATCCCCAAATTCTACAACACATGCAAGTTATAGAAAGCTACAGAATAACCCTTTCACAATATGTGAGCTTGTCCCCAAAAAATCTACCCAAAAATTAGAAACCTACCCATAAATAGAGCTCCTCTTTAGTTTGGAGCCAAAACAACATTCAAATTTGAGTTTAGGTAGTTTGGCACTGAAAATTTACAATACGAAGCTCAAATTTCAAAAGAGCATTTGCAATTGTCTCTTCTAGAAAGTGCACCAACTTCCTAAGGCCATAACTTTTGACCCAAGAATCCGATTCGTGAACCATTTGAATCATTGGAAAGGTCTCGAAGTCAATAACTCAAAATCCACTACGCCAATTTCAGAAAGTTTCGAGGCCATTCCGGGAAATCTAAGTGCCTCAAATCTAACTTAGAAGATTTTCAGGTGCAAATCTGGGAAACTAAAACTGCAATATCTTTCAACCTAGGAATAAAAAATAAAAACCATAAATTAGGAATTTCATTATGATGAAAAGGGTATTCAAAAATGTAAAAACATATAAAAACTGAGAAACTTGAAATTTAACTATTTTTGGGTGATGCAAGATTGCCCTTACACCATTGGATGCTCTTGCATCAGACACCCAGGGTAATTTGAGAAGTGACCCCATCACATCTTAGATGGTTGAGGAAAACCTAACTAGTCAACTGCTGCCTTAGATAGCTAAGATGAATCTTCCATAGGCCTTCCTCTCCATTTCACCAGATATTCTTCATACTGCCTATTTTTGGTACTCCTTCTCACATGACTATCTAGGATTTTTTCAATCTCCTCCTTTTCTGAAGTAGGTGCTGGAATCCCACATTGTCCTATTGCTGGTGCTTCCTCCATTCCACCTTCATGATACTCTATCAAATCTGAAATGTTGAACACAGGGGAAATGTTGATTCCATCAGGCAACTCTACCTCATATGCATTCTCTGAATCATGCTTCTTCAAAATCTTATAGGGATCAAATTTCTTCATCTTCAATTTGTTATAGGTTCCCACTAGAAACCTTTCTTTCCTCAAGTGGACCATTACTTGATCGCCAATCTAAAACTCCTTATTCCTAATTTTCTGATCTTCCTTAGCCTTATATTGCATATTCATCTTATTAATGTGTTCTCATACCTTCTCATGTATATTCTTGATGTGCTCTGCAAAATCTTTAGCTTCAGCAATTATTTTCTTCTCTTAGTCCATCTTCCTCAATTATGGAGTTGTTTTTGGGCTACCTCCATACACAATCTAGAACGGTGATCTACCAGTGCTTCTGTTGACAAAATTTTTATAAGAAAATTATGCGTAGGGTAAGATCAAGTCCCATCCCTTGGGTTTATCTCCTACCAAACATCTCAGTAGGTTATCCACACTCTTGTTAACAACCTCTATTTTCCCATCTGTTTGTGGATGGTGTGCATAACTGAACTTCAACTCTGTTTTCAACTTCTTCCACAAGGTCCTCCAAAAGTACCCCACAAATTTGGTGTCACGATCTAAAACAATACTCTTTGGTAGACCATGTAGCCTCACCACCTCTTTGAAGAACAAGTTAGCAATGTGGACTGCATCATAGGTCTTCTAACATAGAATGAAATGTGCCATCTTTGAAAACCTATCAACCACCACAAATACTTAATCATTCCCTCGTTGTGTCCTTGGAAAACCAAGAACAAAGTCCATACTTATATCCTCCCAAGGCCTCTCTGGTACAGGTAAAGGCTGATATAAGCCTGTATTTTGACTCACTCCTTTAGCCATCTGACATACCCTGTAGCTTTGTACAAACTTCTTCACATCTTGTGATAACTGAGGCCAATAATAATGCTCACTGATAATGGCAATGGTCTTATCCCAACCAAAATTTCCCACCATTTATCCACTATGCTTCTCCTTTATTAGGATCTCCCTCATGGAACTCCTTGGGATACATAATTGACTTCCCTTAAATAACATGCCATCTTGGATTATGAAATCCAACCACCTTGTCCTATGCACTGTAACAGGTTCCTTGCAAGCTTTCCAAGCCTCTGCAAAATTGGGATCTTCTACATACAATGTCTTGAGTTTATTGAACCCAACCACTTCAATCTGCATCTTTCTCATCAATGTATGCCTCCTACTTAAGGCATTTGCAACCCTATTTGACTTCCCACTCCTATGTTTCAAAACAAAGGTATAACTCTACAAAAACTCTACCCATTTCATATGCCTTTGATTTAATTTTCCCTAACTATTTAGGTACTGCAAGGCCTGGTGATTAGTATATAGAACAAATTCCTTCGGAAACAAATAATGTCTCCATTTCTTTAACACTTGAACTATTGCATAAAATTCCTGATCATATACAGAATACTTTCTCTTGGCATCATTTAGCTTTTGACTGAAATAGGCAATGGGCTTACCTTCTTGGCTCAAAACTGCTCTAATGGCACAACCACTAGCATCACAATCCACCTAAAACACCTTGTTGAAATCTAGGAGGGCTAGAATAGGTTGCTCTATCACCTTCTGCTTCAACAGTTCAAAATTTTTTTCCACTCTAGCGCTCCACTTGAATTCTTTTCTATCCCCTCTCATTGTTTCAGTCAAGGGTCCACAAATACTACTGAAGTTTCTAATGAACTTTCTATAAAAACTAGTCAAACCATGGAAAGATCTCACCTCGGTAGTAGTTCTTGGGGTAGGCCATTCTAGAATATCCTTCACCTTCTCTGGGTCCATCTTGAGACCTTCTACTGAGACAACAAACCCCAAGTACACTAACTCCCTCTTCACAAAACTACACTTCTTCAGATTAATCAATAATTTCTCTTCTCTTAATTTCTCAAAGACTCTAAATATGCATCAGATGCTCATCCAACGTCTTACTAAAAATAAAAATATTATCTAAATACACAATAACAAAACTTTCCAGAAATTATTTTAGTACCTCGTTCATGAGTAGCATGAATGTGCTCGGTGCATTGGCTAGCCCAAAAGGTATGACTAACCACTCATACAGGCCCTCTTTGGTCTTGAAGGCAGTCTTCCATTCATCTCCCTCTCAAATCTGAATCTGGTGATATCCACTCTTTAGATCAATCTTTGTGAAATACTGAACTCCACTCAAATAGTCCATCATGTCATCCATCCTTGGCAGGGGAAATCTGTACTTGATTGTTATCTTGTTTATTGCTCGGGAATCTGCACACATCCTCCACTCCCCATCCTTCTTTGGTGCTAGTACTGCAGGTATTGTACATGGAATCAAACTCTCCCATATCAAACCCTTTCTCAAAAACACTTGAACTTTTCTATTCAACTCCTCATTTTCTACTGGAGTCATTCTATGAGCTTCCTTATTTAGCAAACTGGCTCTAGGAATCAAGTCAATCTGATGACTGATCTTCCTTATTGGTGGTAAACCCTTAGGTACATTATTAGAAACAATATCCTAAAACTCATCCAACATCCCAAAAACTTCTTCTAAAACCTTCTTACTATCCTCCTTACTCACTCTAGGAATCAATGCATAACACACATGCTCATGCTTCATACCTTCTAAAAATTTTCTTCCATCTACATAACAAATTCTAGCACTACTGCATACCTTTTCTTCCGTCTCCATCAGGGGTTTGAACTTGTGATGAACCCCATCCTTTATCAAGGAATAATTTTTTACATGGCCATCATATATAGCTCGCCTATCCAACTACCATGACCTCCCCAACAACATGTGACATGCATCTATAGGGATGATATCGCAGAGTACCTCATCATGGTAGCTCCCAATCTTGAACTTTACTAGGCACTGCTCATTGACCAAAACTTTGTGGTCTTTCTACAACCAAGCAATCCGATAAGGATGCGGGTGCCTTTCCCTCTTCAGCTTCAACTTTGTGACCATCTCCTCTAACACCAGATTATTGGTGATCTCACCATCAATAATGACATCACAACATTTTCCTTCACACTTGCACCTTGTGCAAAATGAATTTTTCCTCTATTCTGGTTCCTTTTCCTCAATCACTAGGGCTCTCCTAATCACTAGGGTTTCTCCCCTTTCAGCATCATCTGAATGTTCAGATTGGGCCTCCTCATTTGCATGCGCAACCCTTCCATGACCTTCTGGCCTTTTGTATGCCCTTCCTTGGTGTTGTGGACATTCATAGGCTCGATGCCCTTCTTCACCACATTGGAAACACGTTCCTCTGAAACCACCTCTTCCAGATCCTTGTCCATATCTACCTCATCCTTTACCTCTTTGATCACCACTGTTTTGATCATGAGGGCGGTAGAAGTTGTCATTCCTTTGGCTTCGGCTGGTACCCACATCTTCACTTTTCTTTCCATCATCATTTCAGCTTCTTGAAGGTCTTCCGCTGCCCCTTCTGCTTTGACCTCCTCATCCTTTTTGCTTGCCATCAAACCTTTTGTTTAGCTTCTCTTCCACCTTTAGAGCAAACTGATACACATCCTCAATGGTGGTCATTTTGACTAGGCTTAACACCTCCTGAATGCTCGGTCATAACCCATTAAGATATCGGGCTACCTTCTCCTTATTGGCCTCTGTGTGACCTATTTTGATGATTATCTTGTGAAAATATTCAGTATATTATTTCACAGATCTACTTCCTTGCTTCAACCCTTGAAATTTCTTCAATAGATCTAACTCATAGTCTACCGGTATGAACTGCTTCTTCAGTTTCTCTACCATGTGATCCCATCTAGTAATCTTGCCTTTTCCTCTTTGATTTCTTTCCAACTAGACCTCTTTCCACCAAATACTGGCATGGCCCTTCAACTTCATTTTCACAAACTTAACCTGATCTAGGTCCTCCATTTCTTCATACTCAAAATATTCTTCTAGCTCGTTGATCTAGTGGATCAACTCTTCTGGGTTCAGACTTCTAGAATAACTGGGGACTTCTACTCTAGGTCTTTTCCTGATCTTCGAAATGGCCCTTATTAGCCCCATTTGGTCTTGATCAATTGCTTCTTCTTCCTCTTCTACATCTAAACCTTCTTCCTCTCCTTCATCCTCACTTTCCTCCCTTAGGTTTAACCCTCTTCTCAACTGCTCTTGTAATGCATCAATCTGTCTTTGGAGGGATGCCAGTGCATTTCTTCCACCAACATTTCTACTACCTCGAACACCTCTAACACCACCACTCCTACCAAGCATCACTCTTGGAGGCATCTTTCTTAACCTCGAACCACAACCACAATCCTGGTGTGAACTACCTCATGATTGGCAATCTGTCTACACACTCAAGAAAACCTTGCTCTGATACCACTTGATGAGGGCATAGCCCAAGACTTAGAAAATAACCCACAAACAAGAGAATATTTTTATTATTTAGAAAATGGAGCTTCTTACATGTAGAGGATCTCAAATCCCCAATTTCTATAACACATGCAAGTTATAGAAAGCTATAGAATAACCCTTTTTGCAATATGCGAGCTTGTCCCCCAAAAAGCTACCCAGAAATTAGAAACCCGCCCATAAATAGAGCTCCTCTTTAATTTGGAGCCAAAACAACATTCAAATTTGAGTTTAGGTAGTTTGGCACTGAAAATTTACAACATGAAGTTCAAATTTCAAAAGAGCATTTGCAATTGTATCTTCTAGAAAGTGCTCCAACTTCCCGGGGCCATAACTTTTGATCCGGGACTCCGATTCACGAACCGTTTGAACCTTTGGAAAGGTCTCGAAATCAATAATGCACTTGAAATTTTCTACACTAAGTTTGGCAATTTTTGGGGCCTCTTTGGGAAATTTAAGTGCCTCAAATCTAATTCAGAAGATTTTTAGGAGCAAATATGTGAAACTAAAACTAAAATATCTTTCAATCCAAGAATAGAAAATAAAAACCATAAATTGGGAATTTCTTTATGACGAAAAGGGTATCCAAAAATGTAAAAACATCTAAAAACCAAGAAACTTGAAATTTAACTATTTTTGGGTAATGCAAGATTGCCCTTACACCACTGGATGCTCCTGTATCACAAGCCTTGGCTGTAAACCTCCAGTTTAGTAGCAAACATAAGACTGGGTGCCATAAGTTTCCAATGAAGCTAGCAGCCTTTTGTTGTCCACACATTCAAGCAGTTCAAGATGTTTATGATGAATTAATTTATTTGAGGGTGGGTTTGTACACTACCACGAAATACTATGACCCCAAGCACAAGATGAGGGCTTTTCTCCCCAGTGTCTTTGAGAAGAACTTCAATATATTGGAGGGTTTTTGGGAGGACTTGCAAGATGAGTATGATATTAGGAAGAAGAATTATGAAAGGATATCTATCCCACTCATGATTGAGTTTGGGATAAAAGAAGACATTCCTGATACATTATCTGATGATGGGATAGTTTTGGATCTTGGATATGATGCAGAAAATATTGAAACTAAGGATCTTGATCCAGTAGATTGGAGTGCAGATGAGACAATTGATATAATTCAGATTGCTAGACCAGTGCTTGATAGGATTATCCAATGGGTGAGTTTAAGGGTTAATCAGGCCAAGCCTACATCATCTAAGAAGAGGAAGGCTGCAAGTACCACCCAAGGATATAAAAGGGAAAAAAGAAGGGTGGCACCTAAGAACCCTTAGAGTTTTTTTCCTTCTAAGCAATAGGAAGATGAAGTGGTTCCTCAAGACTTTTCAGAGGTGCAGGAAGATAAAACAACTATAGAGGTGGGTGTTTCTGCATCTACTGTAAGGGATGCATCTACTCAACCTTCTGAGGCACTAGAATTAGGCCAAGAATCACCAAAGGGAGCTCTCCATGGTGAAGATTTTTTTTTAAAACAAATGGAGGATCAGATTGAGATTCATAATATTGAAACAGATTCAGAAAAATCTGCATCTGATAAAGAGCATCCAGCTTTGACATCTTTGGATATGATAGATGATGTAGGGACTGAGCATGTATTGACTAAGGAGGATCAATGGAAACTATTTGAAGAGGCTAAAAGAGAAGATGGTAAGGCACAAGCTGAGGAATTAGCTAGGCAACAAGAGGAGGAGTCCAATGTACAATCTAAGTTGGCAGCCAAGCAGAAGGAGTTGGAAGATAAGGTGAAGGTCGATGAGTTAGCTCAATAGCTACAATAAAAGGAGAAATAGCTTAAAATTCAAGAAGAAAGGGATAGGTTGATAATGCAATAGAAAATTGATGATCTTGAAGAGGAAAAGGCTCAACAAAGAAGAGAAAAAGAAGTTGTTGAAGTAAACTTAGAGCACAGGAAGAGGCCTACAGAAAAAGGGAAGAGCAAGAATGCTTGAAAAGGGAAAGAGAAGCTGTTGAGATTGTCAAGTATGAAAGGAAGTCCAAGGAAGCATGGGACTATGTGGAAGAATTGAAGAAGTAGTGGGATGAGATGTTAGAAAAGAAAAAAGAGGAAGAGGAATGTTTAAAGAAGGAGCTGGAGGCTAAGAGGTTGCAAGATCAAAAGGATAAAGAGGAAGTAGAGAAGTCAACATAGGAAAGTTAGCAAAGTTATCAACAAAATGTGCAGGAGGTTGATTCTCAACCAAGGCTTACATTGTTGCAACCTCTACCTTCCACTACTATTTCTACTTCTTTAGCCCAAGCAGCCACTACTCCTATTGCTCCTACTTGGCTAAAATTGGACTTAGAGAGAAAACCAGTTGTTCAACCACAGCTGTTGAATTGGGAAGAAATGATGAAAGAAATTGGCAAAGAGAAACCTAAGAAAAAGGCCCAGGTTATTCACTCCACTAGGATCACTAATGCTGGAGAGATCATTGTTGAATGTGCCTTACTTGTAATGGAGAAAAGCCATGATGACATGCAAATAACTGATTATCTATTGGGGGCAGTGAATTTGGGAAAGCCTATAAGAAATCAACATATGAGCTTGATTGATAGTGTGGATTCTTCAACTAAAACTTGGATGATCAAGGATAAGCAAAGGAAGGATGAGCTTAAGGCTCAATTATATCAGCTCCATGGTTTCTTGAAGGATGTTTCTAGTCCCATTTCTCAATAGGCCGCTCTTCCTGAATCCCTGATTTTGTTAACAAAGAGAGAGGCAGAAGATTTGATTCAGATGAAAAGCAAGGTGGGGATGATGGATAGATGGTTGGATAAACTCAACCAGGAGGTTGATGATGTTCTTGTTGAAGGTTCTAAGATTCATAAAGTTGCTCTTGAATTAGCAGAAGATCTAGACCAACAGACTAAGGATTTGGACAAGCAAGATGGTGAATATAAATAATATATTAAAAGGTTTGGAGATGTCAGCAAAGTTCCCAAATCCACCTTGTTAGAGTATTCAATTCTTGAGCTTGGTGATGAAGATTTTGCAGAGAAAATTGTGAGTGTCATAAGATACAAGTCTGGAATTATGCATGGGCATCAAGAAGAAGTCCGAGAAATGAGTAAGGACTTGAATCAACAGATGATTGGGTTGGAGGAAGTTGTGGCCATTTTGATCAACTTGGTTCCTCCAACAAAAAAGGCCTATCTTTGGATAAACTAAGAGAGAAATGGATGGGTAGGTTTGAGGAAATCATGTAGAAAGGAGATGATGGGGATAATTTTTTGTTAGATAAATTTATGGATATCCGAGAGGAGGTGAGAACTGCCAAGAAGGAGCTAATCAAGCTAAACGAGATACAAGGGTTGGTTTTCAAGGAGTTTGAAACAATCAAATTTGAAGGTTATTGGTTGGATGGGTCAGATTTGGATACTCTTCAATAGGTGTTCTCCAATTTTGATGAGTATGTTCTAGAGCATTCAGTGCAAATGTGACTGACTCTTGTTATCATGCTCTATCTGTTCTTCTCCTCTTTTTGTGGATCTTGACATAAGTTCAACCTTGAATCTGATCCATGGGTTTCACTTCCTTTTTGAAGTATCAAATTTCCCTTTTTGTACAATGGAGTGATCAGCTCGAAAGCAGGGGTTCTTAAGTCCACTTCTATGCTTAGTTTCAACTCCATGAATTGTGGATCTTGATTAATGATTGAGAAACTGGTGCATGTGGCACCTTATATGTATTTTTATAATATACTTTGTAAAGGTCAGCTAATTGAAGAAATATCTACCACCTGAAGATAGAATATAGAAACTAGATCTAGGATTTTCAATGTTTTTTTAGAAATATACTCTTAAGAAATTTAGTAAAAAGGCTTAATTAGTTTACAGTTCTTGTACGTTTTCATGTTAGGATTTTGAAAGTTTGGATCCATTTTTGGATAAGATTAATGATGTATGATTAATCCATATGCCAGTGGTTTTGTTGTGCTTAATTGTTCTTTATTTGATGAAAATCAATAGGAGTTGGATTTAAATTCATATCATTGGATTATCTATGAATTAAATTGTTATTGTATTCATTTGATCTACATTTTGGATGATGAGTGAACAATTAGTTTTTAGTAAGATTAGTGAACGGTGATGATGTCTAAATTAGCATTATGGGATGTGTGCAGTAGCATAGTTTACTCTATGGATTGCATCTTGTTGTAATTATGGTTAGGTAGAATGAACACTCATTTTTGATTTGCATGTCTGATACGTAAGGATTTTATTTATGTTTCTTTGATTAATGCTCTGTTTCATCTTTTTATTTTGTTTTAAACTCCCCAAATGTAGACTACCTGATGTTATGCATTCTTGTTCTTTATTACCAACAAATGCCCTGTGAACATTACAATCATATTGACCACTGAGTGAAATCAGCATAATTGAGAACTGATTACTAGGACCTTGGGAGTTGGATTACTATATGTTGTCTTTCTCTTTCAGGAGAAATAGAATAGTAGTATTATGTTTAATGTTGTTGTGCTATTTTTTTACCATCAACAAAATTGGTGCTAGAAGGAGGGCCCGAAGAACAAGCTGGCTCACATTGGGTCATTTTCACCAGAAAGGTATGAGAGAACTCTTAGATCTTCAAATAATCTTGAACCACTTGTTGAACTCCAAACCCCTATCAACAATAGGCCCCAAGCTCATAGAGTCTTGATCCAACCTTTATCACCACCACTCACTCCACTTGGGTTTCCACCAAATCCATCTACACCACCCCACCGACCACTTTCACCCATTCCACAACCTGCTCGACCTGTATCACTGCCAAGACCTATGGCTTACTTTGTTAATAATCCTTCACCATTAGGGACTATCCCTGGAGGTATACATGATCTCCCAAAGAAACCAAAGAGGTTCTATCCCAAGTACATGCATGGGGAGTCAAGAAGTGTCGAGGAATAGATACAAGAATTTAAGGATTCCTATACCTGTGCTTAGGTGGCTCATTAGGACATTGTGTGCAAATTGTTTCCCTATTCATTGGGAGACATGGCATACAATTGGTACTTGAACTTACCCCAAGGGTCAGTTCTAAGTTGGATTGATTTAGAGAATTCCTTCATCAACCAGTTCAAGGTTTATGTAGACCCTGCTATCCTCTACCATCAATTTTCCACTATAAGAAAAGAACACCATGAACCGTTGCCCCTATTCAACACTAGGTTCCAAAGAATGTACTGAAGGTTACAGGATCTTTACCTAGTGGCTGATAACATCTCCATCTTGGCATACTTAAGGGCTGTAGACCCTTTGATTGGATTTTTCTTGAAAAGAACATATCGTGCTAATGAAACTGATTCTTTGGCTAAGGTATATCATCTCGCTATTCAATTGCAACAACATATCAGTCTAAAATCTAGGAGTCTAGGAGGAGTTCTCCCTCCTTTGGGATACCCAATGCCCAATCCACCCCTTCTATTCAGTATGGTCCTAGGGATGTCCTATTCCCAATACGGATCCATGTCTAAATTCTAAGGTTCACCTCCATTGCCATTTTTTAATAATGGTCCCCAAGATCTTCCCAGCAAAATCAAAATTACCAAAATCAAGCTGGAGGATCGAGTTCAGTTAATCATTCTTTTTTTGTGAAGAATGTAGAAAGTCAAAAGACTCTCCAATTGACCAATGAGATGGAGACCCTCAAAAGGACATTGTCCGAGATGTCTAACGACATGGCTCAACTTAGACAAAATCCCCCTCAGAACTAGAACCAAGGTTTTCTGAATCAGGGAGGATTTACTAATTAGGGTGGTTATCCAAGCCAAAATCCCAATCAGAATTACAATGCCAACTAGAACACTAATAGGAATTTCTAGAAACCAAACTCATCTAATCAAAACTAACAAATCAAAATAGAGGATACAATCAAAGGCCTATCAACAATAGGCCACAGAATACTGGACCCAATAATGGAAGAGTTTCCCACAATTACCAAGCGGGAGACAAAAATCCACACACTACCAACATGGAATACCTGCATCTTATGACCAATTGGTGTAGACTACATGATACAAAAGTCCATTCTGAGGTAAATTGCCCAGAAATAGAAAATGTGGTTAAGATAGCCCAAGCCAATGCTCCATTTTAGGGTGTATCCAACAAATCTGGTGGATCAACAGATACTGCCATGGCATACAATATCTTTGAGGAGGAGCTTCCATTTCCCAACTAAGAAGACAATGAAGCAGTAGAAGATGTGTATGATGCAAAAGCCTTCCAAACCAAGGGAGGCCATTTCCTTAGAAATCAGAATAGAGGGCCATTCACGACTTCTGCCCCTCCTGATAAGATGGTCCTGTCGAATCAGAATGCGGATAATAATAAACCACCACTGAAGGGACCATTAGATTCTCAAAAAAATGGTAATTCATTTTTAGTTCCTAAATATCAGGTTAGGAATGATTCAGAATTTGATTTTATTACAGAGATACAGAGGCAAAAGACTTCAATGTCTTTCTTTGATATTTTGAAATGGTGCCTAACTCAAAAGGAAATCTTGTTGAAAGCCTTGGGGGAAGCAAATAGGTCCAGAGGAAAAGAAAAGGTGACTCTTGCTAATGAGATGAATGCAACTCTCTACAAAGGTAAGACTGGTACTCCACCTTTCTTGCTAAGTTTGTGGATTTTTGGAAAGAATTTACATAATTGTCTACTGGATTTTGGGGCATTGGGGAATGTCATGCCCTTTTCCATCTGTAGGAAGTTAGGTCTGAGCCCACTCCAGAAAAACAAAAAGGTTATCCAGTTAGATAAAAAAAGTTAATGTGGTAGGAGAGCTTAAAAACATTCATGTACAGATTGGGTCTGATCCAAGGATCCAAACTTATGTGGATGTCCAAGTCACAGATATCTTAGAAACCTATGGTATGCTCTTGAGCAGACACTTGATGAAAAGCCTAGGTGGATATTTGTCTTTGGATTTCTCACACATGTGGCTGCCCTAGAAAGGAATAGCAAGCCAGATCAGAATTGAAAGTGAGCCCAAGATCAATCACATGATCACTAAATATGATACCCCTAATGAGGTAGCCTATTTTGAAACTGAGATAGGAGTTTACAAATAGGAGGAGATCATGACCTTTTCAATACTTCATTCTGACGACTCACTCCTTTCCCAACAAAATGACCCAATGATTACTATTAATCAGTAAGTCCTAACAAGAAAATTACAATAGGATAGGCTAGTACTGGGAGAAGAGGTTGATATGTGGAGTCTCCTACTTCCTAACTGGTGTAGGATGCATTACCAAAACCATTCTGAATTAACTTGCCAGCCCTATGTAGATATTTTAAAACATGTCTTCCGGGTAGAGGAAATTGGTGAGTGTCAACTCCAAGCCCCTACTAATGAATTTCCATTTCAAGCTAAGGATGCAACCATCCTTATGAGAGTTCGCTCTACTCAGAGGGAATCATCTTCTCAACTTGAGAAGACTCAGGTTTTGTGTTCTAAATTACCACAAGAGACTAAGAAATCTTAATCTTTGTTGATTACACCTACTCCCGAAACCCTTCCAATGCCTAGGGAATTGATGAAAAAGGTACCAAATTATGACCTAGCTCAAGGTGAGGTTCAGGAATCACTTCCTAAAAAAAAATTCAATTCATGGGAATCTGCTGTTGAATTATGCCCCCAGTTTCCTTCAAGTACTAATGATCAATACTCGTCTAAGTTGCCATATACTTCTGCCAAGCAAAAGACTGTAGGCTAGAAAAAGAAGGATATCCCAGCCCTAGATCAATTATGGATCCTAAAATTCTATGGCTCCAAGTCCAAATCAGGAAGTGGAGTAGGGGTGGAATTAACCAATCCAAAGGGGAAGACTTACTTTGCTTCCTATAGGCTACAGTTCGGTTGCACAAACAATGTGGCAGAGTATGAAGCACTTGCTAGGGGCTTAATGTTTGCTCATCAAAAGAAGGTCACATCTCTTATGGTGATGGGGGACTCTGAAGTCATCATCAAACAAGTTCACAGCCAATATACTTGCCATAATAAAACATTCACTCTATACAAAAATAGGATTTGGAACCTGATCGAGGACTATAATGCTTTTGGAATTACTCTAATTCCTAGGGAGAAAAATCAGATTGTAGATGCTTTGGCAGTTACTGCTAGTACTTTGGAGCCTATGTAGGACTCCAAATTGAAAAGATTTTTAGTTGAGATAGTTTTAATCCCAACAGTCCCTAATAATGTTCAGAATTTTTAGGTCTTTGAGGAACACCAACACATACTTTCCTTTTTGGAAAGTTTAGATGTCTTTGAAGGATAGATCATAGATGAATCAGATAGAGATTAGAGAGAATGGGAGCCTGAAGATTGTGATATGGAAGGAGTGATGAAATTAAAGAGTAACAACATCCCCAAGTAGATGATAGGCTTAGAAATGATATTTGATTCTGATCCTCGGGCTCGAGAGAGAGTGCCAACGCAAAGTGAAGGAGGGAAGTATGAATCAATTAATTTGGCTAATTCAGGCCTTGAAAGAAATGTTCTTATAGGAAAGACCTTCCCTGAGGAAATCAGAAACGAAATAATCAAGGTGTTAAAAGAAGATATTGCAGCGATTTCCTGGAGTTATGAAGATTCGAAGAATTTCGACACCTCTGTCATCACACACACAATACCACTAAAGCTAGAAGCCAAGCCCTTTCATCAAAAGCAACACCTAGTCAATGCTATGATCGAGCCTTTAATACAGAAGGAGGTGTAGAAGTTTTTATTAGCAAGAATCATCTTCCTAGTAAGGCACTCCACATGGGTTGCCAATCTAGTTCCAGTATGTAAGAAAAGTGGGGAGATCAGGTTGTGTGTTAATTTTAGGAATCTGAACAAGGCCTTAGAGAAGGATAACTATCCGCTTCCTTCTCTTGATGATGTATTAAAAACTATTAATGGATCCCAGATGATGTCATTCTTAGATGCCTATTCTGGATATAACCAAGTGCTTGTCAGTCACGAGTATAGGATGAAGACTGCCTTCACTACAAAGTGGGGGACATTTGCCTATAGACGCATGTCATTTGGCCTCATTAACATTCGAGCTACCTTTCAGCACACAATGGATGTGGCCTTTAAAGATTTGATAGGAAAGTGTATTATTATATATGTTGATGACTTGATAATATTTTCCAAGAAAAGAAAGGATCATGTTGCTGATTTAGCAAAGGTCCTTAAAAGATGTATCAACTATGGAATATCTCTGAATCCCAAGTAGTGTGTTTTTGGATTTTCTAAAGGGAAACTTCTAAGGCATGTGATATCAGAAAAGGGAATATCCATAGATCTTGACAAAGTTGAGGCTATTTTGAAATTGTTGATGCTAGGTAGCAAAAAGGAGATGAGATTGTTCTTTGGGAGGATTAATTTCGTAAGGAAGTTCATAACAGTGTTTGCAGAAATTTTCAAAACCCTCAATGAGATGATGAAGAAAGATGCTAAAATTGAATGGACCAATGAGGCTAAATCTGCATTTTTTCAGATCAAGCAATCAATATTTGAGGCATCGGTCTTGACCAGCCCAGATCACTTAAAGCCTTTTTATATTTATTTATTTGCATTTGATCATTCATGTGCATTAGTCTTAACACAACATAGAGGTGAAGGAGATGAAAGGGAAATTTCCTTCATGAGCTCACCATTCAAGAATGTAGAAGTTAGGTACCCACCCTTGGAAAAATAGGCCTTTGCACTGGTACGAGTAGTAGAGAAGTTCAGGAATTACATTATGAGGAGCCAAGTTATTACTATAGTGCCTGATCTGGCAATTAAGTCTCTTCTTATGCAAAGTGAATTGGGGGAAAGAAGAGGAAAATGGATGGCTATTCTGAAAGAGTATGACTTAGAGGTCCATCCAATGAAACTTGTCTGAGGACAAGGTTTATCAAAGGCCATTGTTGAGGTTGACAAGAATATTACCTGTCAACAATATACTGTGCACTCATTTACTAAGGACCCATGCTATACTAACTTGATCTTCTTCCTTCTAAATAATAGATGCCCAAAATGAATGAATGCTACCCAGAGGAGGGCACTGAGGATGAAGAGTTCTCATTACATACTCAAAGGAGGGGCTTTATACAAAATAAATTATGAGGGAGTGTACCTGTGATGTTTGGATCAACAAGAAGCCAAGCATGCCATGGTTGAATTCCATGGTAGGCATGGCACGGGACATAGATCAGCTAATTCTTTGGCTCATCAAATCCTCAGGTCAGGATTTTATTGGCCCCATGTGTTCAAGGATGCACATCAACACGTCAGGACATGTCATACATGTTAGACTTCTGCATCAAAGGAATGAAATCCAGCAATGCCTCTGCAACCAGTATATGAGGTAAGACTGTTTGCCCAATGGGCACTAGATTTTGTTGGGGTAATCAATCCTAATTCTTCTATAGGACACAAATTCAACCTAACTACTATAGACTATTGCACCCATTGGACTAAGGCTCAACCAAGCAAGAACATCACCATTGAGGTGGTTATTAAATTTCTCACTGAAAACATTGTTACCAAGTTTGGAGTCCCATTTTCCCTGGTATGTGACAATGACCCTGCCTTTTCATTTACTGAATTTATTCAATGGGCCTATGAACACAAAATTATCTTGAAGTATTCCTCTAACTACTATCCTCAGGGAAATGGTGTAGCAGAATCTACTAACAAGAATTTGTTAGAAGTAATAAAGAGATTACTTGAAAGTAATCCTAGAGACTGGCATACCCAGTTGAGATTTTCCTTATGGGTGGATCAAACTTGTATTAAGGTTGCTCTAGGAAGTTCCCATTTTAAATTAGTTTATAGCCAAGATCCAGTTTTTCCCATACACTTATAGATACATGTTCTTAAGTTCATGCAGGAGTTTTATACAAAAGATGACCGGATTGAGGTGAGACTAAATAACTTGTTAAACATGGAAGAACAAAGAGATGCTACTCTACAACATTTTTTCAAACATCAGGCTGTTGTCAAATGTTGGTTTGACAAAAGAGCTAAGATTAAGGCATTCAGAATCTCAGATCTTGTGTTGCTATGGGACAAGGCCAAGGAGAAAAAGGGTGATCACCAGAAATTCAATAGACTTTGGCTAGGTCCGTATCAAATAGCTGAGATCTTGGGTGAGAACGTTTTTCATTTGAATACCTTGATGGGAAAACCTATTCCATTGCTAGTCAATGGGTAGTTTCTCAAACATTACTTCAGCACGTAAAGGTTTGAGTTTCTGAATCATTTGTATATATGTATTTTATGTAATTACTGGTCCTTTGCTTCTATTGTTTGTTTGTTTGTTTGTTGTTTCTTTCTTTCTGTTTGTTTCCTTTGTTGTTTTGTGTCTATCTTGTGTTCTTCTCTGGGGATTCTCTTTTCTTTCCATCTTAAAACATTGGGGTTGTTATTCAAAGAATACTGTGGACACTAGGAGAGAAATTGGTTTAGGTATTTTTGGGCATATGTGTCAAAAGATTTTGTTCTCAAGCTCATGCCTTATGGTCATTTTAGCATGAGTCTGAAGGTTATTAGGAGTAAGGTATATTGTAGATAATCTCCTGAACTATCATTGAAATCTATCACAAAATAGATAAAACATCCAACTATAAAGTGCCTATTCATCTCAGGGTGATTATATCTTTGATTCAAGTGAAAATTTTGTTTCCCCAAGACTGTCATAGGATCCACTGTAGTTCTCAACCCACATCTCAAACTATTAAAGTCTTTGTATTGAGAAGGTTTTTGAAAATAATTTTCATAAGTGAGGCCTGTAAAAGAGATAAAAAAAGAAGAGAAGCACTACAATAAAGGAAAACTCAATACAAAATGGGTAGTTCAAGTATCTCTTTTAGGGCTATGGATGTCTGACTGGCAGTAGAGAAATGATTTGAGAGAAATAGAGGTATCTCTATTAGGGCTATGGACACCTAACTAGCAACGGAGAAATGCCCAGGATTCCATTGCATGACAGTCGAAGGACTCAACCTATGTAGCTTGGATTGTAGATATAGTTGTTTAGGTGTGGAGAAAGCTCAAATAAATAAGGATGCACCATAAGCATGCACACACTCAGATTCGAGTAGTAGTTTATGTTGGTCCTACATTTGAGATTCCAGCTCAACTTTACTTAAATACTCTAATCACACTTAAGTTAATGTGTCTCATAAATTATAAGTTTTGGGGTGACTGAATTCTTCAATATCTTAAAAATGGGAAAACCATTTTCCCTAGTCAAGTCCCCATTTGTTATGCCTTACATAACCACCCCATTTTGTGTTGGAATAAAAATGGGTCCCCCTTTTGTTGTCTTTTGTTTTGGTTGTCTGGTTGGGTCTTAGGAGTTCTTTTTTTTTTCTCCTAGGTCTTTTTTCTTTTCTACTGGAGGTGGGTCTGGAACCAAATCTTCACATGAAACTTTTTCAAGGTTTCTAGTTCGGATATGTTTCTGACTCCAACTCTATCTTCTTCTTTTCCCTTCTCCATTTGCTACTTGTTTTTTATTAACACTTGTGTTGGTTCATTCCCTTGTTTCCTTGGTCATTTCCTTATGTTTTTGTTTGTTCAGTCATGCGGGATCAAAATCGGGGTTGGATATGAAATGGGAAATTTTTAAGTTTCCATTTTGTAATTCTATCTCAACTCCGCTCCCGCTCTTTTGTGTTCTCGCTTTCTTGTTGTTTGGGTCAAGTCCAGTGTTGGCTCTAGTCCTGCTTCCCTTGTTCTTGTTCTTTTCTTTTGGTCGGGACTGGATTTGGATCTAGAATGGAATTTTTTTAACTTTGTGAAAGTTCCATATCAATTTTGTCTCTGCCCCCATCTTCATTTGTTTTTTTCAGTTAGTTCTTTTGTCGGGGCCCGAACTGGGGTTGGAAATGAAATATGGAACTTTTTGTAGTTTCTCTATGTTGTTTCTGACTCTAATCTAACTTTTCCTTACCTTTTAGATGTTCCATTGATTTGACTTGACTATCTGATCATGTCGTTCACTCCATCCCTGATCGCCCACATTTATGGCATTAAATGCAGGCTATTTGCACGCATGAATTAGCAATTAAAGGTTTAATTATGCTTAAACTACCTCATTGTTACTATTATGTGAATTATTTAAAGAAATTACGGCCAGGAAACTCTCGAGAGAATTGATTTGATCACAGGAGCGAATTGTGGAGTGAATCATTGCAAATTTCTAGTCAATCTTAAGGGGCATTTTGAGGTAGGTTTCTTTTTTTTTTTCTCTCTCGTTTGTTCTTTCACTTATGTCATTTTAGCATTTTTGTAGGAGGTTTTATTCTTTGAACTTGTTCACTTTGTTCATGTTTGATTCTGTCCTTTTTATTTTGTCTGCTTGTTTTTTTTTTCATTCCGTTATGTTTGGTGTTGTCTATCATTACCGTTTCTTTTGGTTTTGTTGTTTGTTTGGCTGTTGCTTATGTGAAAGGGTTCATTTTTCATGCTCTGGCTTTGACTAGGGTTGCAATTTTGAAGGGGTTTCCTTGCTTGGGTAATGATTTTCATTTTGAAACCTTGTTCTAGTTTTATCATGTTAGTTTCAGGTTGTTCGTGCTGGTTTCTTGTCGTGCCCTAGTTTTTGCAAAATAGTGTATCGAGTGAATTAGGGTTTTTGCAATATAACCCTTTTTCATGGTTTTAATGACTTTTGTATGGAGGAGTTGTTGGGGGTTCATGTTGAGCCATTTCTAGTTTCCATTGGGGCCCATATGACCTAGGGTTTATTCATTCATATGACCGCCATTTTTTAAATACTCTCTATTTGTTGGAAGTGATCTACTCCCATTCCATATTGTGATGTCACTGTCTTTACTCTGGCCGGAACCGAGTCTGGGGAGGGAGTTGAACTTGGTAAATAAATTTTTTTTTTTGGTTCGATTCCCATTCCCATTCTGCCTCCAACCATGCTTTGGTTTTGTTCCTGAGCCGGCTCTACCTCTGACACTGTGTTGATCCTAGTTCCTATCTTGGTTCTGCCTCTCACACCATTTTTTTTGTATCCTGATCTAATCCTGGCCCCACCACATGGTATGAAACACTGTTTATGCCTGATGCTTCTATGGTTCTACCTTCGATAAGGGCATAGTTTGACCAAAGCTTATTTTAGGAGGATGGAGCAGTAATTATATGATTGACTAACTTAGATGCTTTGTTCATCTAATATAGGGAATTGTTGCAAGTATTAAGATATGTCGAGAGCATCAAATGAGGCCTCTCAAAGGAACCAACCAGGGGGAACTTTATGGCAAGGATCTAGGCCAAAGAAGATCAAAGTGGAACATCTCCCTTAAACCTTGATATGTAAGCATAAGGAGGCTATCCTCATGGCTAGCAAAATTGAATCTGATTGGACTAACATAACTGACACCAATTTGTGTCCTTTCAATTATGAATAGTTGCATGAGGAGACATTCATTGAAGAGAAGATCATAGGAAGGACAGAAAGGATTGTTCAATCTAGTTTGGCACATGTGGCACTCTCCTCCTTGTCTATTCAATGTCCGGAGTTGATTCTTGTAGTAGCTGGAGCATATAACCCTACTACTAGGTAGTGTGTGGATGTGATGGTAATGTCATTATTGACTTCACACCTCAAATGATCAAGTTCCTATTTCATATACCTGATCCCAAGAATCCTAGACAACTAAATGAGGTAGAGGCTTTGAAGCTTTATAATGATAACAAGGAGAGGAATAGACTCCACATGAATAAGACTTCGATGAGATAAGCAAAGAAGCCTCTAACCAAGCTTCCCAACTAGCCTAAGAGGGCGGATTTTAGTAAAGAAATTGGAGATATAATTATGCTCCTCTCTAGGGTGTTTGGGAACAGGGATGCTTCACTGTTTAAGGAATGGATGTTTCCTTTTATCCAAGTTATTTTGGATGGGAGGCAACAATTTGACTAGTCAATGATAGCATCTGATAGCATTCACAATTATATGATAAAGGTGAGAGAATCCAGGCATTTCTTTCTGACTTCCTATGTGGTCTATGTAGCTACCCGAGTAGGGATTTTTCCTGGACTTCAAATAGTGGGTATATTGGGAGAAGTCCAAGGAAAGAAGGTGTGGGAATATAATAACCAGCTCACCTTGAAAGCATCTAAGAAATATTATAGAAAAGATAATGATGCTTTTGTTTATATTATTACTAACAAGCTTAATGGTGATGTTTGGTAGAGGCTTAGCAGGGAGGCAATGGATTTTGTGAATGAGTGGAGACATTGGTTTATCTAGTACCCCACATTCACTTACTTCAGGATAGCAAGCTTTGATGGTCACCCCCATTTGTTACCTAGATATTGTGGTGATATGATCATTTTAATGGAATTTATTTATCAAGCCTTGGCTATAAAGCTCCACCTTAGCAACAAACATAAGACTGGGTTCCATAAGTTTCCAATGAAGCTAGGAGCCTTTTGTTGTCCACAAATTCAAGTAGGTAAGGCTGTTTGTGATGAATTAATTTTTCTAATGTTGGGTTTGTACATTGCTAGGAAATACTATGACCCCAAGCACAAGATGAGGGCTTTGCACCCAAGTGTCTTTGAGAAGCATTCAATATATTGGAGGATTTTTGGGAGGACTTGTAAGATGAGTATGATCTTAGGAAGAAGAATTATGAAAGGATATCTATCCCACTCATGATTGAGTTTGGGATAAAAGAAGACATTCATGATACATTATCTAATGATGGGATAGTTTTGGATCCTGAATATGATGTAGATAATATTGGAACTAAGGATCTTGATACAGTAGATTGGAGTGCAGATGAGATAATTGATATAATGTAGATTGCTAGATCAGTGCTCGATAGGAGTATCTAATGGGTTAGTTTAAGGGTTAATCAGGCTGAGGCTACATCATCTAAGAAGAGGAAGGTTGCAGGTACCACCCAAGGATATAAAAGGGGAAAAAGAAGGGTGGAACCTAAGGAACCCTTAGAGTTTTTTCCTTCTAAGTAGTAGGAAGATGAGGTGGTTCCTCAAGACTTTTCAAAGGTGCAGGAAGATGAAACAACTATAGAGGTGGGTGTTCTTGCATTTGCTGTAGGGGAGGTATCTACTCATCCTTTTGAGGCACCAGAATTAGGCCAAGAATCACCAAAGAGAGCTCTCCATGGTGAAGAAAAATCTTTAAAACAAATGGATGATCAGATTGAGATTCATAATATTGAAACATATTTAGAAAAGACTGCATCTCATAAAGAGCATTTGGCTTTGACATCTTTGGATATGATAGATGATGTAGGGACTGAGCATGTATTGACTAAGGAGGATCAATGGAAACTATTTGAAGAGGCTAAAAGAGAAGCTAATGCTAAGGCACAAGCTAAGGCATTAGCCAGGAAACAAAAGGAGGAGTCCAATGTACAATCTAAGTTGGAAGCCAAGCAGAAGGAGTTGGAAGATAAGGTGAAGGCCAATGAGTTAGCTCAACAACAACAACAAAAGGAGCAAGAGCTCAAAATTCAAGAAGAAAGGGATAGGTTGATAATGCAACAAAAAATTGATGATCTTGAAGAGGAAAAGGCTTAGCAAAGAAGAGAAAAAGAAGCTGTTGAATCTAAAATTAGAGCACAAGAAGAGGCCTATAGAAAAAGGGAAGAGCAAGAATGCTTGAAAAGGGAAAGAGAAGCTGCTGAGATTGTCAAGTATGAAAGGAAGTCCAAGGAAGCATGGGAATATGTGGAAGAATTGAAGAAGCAGTGGGATGAGATGTTATAAAAGAAGACAGAGGAATAGGAATGTTTAAAGAAGGAGTTGGAGGCTAAGAGGCTAAAAGATCATAAGGATAAAGGGAAAGCAAAGAAGTCAGCATAGAAATGGGAGCAAAGTGATCAAAAAAATGTGCAGGAGGTTGATTCTTAACCAAGTCTTACATTGTTGCAACCTCTATCTTCCACTACTATTGCTTCTTCTTCATCCCAAGCAGCCACTACTCCTATTGCTCCTACTTGGCTAAAACTGGACTTAGAGAGAAAACCAGTTGTTCAACCATAGCCATTTTATAGGGAAGAAATGATGAAATAAATTGGCAAAGAGAAACCTAAGAAAAAGGCTAGGGTTCTTCACTCCACTAGGCTCACTAATGCTGGAGAGATCATTACTGAACTTTCCATACCTATAATGGAGAAAAGTTGTGATGATATGCAAATAACTGATTATCAGTTGGGGGCAGTGAATTTGGGAAATCCTACAAGAAATCAACAGATGAGTTTGATTGATACTATGGCTTCTTCAACTAAAACTCAGATGATCAAGGATAATCAAAGGAAGGATGAGATTAAGTCTCAATTAGATCAGCTCCATGGTTTCTTGAAGGATGTTTCTAGTCCCATTTCTCAACAGGTTGCTCTTCCTGAATCCCCAATTTTGTTAACAAAGTGAAAGGAAAATGATCTGATTCAGATGAAAAGCAAGGTGGGCTTGATGGATAAATGGTTGGATAAACTCAACCAAGAGGTTGATGATGTTCTTGTTCAAGATTCTAAGATTCATAAAGTTGCTCTTGAATTAGCAGAAGATCTAGACCAACAGGCTAAGGATTTGGACAAGCAGGATGGTGAATATAAATAATATATTAAAAGTCTTGGAGACGTCAGCAAAGTTTCCAAATCCACCTTGTTAGAGTATTCAATTCTTGAGCATGGTGATGAATATTTTGTGGAGAAAACCATGAGTGTCATAAGATACAAGTCTAGAATTATGCATGGGCATCAAGAAGAAGTTTGAGAAATGAGTAAGGACATGAATCAACAAATGATTGGGTTAGAGTCAATTGTGGCTGTTTTGATCAACTTGGATTCATCCAACATAGAAGGCCTATCTTTTGATAAACTAAGGGAGAAATGGAGGGGTAGGTTTGAGGAAATCATGCAAAAAGGAGATGATGGGGAGAATTTTTTGTTAGATAAATTTATGGATATCCGAGAGGAGGTGAGAACTGCCAAGAAGGAGATAATCAAGCTAAAGGAGATACAAGGGTTTGTTTTCACAGAGCTTGAAAGAATCAAATTTGAATGTAATTGGTTGGATGGGCTGGATTTGGATACTCTTCAATAGGTGTTCTCTAATTTTGATGAGTACGTTCTAGAGCATTGAGTGCAAAAGTGACTGACTCTTATTATCATGCTCTATCTCCTCTTCTCCTCTTTTTGTGGGTCTTGACATAAGTTCAACCTTGAATCCGATCCATGGGTTTCACTTCCTTTTTGAAGTATCAGATTTCCCTTTTTGTACAACAGAGTGATCAGCCTTGAAAGCAGGGGTTCTTGAGTCCACTTCTACATTTAGTTTCAACTCCATGAATTGTGGTACTTGATAAATGATTGAGAAACTAGTGCATGTGGCACCTTATATGTATTTTTAGAATCTTCTTTGTAAAGGTCAGCTAATTGAAGAAAGATTTACCAGCTGAGGATAGAAGATAGAAACTAGATCTAGGATTTTCAATGTTTTTTTAGAAAGATACTCTTAAGAAATTCGGTAAAAAGGCTTAATTAGTTTACAGTTCTTGTACGTTTTCATGTTAGGATTTTGAGTTTGGATCCATTTTTGGATAAGTTTAATGATGTATGATTAATACATACACAAGTGGTTTTGTTGTGCTTAATTGTTCTTTATTTGATGAAAATCAATAGAAGTATCTAGATTTAAATTCATATCATTGGATTATTTGTGAATTAAATTGTTATTGTATTAATTTGATCTGTGTTTTGGATGATGATTGAACAATTTTTTTTAGTAAGATTAGTGAACAATGACAATGTTTGAATTGGCATTA